>VXBI01004943.1:0-11597 GCA_013397375.1 Toxostoma redivivum | reverse complement strand
AAATATTAAATAAAATTAAATAAATAAAATAAATAAAATAAAAAATAAATAAAATAAAATAAAAAAATATAAAATAAAATAAAATAAAATACACCAAGGGGTCTCAGACTCATTTTCCAGGGTTCCACCACTGGAGAGTTCCAGAAGGTGCTGCTGGATGAGTTTTGCTCCGGAGGGGATGGAGGGTGACAAACCCAAATTTTTCAAATCTGGACAAGCTCCGAGAGCAGGGAAACCTCGGGGACATCCCCTGGTGCCACCTTTGGTGGAACCCTGGGAAATGAGAATTGGAGACTTGGGGGAACTCAGAGTTTAAGGGTTTGGGATATTGTGATAAATAAAAAACAAGATGGAGCTTTTAGGGTGGAGGTTTGACCACCTTCTTCATCTTCTCCTTCATGGCTTTGGGTGATTTTGTGGGATTGGACAGAAAATTCTGCACTGTGGGCCATGGGGGGTTGGTTATGGGGTTAAAAGTGAAAATAATTTAGGTGGCANTTTAGTTGGGGCTCCATTTTTAATTAGGGCCCCATCTTTAATTAGGGCTCTGTTTTTAATTAAGGCTCCATCTTCAATTAGGGCTCCATTTTTATTTGGGGTTCCATTTTTAATTAGGGCTCCACTTTTAATTTGGACTCCATTTTTAATTAGGGTTCCTTTTTTAGTTGGGGCTCCATCTTTAATTAGGGCTCCATTTTAGCTGGGGCTACATTTTTAGTTAGGGCTCCATTTTTAATTAGGGTTCCATTATTAATTGGGGCTCCATTTTTCATTTGGACTCCATCTTTAATTAGGACTCCATCTTTAATTAGGACTCCATCTTTAATTAGGGCTCCATTTTTACTTTGCTAGCTTGAAGCGCTGCACAACTCACACTTTGTGAGATATCAAATAAATAAGAATTACCAAACATCCGAGTCCCAACAAGAAATCCCCTCTCCCACTTTTTAATCCCAGCCCATCAGTGACACTCCAGCTCCCACCAGAGCCACTCCTGCCCCTTCCAGACACACCAACCTCACCTGGAGAGGCAGAATTCCCAACCCTGGAGCCAACATTCCCATCAGAATCCCAAAAAAAAGCCTCTCCCAACCCCGAGGGCCAGCCCAGGAAATGTGGAAGGCATTAAAGGCTCACTTTCCCTGGGCACAGAGGGAACAGGGATTTACAAAAAACACCCTGAGGGCTTTTCAGCAGCTCCAGCTACACAGGGGCTGCTCTTGAGGAGGATTTTTTTTCACTCCATCAGGAATTGGCGGGGCCAGGAAGCCGTAAATTCGGCTTAAAAGGGAGAAAAGCAAATAAATGCTTGGAGGGAGGGGGAAAAAATGAAATAAAATAAAATTAAAAAAAATAATAAAATAAAAGGGAATGGCTGAAGGCTTGCAAAGCTTTGTTTGTTTGTGATAAAGCTCAGCTGTACACAAGCTGTCCCAGGCTGGTGACATTTCCCTGCAGTGGCACCACGGGGAGCGGCCAGCGAGGGGGTCTGTCAACATTTTATCAGCAGCAACGGCTCCCAGGGCTGCAGGAGGCACAAAAGATCCTTTTCCACGGGATGGGAAAAGCTCTGAGTCACAAATTGTTGGGATTTGAAAAACCACATCACACACAGAGCGGGGTTTGGGGCCGGGGAGGGAGCGAGGGGAGGACGTGGCACCCGAAATCTGCAGTTCTCAAGGGGGAAATGGCTCCCCCAAAAAAAATCTTTGGGGTTTATGGGACAAGATGGGGAGTCCCAGTGTGGAGACTGAGGGTTCATAAGGCAGGAATGGATAAAATGAGGGAAATAATTCAATTAGCCAACAGCAAATTCATCCCGTGCCTTTATTTTTATATAAAATAAAAGCACGGTGTAAAATTAAAATTTAAGGGCTCCAAGGTGGGCAGAGCTTTGCAGGGAGAATGGAGAGGAGGAAAATGGGATTGATGGAATAAAGGCACAGACTGCCTGGCCACAATCCCACAGGAAATGCAGGATGGAGCCCCCGTGCCTGGGGAAACCTGGGAGCATCCCAGATTTCCGAATTTCCCTAAAGCAGGGGGGAGGCAGAGCCAGGGCAGGGCCACGTGCACCCTCCATAAATCCCATCATCCCTCCCTGGGGGATGGAATTTTATTGTCCCTGCTGGTGGAAGAGCTAATCCCAGGCTCCCTGGATGGGATAAACCCACATTCCAGGACAGTGATGTCACCAAGACCTCCCCAGCTCCCTGCACTCAGAGCTCCGGGCCCAGAACCTTCACCAGGATGATCCCAAAATTCCCCACCCTGAGTCCTGGACTCCTCATGGGGCTGGGATGGAATTCCCAGGTTTGCTGGGGCTGCCCCTGGATCCCTGGGAATGTCCAAGGCTGGGTTGGATCCAGCTGGGGCAGTGGGAGAAGGTGGATGGGGTGGGAATGGGGTGGGATTTGGGATCCTTCCAACCCAAAACCAACCAAAAGTTGTTGGGTGAGTGGATGGGTNCTCAGCATTCCCTGGGATTTTCCCTTCTCCAGGGGAACATTCCCAGCTCTCCCAGCCCGGCTCCAGAATCCTGGAAGCACTTCCACCACCTCCTCCAGACTCACTCCAACACTTCCACTCCATTTTTCCCACCCCAATGTCTCCAGACCAACCCTTTGGAGAATTAAAGCTGCTCCAAGCTCCCAGGTTTGTGTCCAGCTCCTTTCCCTGTGGAATTCCCCAGGTGTGCATCCCTGGCCCCACACAGCCCACGGGGGATCTGCCAGCCCAACCCCTCCCAGCTGCACCAACAGCCCCACCAGGGCTGGAAAGGCTCCCCAAGAACCCCTGGAATGGGACACGTGAAAAATCCCCATTTATGGGGCCAGTTCCCCCTCTGTGGAACAGCCAGGCGGGCACAGGTGGCTGATAAAAGTGGACTTTAAAAACTTTAAACAGCCACACTTGCAAAAGAAATTTATAAGAGTTGAGCAAAGCTCACAGCCTTTTAATTGCATGTCAAATGCTGGGCTCGGAGAACTAAACCAGATTCCCTGCAGGCTGTGCCAAGTGCTTCCAGATATTCCGTGTCTGGAGCAGATCCTGCTGCCACCAAGGGGTTAAAACCGAGCCTAGGGAAGCTTGAAGGCAATGCCACCAACCCTGAAGGAAAGCAGAGAAGGTTTCTGCCAGCTTTGTTCCAAACAAAAGGTTATTAAAAACAGCCCCAGCCGCTGTTAACAGCAACAACCCGACAAGGAGACGTTTACAAAGCAGCTGAACTTGTAAATAAATGGAATTAATACCCAGCAAATTCCTTTGATCCACAGGACATGAATTCCCTTTCCCTGCAGATCTGCTCGTTAATGGCTCCATGTTCCACTTGTGTCACCACGCAGCGGGTCCAAGGGAAAACAATTCAAGTCACAGAGATCTCCAGCTTTTCCAGTGCCTGTGGAATTCTGGGCACAAAGAAATTTCCAATTTTTCCAGTTCTTCCAGTGCATTTCTGGTCACAGAGAGATCTCCAGTTCTTCCATTTCCAGTGGATTTGTGGGCATAAAGAAAACTCCAATTTTTCCAGTTCTTCCTGTGCATTTCTGGTCAAAGAGAGATCTCCAGATCTTCTGTGCCAGTGGATCTCTGGTCAAAGAGAGATCTCCAGTTTTTCCATTTCCAGTGGATTTCTGGTCACAAAGAGATCTCCAGTTTTTCCATTTCCAGTGAATTTCTGGTCAAAGAGAGATCTCCAGTTTTTCCATTTCCAGTGGATTTCTGGTCACAAAGAGATCTCCAGTTTTTCCATTTCCAGTGGATTTCTGGTCACAAAGAGATCTCCAGTTTTTCAATTTCCAGTGGATTTCTGGTCAAAATGAGATCTCCAGTTTTTCCATTTCCAGTGGATTTCTGGTCAAAATGAGATCTCCAGTTTTTCCATTTCCAGTGGATTTCTGGTCAAAATGAGATCTCCAGTTCTTCCAGAGGATTTCTGGTCACAAAATGATCTCAAATTTTTCCACTGCCAGTGGATTTCTGGGCACAAATAAAACTCCAATTTTTCCAGTACCACTGGATTTCTGGTCACAGAGAGATCTCCAGGTTCTCCAGTGCCAGAGGATTTCTGGCACTCAAAATGAGATCTCCAAATTTTCCACTGCCAGAGGATTTCTGGTCACAAGGAGTTCTCCACTTTTTTCAGTGCCAGTGGATTTCTGGTCACAAAGAGATCTCCAGTTCTCCCAGAGATTTCTGGTCACAAAATGATCTCAAATTTTTCCATTTCCACTGGATTTCTGGTCACAAAGAGATCTCCAGTTTTTCCAGAGGATTTCTGGTCACAGAGAGATCTCCAGGTTCTCTAGTGCCAGAGGATTTCTGGCCAAAATGAGATCTCCAATTTTTCCAATGCCAATGAATTTCTGGTCACAAAGATTTCCAGTTCTTCCATTTCCAGTGCATTTTTGGTCACAAGGAGATCTCCAGTTCTCCACTGCCAGTGGATTTCTGGTCACAAAGAAATCTCCACAAAGATTTCACAAAGAGATCTCCAGTTTTTCCAGTTCCTGTGGATTTCTGGTCACAAAGAGATCTCCAGTTCTTCTGTGCCAGTGGATCTCTGGTCACAAAGAAATCTCCAGTTCTTCCAGAGATTTCTGGTCACAAAATGATCTCAAATTTTTCCATTTCCAATGGATCTCTGGTCACAAAGAACTCTCCAGTTCTGGAGAAAGAGAGATGTGAAACTCCATGGCCACATCAGCCAGTGGAGAAGGGGATGTTGGTCCAGAGGGCAAATTAACAGGAGGGACAAGTTATCAGAACAATAAATATCATGGGATCATGGAATGGTTTGGGTGGGAAAGGATCTCCAAGATGATCCAGAGGATCCCATCCATGTTCAGGGACACCTCCACTGTCCCAGGGTGATCCAGCCTGGATTTGGACATTCCCAGGGATCCAGGGGCAGCCCCAGCAAATCTGGGAATTGCAGCCCAGGCAGGAATTCCTTGCCAAGATCCCAGCCCAATCTCCCCTTTCCCAGTGGAGCCATTCCCTGT
This sequence comes from Toxostoma redivivum, assembly GCA_013397375.1. Taxonomy (NCBI): domain Eukaryota; kingdom Metazoa; phylum Chordata; class Aves; order Passeriformes; family Mimidae; genus Toxostoma; species Toxostoma redivivum. Next base: position 6,591 of record VXBI01004943.1, on the reverse strand, counting down.
GTCCTGTCCCTCCATGCCTTGTCCCCAGTCCCTCTCCAGCTCTCCTGGAGCCCCTGCAGGGACTCTCAGCATTCCCTGGGATTTTCCCTTCTCCAGGGGAACATTCCCAGCTCTCCCAGAGCTGAGGGGCTCCAGAATCCTGGGATGGGTTGGGTTTGGAGACCTTAAATCCCATCCCAACTGTGTTCAGGGACACCTCCCACTGTCCCAGGTGGATCCAGCCTGCCCTTGGGCATTCCCAGGGATCCAGGGGCAGCCCCAGCAAATCTGGGAATTCCATTCCAGGCAGGAATTCCTTCCCAAGATCCCATGGAAGGTTCCAGCCCCTGTTCCACACCCGTGGGTGCTCCCACAGCCCAGCTCAGACAGCCCCAAAGCAGCTCCAGGGTAAAATCTCCTCCTCTGCTCAACCCAGGACTTCCCAAACCTTTGGAGCTGCTGTCCTGAAGGACAAGGCCAGGACTGAGACACCCAGAGCCGTGTCCCCAGCAGGACCCTGAGGACAAGGTGACAATCCCGGGAATCCCCAAACACTCAGCACTGCCCTGGGCAGCGTTTCCACCCCTGCCTGCAAATTGTGACACCCAGAGCCAGGAGGGAACGGCTTCCCAAGGGCTCTGGGAAGCTGAAAAATGGAAAAAAAACCAACCCTGGGGCAGAGGATGCTCCAAGAGGAAAGCTCTGCTTGATTTTAACGAGGGAACAAAGCGAAAGCTGCACAGGGGTGGGGAGCAGTGGGGAGGAGCTGGAAATGGGATTTTACCTGCACAGGGAAGCACAATTCCCTCAGCATCAGGGTTCAGGGAGGAGCTGGGAGCTCCTCCTGCTCCCCACACAGGAGCAGCTCTGCCCCAAACCTTTCCCCATCCCAGCAAACATCCCGAGCCAGCTTCATCCCACGGCTTTTCCTCCTCCTCTTCCCAAGATCTGCCTTTAGGTTTTCCCTACAAATGCTTCTTAAACTCTTCCCAACTCTGCCTGAGGCAGGGAAGGTTCCCTGACCTCTGCTGCAACACAGCAAAAGCGAATCAACATTCCCTGAAAACCTAACTGGCATTCCTGGAAAACTGAGCCTCCATTCCCTGAAAACTGAGTCGCCATTCCCTGAAAACCAAACCATTGTTCCCTGAAGATGGAGTCACCATTCCTTGAAAAATCAAGTCACCATTCCTTGAAAACCAAACCACCATTCCCTGAAAACCAAACCATTGTTCCCTGAAAACCAAATCACCATTCCCTGAAAACCTAACTGGCATTCCCTGAAAACTGAGCCACCATTCCCTGAAAACAAAATCACCATTCCCAGAAAAACCAAACCATTGTTCCCTGAAAATGGAGCCACCATTCCTTGAAAACAGAGCCACCATTCCCTGAAAACCAAACTGCCAATCCCTGAAAACCAAACCATCATTCCCAGAAAACTGATTCACCGTTCCCAGAAAACGGAGCCACCATTCCCTGAAAACCAAAGCACCATTCCCAGAAAACCAAACCGCCATTCCTTGAAAATCAAATCACCACTCCCTGAAAACGGAGCCACCATTGCCTGAAAACCAAATCACCGTTCCCAGAAAACTGAGCCTCCATTCCCTGAAAACAAAACCATTGTTCCCTGAAAATGGAGTCACTATTCCTTGAAAACAAAATCACCATTCCCTGAAAATTGAGCCACCATTCCCAGAAAACCAAACCATTGTTCCCTGAAAATTGAGTCGCCATTCCATGGAAACAGAGCCACCATTCCCTGAAATCCAAACCAGCATTCCCTGAAAACTGAGCCACCATTCCCTGAAAACTGACCCTCCATTCCCTGAAAACGGAGCCACCATTCCCTGAAAATGGAGCCACCATTCCCTGAAAACCTAACTGGCATTCCCTGAAAATTGAGTCGCCATTCCTTGAAAACTGAGCCACCATTCCCTGAAAAACAAACCATTGTTCCCTGAAAATGGAGCCACCATTCCTTGAAAACAGAGCCACCATTCCCTGAAAACCAAACTGCCATTCCCTGAAAACTGAGCCTCCATTCTCTGAAAATCAAACCATTGTTCTCTGAAAATGGAGCCACCATTCCTTGAAAATCAAACTGGCATTCCCTGAAAACGGAGCCTCCATTCCCTGAAAATCAAACCATTGTTCTCTGAAAATTGAGTCGCCATTCCCTGAAAACAAAACCATCATTCCCAGAAAACGGAGCCACCATTCCCTGAAAACCGAGCTGCTGAACACAGCCAGCCCTGAGCATGAACCCATCTCCATCGGGCTGGCAGCCCCAGGGGGAATTCCCACATTCCCAGGAAAGGGCTGCACAAACCTCCCTGGGCATTCCTGACAATGACATTCCCAAAAGGGGATTTGGGAGACCAACCCAAAAATGGAATTTGGAGATATTCCCAAAAAGGGGATTGTGGAGACATTCCCAAAAGGAAATTGTGGCCATATGCCTAAAAGGGAATTTTTGAGACATTCCCAAAAATAGAATTTGGGTACATCCCCAAAAATGGATTTGGGAGACATTCCCAAAAGGAAATTGTGGCCATATGCCTAAAAGGGAATTTTTGAGACATTCCCAAAAATAGAATTTGGGTACATCCCCAAAAATGGATTTGGGAGACATTCCCAAAAACTGATTTGGGAGCCATTCCCAAAAATGGATTTTGGGAGACATTCCCAAAAATGGTTTTTGGGAGACATTCCCAAAAATGGATTTTGGGAGACATTCCCAAAAATGGTTTTTGGGAGACATTCCCAAAAATGGATTTTGGGAGACATTCCCAAAAATGGATTTTGGGAGACATTCCCAAAAATGGTTTTTGGGAGACATTCCCAAAAATGGGATCTTGGAGACATTCCCAAAAATGGATTTTGGGAGACATTCCCAAAAATGGTTTTTGGGAGACATTCCCAAAAATGGGATCTTGGAGACATTTCCAAAAATGGATTTTGGCCCATCCAGGTCCCTGCTGCATGCGGTTCCAGGTTTTCCAGTTTTTCTCCCCTGGACAAAACTCCAGAATGGAGCCCAGGGCCTTCGGGGTGGGGGTGGCACAGGGAGCTGGGGGTGCCCAGCTGTGACCTGGGCACAATTTTGGGATTTTGGCACATCCAGGTGAGGAGACCCTGCCCTGGCTCTGGCACAGCCCCTGGCACAGCCATGGCATCCCAGGTGCCACTCCCTGCCTCCCCTGGGTCTGGGGGACACCAGGAACGCTCCCAAAACCTCCTGGGATTTCTCCACATCCCCAGAATCCCAGGGCTGGACTGGAGATGCACAGAGGGATCAAACTCATGGAATTTTTAAGAGCAGAAATCAAGGAAAACCCCAAAAAAAATCCATTTAAAAGGTTTGTGAGCAGCCACATCCCAAAGGTGAGGAATTCCTCATCCTGGGCTGCAGATTCCTGATGGGAGCCATTCCCAGGGATTTTTGAGGTGATTCCATCCCTGAGCTCCTCCACACCAAACCAGGCACAAATTGGGTTTGTTGTGGGGTCAACAACCCCGGAGCAACTTCCCCAATCCCAAAATGCAAACCAGGAGAAGCAAGAGCAGGAAAAAAAATCACCAAAACCCAAAAATCACAGGATAAAGGGAATGAGAGAAAATCCCACAAACACTACAGAAATTCCTGATGGCTCAAAGGAAGGAGCAAGGAGAACTTTCCCTTTGCCTAATTATTAATTATTAATTACTAATTGTTAATTCTATCACAGGGGTTGGAAGATCCCTGGGATGTGGAAGTTGTGGGTGATCTTTAAGGCCCCTCCCAACCCAAACCATTCCATGATTGGAAGATAAAGGATTTATTCCCAACATTTTAAGGATTTTAAGACTTTTTTTAAAGGTCTGAAAGTCAACCACACAAAAAGCTGGGCCAGCACATGACTGCCCTGGAGATAAAATTTGGATTTTTCTGGTGCAGCCATGCCCAGTGGATCCACTGCTGGGATCCCTGAGGCCCCACAGATGCTGAAATAAAACAGGCCATGATTTAGCAGTTTCATTTCTGAGGTCATAAAGGAATGGTGAGGGATGCCCATTTATTAATAAACTTCCCATGGAATATAAATTTCCAGCCCAGACTGAGAGGCACAGAATTCCTGTTAAATAAACAGCAAAAGCTTCCCAGAACGCCAGGAAACGGGGAATAAAAATCTCTTTTATGGCAATAAGCACATTTGCACTGCAGCTCAGTGATGTGGGAGGGAGCAGAACCTGCTGAGATCTGCACAAAGCCCTCAGCACCTCCCCAGATGTGTCCTGCACTTCCAGATTTTTTTTTCCCATTTTTCCCATCCACGCACGGCACCGAGGGACGGCAGTCAGCCTCGAGCTGCTGGCCTGACACCTCACCCCAAAAACCATTCCCAGTTCTCACATCATTCCCATCTCCTCCTATTCCTTTTTCCCATCCCATCCCTGGTACCACTCAGGGTCCCCAAACAAGAGCAGGGGGTGACAGACCCCACAAAATGTCCCCTCCTGTCTCCGGGATTTCCCATCCCCATAAGCTCAAGCTGGGTGACACTCACCCCAAAAACCATTCCCAGTTCTCACATCATTCCCATCTCCTCCTATTTCTTTTTCCCATCCCATCCCATCCCATCCCTGGTACCACTTGGGGTCCCAAAACGAGAGCAGGGGGTGGCACAGGGTGACAGACCCCACAAAATGTCCCCTCCTCCTGCCTCTGGGATTCCTCACACCTCATCCCGATAACCTCAAGCTCCTGGCCTGACATCTCACTCCAAAAACCCTTCCCAGTTCTCACATCATTCCCATCTCCTCTTTTTTCCTGCAGTTCCCATCCCATCCCTGGTACCACTTGGGGTCCCAAAACGAGAGCAGGGGGTGGCACAGGGTGACAGACCCCACAAAATGTCACCTCCTCTTGTCTCTGGGATTTCTCACACTCATCCCAAAAACCATTCCCAGTTCTCACATCATTCCCATCTCCTCTTTTTTCCTGCAGTTCCCATCCCATCCCTGGTACCACTCAGGGTCCCAAAACAAGAGCAGGGGGTGACAGACCCCCCAAAATGTCCCCTCCTCCTGCCTCTGGGATTCCTCACACCCCATCTCCAGAGCCCAGAGAGTGAAGAAAACCCCGAGATCCCAAATCCAAAGGCTGGACTCGATGATCCTGGAGAACTCTGGGGCCTGGATGGATCTGGGATGCAGAGATGGGAGCGGAGGCTCCGGCTCGGGGCAGACACTTGGGGAGGTTTTGTCTCAAAAATCCTCCAGATCCAACACCAGTGGCACGACACGGATCCCAGGGAGAGCTGCTCAACACTCTTCAAATAAAATAATCCATTTTGGGGCCAAGGCTTAATGAAAAAATAGCAGGGGCTTCCAGAGCCGCCTGAGGTTTTCACCAGTGCAAAACAAAAAAAATTCTCCTCCCCGTTTTTAACTCGAGGAGGTTAAACAGAGGATGCTGAGGGCAGAATTCCCACTGCTCATCCAGCTCCTTCTTGCCAGGGGGAAGGGGATGGGTGTGAGCACCTCCTGAATCCTGACAGCACTGACACCTCCCCAGTCCATCACTGCAGCATCCTGGGGTTTGTGGGAGCCTCTTCCCAAAATCCTGCCAGGTCTCTTCCCATCTCTGCAGCCCCAAGGATGCATTTCCTCCCCTAAGACTTTAATATCTCAAGCAGACGAGCAGCAGGAGCCAAGATTAAGGAGGTCTCGTTCCTAAATTCGACTGGAAAATGAAATTCCTGCTTCCCAAACCTGCCCAGGAGCAGAAACCCCCATCTCATTATCCCCATCCTGCCGTGGAAATCCTCCCAGCCACCAGAGAGACCTTTCCTGCTGCATCCAGGCCTGGAAAATTCCCATTTTTTAATAACCAGCCTTATTTTGACTTGTTAAGGCAAACCCCTGGAACAGGAGCTGGGAGCAGCAGGAATTTCAGCTCTGAGGGGTGCCAGGGCAGGATAAACCCCAGCCCCTGCTGAGCTGAGCTTCCAGAGGCTCAGCCTGGCACGGGGACAAATCCCAGCCAGGGCTCTGTGACCTCTGGAAAACAGGGAACCCAGCTTGGGGACATTCCCTGTCCAGGATCCAGCTGAGCCCAAACCATCCCAGCATCACCCAGAGCCCAGAAATGTCAGGGATGATGAGGAGGATAATTGGGAACACGACCCAAAGTGAGTTTTTGGAACGCTGCTCCGGGCCATCAAAAGGCCACCAGGCTGGGAAATGTCCCCGTGTCCCCTGCAGTGCTGGGAAGAGCTGGCTCCTGTGGCTCTGCAAGAGAGGGAAATGTGGTTGTGTTTAAACAGAGCTCAGGGAGGGCCAGGATTTCCCAACAATGCTGGAATCACCTCGTGCCACGTCCCAGTGACCCCAGCAGGGGCAGGAAGCTGCTCAGGCTGCACAGCCCCGGCACTGCTGGAGCTGCCTCAAGATGGGAAGGGTGGAGGTGGGAATGGGGATGGGATGGAGCAGCAGCTCCTGGACAAGGAGTTTGTCCTGGGAAACCTCCACAGCCCGAGGGCTCAGCTGATTCCCATCCCTTATCCCTTCTTCATCCCCATTCCCTCCTCATCCTCCATTTCCTCCTCATCCCTTATCCCTTCT
>VXBI01004934.1:0-45663 GCA_013397375.1 Toxostoma redivivum | reverse complement strand
GGGCGCGGGCCGTGCCCCGGAGCTGCTGCCGTGCCCGAGGTACGCTCCGCAGGAGCCGCATCGAGCCGAGATCGCTGCCGGGAGCTCCGCTCCCCTGTCCTTGCTTGAGGGACGGTACAGCCCACCGTCGCTGTCCTTAGACGGGACTGTGCCTGCGTTCCTGCTGCAGGATGAAGAGGATCTTCGGGTTCGGGAGGAAGAGGAAGGGGCAGCCGCCGCCCGGCAGCGCCTCCCTTCCCTCCCCCGCCGGTGCCTACGAGCTTCGGCAGAAGGACCTGGGCAAGCTACACCGCGCGGCCGCCAGCGGCGACCTGGCCCAGGTGCGGCAGGGACTGAGGAAATACGGCATCGACGGGCGGGACAAGGCGGAGCGGTAAGGGCGGGAGCCGCGGGCCGGTCTCGGGAGCCCCAGGTGCAGCTGTAGCAGCCCCGGAGTTCGCCGGCTCAGGAGCGGACCGGCAGTGCCGCTGTGAGGAGTGGGATGCGGGCGCCGCAGCCCTTGGCTGGCTGTGGGAATCAGGCTCGTGCTGCTGCACTTGAATTCGGCCAGCTGCCGCCTTACCATTTTTGATCCGGCCTCCTCAGTGCCCTCGTTCCCGGAGTAGTACGTCCTTGCCCAGGGGCGTAGGGGTGGAAGCAAGCTCTTAGCCTGACAAAGGGAAGTTACAAGAGGAGCCTTGTGGCCATTCTCCAGCCAGGGCTTGAAGTCTGAGTGTAATCGCACTTATCTCTATTCACCTCTGAGGGCTCAGCCTGAAGGTTGAGTAGTTGAGCCGGAAGGATGCACTGCCTCAGCTCTGGGAGCAACTTAAAGGTGAACACTGCAGTTAGGAAGGATTTATAATGCAAAATAAGCATGCTCTTTATTGATGCTGCATGCATAGTTGACTTTTGTGAGTGTAATGTGGCAGCCTAAGCCACAGTGTGGTATTTTGCTCTGAGGCTTTGGTACAGCTAATCTGTGTTGCTTCTGACAGGTGACTCAAGCACAGCAAGCACTTAACAATTCTGCCTTAAGGGGAAGCCCTGGGCTGCAGCATCGTTGCTAGTGTTGCATAGTTGCTGTCTTAAGTAAAAGGGAATCACCTTTTCTGAAAAGGCTCAGAGTCAAATCCTTTGTGATATTCTGAACAGATGCTGGTTTTAGCAGAGTAGCTCAGCTTCCTAGGCTGGCTATCCTGAAGACTGGACTTCTGGCAGCAATAAAACTCATCTGTTGCCCTAAAAACACCTAGCTTTATAGGAGGAAACACATGCAAGGACTTCCTCGGTGATAGTGCCTGTGTACAAGAAAACGGGTCAGTTGTCATCAGAAGATGTTGTGGTTTGAAGGACTGCTTTTCTTTCTGGCATGGCTTTAAACTGAAGAAAAAAGTTAAGTTTTTCTGTGCTGGTTATATATTGTGGAAAGACAGTATTACCCCCGTGTAGAGGACTTCCTCTGTAGTAGGCTTTTTATGACTGTGATAGTTTAACATTACAGGTAAGTCAAAAACTACTTTCCTGTAGTCAGGGTCAGAATGTTCTGCTCTCTGTTTGCTATATGTTCTTTGAGGATCTTTGGTGCAAATGTGTTCTTGGTTTTGCTTCAGTACTAAAAAAGCTAGAGAAGAAGGAGAAATGCTCAAAGTGTGGGGAAACACTAATATTCTTGCAATTAAACCCATCTCCTACATCTCCAATACACTTCTTACCCATGAATCATCAAAGAAAAACTTAAAGTTGACTTGCCTTAGTCCTCAGATTTCACAGCTCTGTTGATGTGCCACGTGTGTAGTCCCACTGAGGGCAGTACCAAACACCTGGGCACAGGAATCTCTCCAGATTCAGTTCTATGGTGAAGGAGATGTCCCCTTATTAGGAAGATGTTGTGCAGGGTTTTTGCTAGCAAGTCCCAAGCATCTGATGTGCAACTACTGGCAATGGAGTGGGTTCTTAAGCTTAAGATTTGCAAGGTGAAACTTGTGGTTGTATGTTTATCAAAAAAGCCTGAAATTATCCCTGTGCTAATTCAACTTATTTAATTTTTAGGACAGCTCTGCATCTTGCTTGTGCAAATGGCCATGTGGACATAGTTATGTATCTAGTAGAAAACAAATGTAAGCTAAATCTTCTTGACAATGATAACAGATCACCACTGATGAAGGTACGTGGATTATGGTGTATTCTTGCAAGTGAGACTTACTGATTTTGAACTAAATTATGTATTTTTCAGTATTCTTTATGTGGACCTTTGTAAAATCATGCCTATTATGATTGATGTGCAATGGGCATATTAGCTAATCTCTGGACGTGCTCATAATTCCCAGTATTAGGAAGATGGGTGAATTGCAACAAAGTGAAATGTAAATGCTGGAAGTTTTTTTGTGTTTTGTTTCCAGGCAGTACAGTGCCAGCAAGAAAAATGTGTGGCTATTCTGCTAGAGCATGGTGCTGACCCAAATCTGGCAGATGCTGACGGCAACACTGCCCTTCACCTGGCTGTCCTGTCTGGTAATACTACTGTAGCAGGGCTGTTGCTTGAGCATAATGCCAGTATTGATGCCCAAAATAAGGTAATTTTTTATATTTTTGAATTATGTACTTTCCAAAAGTTACATTCATATTTTTCTTGAAGTTCTGTTTGTTTGTTTGTTTTTTAACTTTGATTTTTAACTTTACCTGCCCTTTTAGGAGGGATATACCCCTCTTATTCTTGCTGTCTCCGAACATCATGAAGAAATAATGGAGTTCCTCCTTAAAAAAGGAGCTGATGTGCATGCTCGAGATCTATGTGAAAGGTGAGGGGCTGTCAAAACTTTACATGGGTTTCTTTAATATTCTTCAGTTTGGCTTGAGAGTGGCGTGGGAATGAGGTCTGAAAAAATACAAAACAAGGAGCCACACAGAAGCAGTTACTTTTGTGTGATTTGTGAATGATGGTAATACCTCAGTGGCTTGCTGTCATATCTTGTTTGATGCTTTCCGTATTGAGGGTTGCAAAATGCTATTGTCTGTGATGGCCTTTCTGGCCAGAAGCCTGTCACTAGCTCAGTGGCATTCCCTCAAATTGAAAAGTCATCTTCTGCATAGCAGTAGAGTTTGTAAGTGTTGCCTGTGTGGAAGCTTTGTTTTAAGATGAAACATTTAATTGTTTTGAGACCCTCTCCCATTTTATTGTTTCTCTTAATGAAAAATACTTTTTCTTTTGTTCATTTTAAAGTAATGGAAAGAATATTTTTTGAGGGCAAATGGAAACAAAAATAATTACATTGACTGGGTAAAACAATATTTCATATGATATCTCTTGGCTCCTTCAGAACCCCACTTATGACTGCTGCTTCTGGTGGAGACCTTAGTCTGATAAAGGTTCTTCTTCGGTATGGGGCTGATGTTTCTCATAAAGACACTAATGGATGGACAGCTGAAGATTATGCTGTTATTCATGGATATTCTAGGTAAATTTCAAACTGTATCATTAGAGTAAGTTGTCAGTTATCGGTGTGGTTTTTGATAATTTTTGATAACAGCACCAAGGTTTAATAGTGTGCTGAGACTTGTTTTGAAAGTGTGCTCAGTCATGTCTTCATAGAATCATTTAGATTGGAAAAGGCTTCTAAGAATCAACCTAACACTGCAAGCCCGCCACTAAACCACATCCCTAAGTGCCAATCTACAACATCTTTCAAATACCTCCAGGGCTGGTGACTCAACAGCTTCACTGGTCAGTCTTTTCTAATGCGTGACAACACTTTCACTGAAGTAATTTTTCCTAATATCCAGTTTAACATTCCCTGGCACAACTTGTGGCCATTTGCTCTTGTCTTCTAATATGTATCATTCTACTGCCTAATGTTAACTTGGAAGTTGAGGAAAATTGTTGCCCAGAGTTCTCTGTTAGATTTCAAGTTTTATTGCTAAGCTCACATTTGCTCAATATAAACTCTAAAATATGTCTGTGTCCAGTTATCCAGAGGTGAAACTTCTTGGAGGTACCAAGCAAGAGTTAATACCTTCGTAGGTTTGAATATGACTACAGAGTGAACGTGACTATAGTGAATATTGAAGTGTGTAATAGTCATGCTGTAAAGGCATATGAGTATATAAATCTATATGGCTAAGGATAGGATAAGAATAGGTTGGATAACAAGTGGCTGTTAACTCTTCTATTAAATAATTTATGCAGGTATGTGATTATTTTTCACCTAACATATTTGCTCTTTTTCTCTGTATAGTCTTAGTAAACAACTGGCAGAATATGCAGACTGGGAAAACACAGGAGAAACTTCTACAGGTGGTGGTGCACGAGGCATCACAGCACTTGGCACTCCACACCGGGCAACAGCTGCTGGCTTTACATTGGGTGCACCTGCTGTGGACAGAGGAGGTAAGACCCTACCATGGAGTAGCTCATGAGGAGAATCAGTGTGGCCTTTTCTTAGTGAGTTTGTGTTGTTAGTGCTTACTGTGTTCACTGTTGGTTTTAGTGGAGGCATCAGATGGAGTAGCACAAGCTTTGTGAATGTGATTATTTGATGATAGTTGGAAGTGTTGCTTGTCAGCCTGTGAAAGCATTTGTTTTGCATTCTGTGTTCACTTTTTAGAGTTGTTACTTTCTGTCTGTCAGACTGCCCATCTGTATGGGTTTTCCTTGAAAGAGAAGGAAGATAGGGAAGGAGCTAGGCAAAATTGTTTTTACTTTTCAAGTGTGTACTTCTACCTAGAGATGGCAACTCAGATTGTGAAAATCCAATTACAAAAGCAGTGGGTTCCACCTGAGTAGTTGTTCCTCTTTCTGTAGTTGGGAAGCAACAGAGAAATGAGCAGAAAGGTACGTGTCTTGTTGATTTTCATGGAGTTTGTGTCTTCATTTTAATATTAATAGTTCCATTTGCACTAAGGTCCTTTTTGCATATCCTGTTTCTCAAAATCAGTTATAACTGTTTCCATGTAGAGACATAATTAGCAAATACTATATTGGAAAAGTAACTTCGTTGGCAGTAACATTGCGGTGTCTGTGTATGCTGTATTTGCTAGAACATAGTTTGATTTACAATAAAGATAATGCTTTTCTTCCACTTTCAGTAATTTTTATGAATTTTTTTTAGAAAATAATTATTACCTTGTGATCCAGAAAAACAATTAAATTGCCTTGTGATCAAAAAATTAGCTCCTTCAGTGAGTTTTAAAAATTCAGTCTATGGTTATGAGCTCAGAGTTCTAGAGGAATCTTAGAAAATGAATACCTTAGTATAAATGAAATAGTTTGCCTTGTACTTTACATCTATAAATAAACACAGTTCATTATTCCTTTAAATACGGTTCCTTACTCCATTTCTAAACATGTCAAGAAAAATGAGCAAAATATGGGATATTTTTCCTTACTGACTTTTCCTAGATACAGGAATTTAATTTAGAGTCAGACTTTGTTCCTTTGATTTAGGAGCGCTTGATTTGACCTAGTCAGTGATTTGGAAAGTTTCTTGATAGATTGCAGGAATTTTTTCTATTTTAAAGGTTTTGGTACAGGTGGTTTAATCAGGAAAATGTTGGTTTTTCCCAAACAATGCACACTGTTACTGTCTCTGAAAGATTACTAACATAGAGAGAATATTTACCTGCATTAATTCTGCAGTCTCTAGCTTGCACACAGGAAGTACAGGTCCTGTATCATGGGAGTCCTTCTGATGTGCTTCAGTAACAGACTTCGAAGTGTCTGTTAGAGGAGAATTTGGAATGATCTCAGGAGAACAGAGAAACCCATTTTGGAATTATTTTCATTTCTGTTGCTCTTCTGGGATCTTCAGTGTTGTCCTCATTCCTTTTTCTGCTTTTGCACTTGTTGAATATTTTTCAAAATACTCTATTCTAATGAGCAATTCAGCCTACTTCAAAAGTTGGCTTTTGTTTATTTAAATATTTACTGTGTGGTGTATTGTTCCTTTCGTGTTCCTGAGTCCCTGTGGAAACTGTTGGGTTTCCATCATAGAGCTCTTAGAAAAGAATTGAGTGCTTCAGTGGTTTCTGTCTCCCAAGGTCAGTAAAAAGCTGTCCTGTATTATCTCTTCAGAAAACTCAGAAATGTAAAAGGGGTGAGAAACCATCATGCAGTCCTTTCTTAACTCTTTAAATTTTGTTTTGCTGCAAGTAATTTTGCCCTATTCATTCCATGTGGTAAAATCAATGTAAGCAGGACTTGTTTCTGCTCTGAGATAAATGTTACATCATGAAGAAATTTCGTGTCAGCTGCAATAACAGAATGATTTGTTGCCTTAAAATACAGAATTTTACTAAGTGGAATGGGTAGAGCAGATGCATAGTGATTTCTATTCTGAACTTGCATTCCACAGCACATAGATAAGTACACACACAAACACATATGCGTGATATGCCAGTCAGTGCACCCATTTCGGTCCAGTTGTGGCCTGCTCTATAGCACTGGGGGAACATGCTGCCTTCTTGTCCTGTCTGTGTTCTGGCTGGTGGCATAGCTTTTGTATGTGAATGGTGCAGCATGGTCAAATAAATGTAAGCAGGACTGTTCGAACTGAGGTAGAAGTGGCCTATGTTTGTAACAGGCACCAACTGACACAGCTTTTAAGATGAGCTAGTTTAAAGCAACAAGTTTCTGGGTTCCTTTTATAGTGAGGGATAACTAAAAACTGTGCTAAAACTGTAACTTTAAATGAGTGTGTATAAATAACATAATGTCTCAAAATTCCATGCTGGTCTAAGTACAGGGAGCCAAGATTTCCTTGAAACTCCTGGATAGTCTCCCAGGTTTGACATATACAGATTTTGAGATGCTTAGAATAAGGAATTTTTTGTGCTGTGTGTGTAATGCACTCTACAACCATGAAGGAATTTAATTTGCATCTCTGCTAGACAAGGAGTAGTCAAATTGAGGGAAATAGAAAGTTGTCAGGAGAGTATATTTTTGCTGGTATGTTTTAGTGTTTCAAAATATTGAAATATGGATGTTTTATGTGGAGCAAGTATATTAAGTTACTGTTTGACACTGTCCCTTGAGAGCAGAGTTCTGTAGATTGTGTTTGGGTTGTTTCCACCACTTCTAACTAGAATAGGCTGATAGTCACAGTATGTTCTCCCATTGCTGTAGCTGTTTTGACGTACTGCTTATGTTTTCCAAGTTTCTGGAAATTCCAGTTTATTCTGATGTCATTGTTCCATCTGTCCTTTCCATGCCTTTTCCTAAATGGATATAGGAATGCAACAATCTCCTAACCAGACATCAAGAACAGGAAAATCAAGGAAAGGTATTTTATACAGTAGCATTTAAAATATGAAACATGTACAGTATACAAATATCAACACCTGTATGATGTTTATTATCCTGGAGGTCCCTATTTTGATGGTACTGGTTTTATGAACTACATTTGAGGGCAGGCTTTGTGTGATTTTTGTTTGTTTGCATGTTTTGCCTTGGTTCTTTATTATTGAATTTACTTTGTGTCATTGGTGATAGTAAATACATTTTTAAATAAGCCCTTCTGTTACTCTGAAATGGCAGTGGGCTTGAGTTAAAGTAGAAACAAGCAATCCCCAGAGACTGCTTTTCTAGATCCCGTATCTACTGTAATCAGAGTTCTGTCTGAAAGGTAGCTCTCAAACTTACTTTTTCTCTTGCCTTCTAAAGGACAATGTGACCTGGTCTTGATCATTGCTTAAAGTTACTGTTCACAGATGACTGAATATTCGGAGTTAGAAGGGACCCACAAAGATCATCAGGTCCAGGTCTTAAGTGAATGGCCCATACAGGGATTGAACCCACAAACTTGGTATTATTAGCACCATGCTCTTCCCAACTGACCTAATCTATTCATTGGAATCAAAATTTCAGAAAATTTACTGAGCTCTTTTGATTACTTGTAACTGTACTAATTGAAAGTATAACTGAAGTCACCCATCAAGAGTGATAACTGCTCCATGCGGGTGGAGAAATTTTTATTGAGCTTGGGACATCAGCAGGTAGGTTAGACTGCTGGTACTGAATGAGTTTACAGGAAACTGTGATATGTACAACTAATTAATATTATTTAAATATTATGTGTTTGCAGTAGGAAACAGTAGAAATTAGAGAATGTGTTGGTATTTTAACTGTTAGCTTGTCCTTGTTTCAGTTTCTAGGTTTTCTCTACATGACATACACCTCTATTTCGTTGTCCAAAAGCCCAGTGCAGGTCAGGAGAGGTACTCATCAAAATTCCCACATGTACCCTGTCTTTAGAACAGACAAAATTTCCATGCTCTTTTGTATTTAATGCTAGCAGAGGAGATGTCTTCAGGCATGATATGCCTTTGTTTTCCCTTTAATCTTTCTTTAATCTTCTGCCAAAGACCTTGGATTGGTTGTTAAGATAGTTAATTAGTCATCAAGAACTTGAGGAATGCTGAAGTAGCTACTATGTGGAAGTTGTGTTTGTTTTCCCCTTCTGTTTTTGGAATTGAAGAGCCCTTTTATTTCATCTTAGCTGTTGATAATTGAGAGGTTCTAGCACTCTTGAAGCTGGATTCCTGGAGTTCAGGTTTCTTAGTAGATCAGTGATGTGCTAGAGTGCACTCTCATCAAGTTTGCAAATAGCTCTAAGTTGGGAGGATCAGTAGATGCAGCTCAGGACAGTGCTGTCTTTCAGAGGCATTTACTCTGACAGACTGTGTAAATGAACTGTCAGGCCTGTCTAGCAAAATTCAACCAGGGCAAATGCAAAGTCTGCCCACAGAGGTACAACCCCCTTGCTAGAAAGCATGCTTGGCACTGCCTGGCAGGAGAGATGCCTTGCTGAGAAAGCCTGATGGGTCTTGGCAGAATGAGCTGAGAATGAGCTGAGAATGAGCCAGTAGCAGGGTGCCCTGGTGACAGTGTCCTGAGTTGTATTAAGAGCAGCATAGCCAAGAGATTGAGGAGAGTGATTATCCAGCTCTACTTGGCACTCTCTGGATTGTGTCCAGTGCCCTGGGTGTAATTTGAGCCTCCAGTGCAAGAGAGATTTGTCTTTCAACAGTGAGCAAGTTCAGTAGAAGGCCATCAGATTCATGAGGGACAGGAATATTTGCCCTTTGAGGACAGGTTGAGGCAACTGGGGTTTTTTCAGCCTAGAGAAGGGAATTTGCAGGGGACCTAGCAGCAGCTTCTAATAGAAGTGAGAAGACAAAGCCAGGTGCTTCCCAGTGGTACATGACAGGACACGGAGATATAACAGGCATAAATGGCAACAAAATAGTTTCTAACTGAACGTGGGAACAGTAAAACGGAGAGATTGTACAGTCTATCTCCTTGGAGATGTTTAAGACCAGACTGGATAAAGCCCTGAACAGCCTTATCTGACCTCATAACTGAGCCTACTTTGGGGAGGCTGACTAAGAGACTTCTGAGGTTCCTTCTGACATGATTTATCCTGTTATCCTACGTGCAGGCCATGTTTGTAACTCTGATGAAAGCTTGGAGTGTGCTATAGAATGCCCTGGGTTTGCCAGTTTTGTCTTGTGAATTCCCTTTTTGATGCAGTGCACAGAACTGTTGGTGATTCTTCTACTTGAGCTTTAGAGCTTGATTATGCTTTTTGATTTTCATTACCATTGCAAAATAATCTGTAAGTGGGTAGACCAGCAGATAGTGTAATACCTGGTGTAATGTTACACATAATGCTACATAAAGTAATAAATCTCTACTAGTGATGTGTACTTGTGTGTAAGATGAGTACTTTGGAAGTTCTTAATGTCTTGCTAAACCACCACCATTCTGTTAATTGTTTATTAATGTAGGATATTAATGTTATGTTTTTTTAATTTTTTTTTGTTTAGATGTGTTTCTGTGGTTTTTAAACTTCTAGATATAAGAGTCCAAAAGAGATATAGCTCGGGTCTTTTAATTTCCTTTTTTTTTTTTTTTTGTAATGCAGTGTTGTTTATTTTGGAAATGCAGTCATTTATGCCCCTTGTACTGAATTTACTACCCAAAGCATCATTCTATTATGATGTGTAGAGTTGTCCATGTTCAGTGTTTAATTTTTAAATGGTTAATTTTTAGCTTGCTAAATTTAATTTCAACATGTCAATTAATGTTTGAACAGCAATAGATGACTTCTCCCAAGGAGACTCAATAAGGTGAGACTTTAAAAATAGCTAACACTTAACTGAGGAATGACTTGAGAGACACAGTACTCATTTTGCTTTGCTTTTAAAGAAGCTCTGAGAAAGAGGGGAACGATGACAGTTGGCATACCTCTGAGGAAGAGGAACTTGATTTTACCCCCAAGGTATGGTGCATTTACAGGAAAAATATCCTGTAAAAATAAGGGGTTTGAAGGCAAATTTTCTTTGGAACTGAAAGAAACTGCAACTCCAGCCAATATTGTTTTCTATTTAAAGCAATCTCTGGCCTACCAGCCTTCCTTCTGCTGTGAGTTTTTCCTAAAGGACCTGTAGCTGTGACAGAGTATGCAGTAGATTTGTAATTTGGAGCCAAAAAGCAGTAGATGATAAGATAACCACATAGTTCTATTTTTTTCTTGTTCATGTGAGTCAGATTTGCAGACTTCAAAAATTTGTAAGTTATTATTATAACCTATCCTGTTCTTCTCCAATCATTATTATTGTTTTCTGTAAATTTTGGGATAGATTCCTAAGTGATAAAGGACATTTATTTATCAAGTTCTACAAAAATCCTTCATCACCTAGTTCTCCTTTCCTCAGCAGGTTCTTCAAGAGTGCTCAATGAACAGATGAGTTACTCAAATGGGTCATCTATTTTCTATTAGATGACATTCAATACTTGCATGTGATCTCACACTGCATGTTTTTCTTCTTTTTTTTTTTTCAGTGCCTGGGTAGTACTCTTTTTGTTAGTTACAAGCTCTCATGCCTGCTGTTTTTATTAATGATCCTTAGAATTATCAACTTCTGAGTGATGTCTGGAGCATCAGCTCTGTTGCACTGGCATTGTGCAGTGATGTAGAACCTGAATGTGGTAGTTCAACCACTCAGTAATGCTGGAGATGCAAGCATGTGTAGATACAACCTGATTTCATTTTCTTGCACTGATTTAAATAGAAATTATGCATTTTTCTGCCATGGTTTTGAAATTTAGGGACTTTTTTTTAGTGTACTTGCAGGGACTAAATTTATACATTAAGTATTGGGATCTTAATAGTTAGTTACCTTGCACACATTTGCAAGTAAGCATCCTGAAAATGCACTTTTAAATATAATTGAATTTTACTTAAGTATTACAAATATTAGGAACAGATTTTTAGAATGGTTATGCACATGAACGTTTTTGGAAACAATTTGCAGAAGGGTGCCTGCACAGTATGAAATACTTACTGCACTGGATATGAGAGGAGTGTTTGGGTAGTTAGAAGTATAGGATGGAGCCAGCACTGTCATCAGGACAGTCTGATCATATTTACTGTTCAAGATTTGATGTGAACAAAGGTTTGTTGTAGTTACTGTTAAAAAAAAAATTCTTAAATAAATCTTTATTTATAGAAGCTGCAGAAGCCAAACCTGACACTGTTAATGAATGCTTCACAGCAGTTCAGGAAAAACAGTAAGTTATTTGCAAAAGGTTGCATGATCTACTGATATATAAAGTAGACTTGCTCTAAAGTAGGCTTTTTGGTTGGTTTCAGGGGTTTTTTTTAAATAGTAAATGAGAAAAGTAGCATTTTGTAAATGTGGCATTTAATAATTCAAAATAAAATAAGTCATTAAAATGAAGATATTAATCCCCACTTATGCCCTTTTCCTTCCTCAAGTTCATCCTCCATCATGCCCAACCTCACCTCTCAATTTGTAAATATTCCCAAATGGCTCCTCTCTTGTACATTAATCTGATAACATACCAATTACTTTTTGCATAATTCCTTATGTTCGCATTCATTTTTCTTTTTTTGTACTTTAAGATGATGGTAGTGGTTCTAGAATTGAAAGTCCTAAGTCACCAAAGAAAAGTCTCAAGCAAAGAATGCCATCAGGTGCAAATGTGAACAAAGGAGGCAGTGAAGAATTGTTTAATCAAGATGTCTCAGCTGCAAGCAACCTGGATGAAGAAGAATTGGAGGAGGAAGAGGAGGAGGAGGAAGAGGATGAAAATTACAATGGAGATGGTGATGAAGTTTATGAGGAGGAAGAGGAGGAGGAGGATGATGAAGATTTTACTGAAGATGAAAAGGAGGAGGAAGAGCTGGAAGATGAAGAAACTCAGTCTAATGAAATACGAGAAGAAGAGAAAACCGAATCTAAAGGGGAAATTAATCAGAAATTAGAGTATTTCAGTAAAGCAAAGTATGAAGGGGATGCTCGATGTGGAACTGGAGATGTCTGTGATGAACATGATGAAAAAGTGAAGGAATCTGTTGATAGTCGGGTGTCTTTCATAGCTGGGTCTTGTGAAAAGTTTCAAGAAAATAAAACAGTGGTGTCTCCTAAGATCATGAATAATGAAATATCTTGCAAGTCAGTACCAAAACATCCTGTCTTTCAAAATTTAAATAATCTGCAAGATATGCAAGAAAGTTGGAACAGGAAAAGCATGATAGAGGAGACGTTTCACAGAAAGGCTGACTCCTGTTTTGCAGACTCTGAAATGACAGACTGGAAAAAAGAGGTACCTCAGCCTCTCTTAGATAGTTGTGGTGTTAAGGAGAAAAAGTCAAACTTCAGTGATGGCTTTGAAAGTGACAGCAATTCTTGGTTAGCAGAAAAAACCCCAGGACCTGAAAGACCAACCTCTGTCATACTTGAACATGTGGATGGTGAAGATACTGAAGAGGAATATGAAGGAGTAGATGATAAAATCTGTAAACCACTGAAACAAGAAAGTGAAAGCTTGCATTTAAATAAGCAAGAAGAAAATTTGAGAGCAGCATTTCATTCAAGCACTGAAGTAAGTATTTAAGGATGATTCAATCATAAAGGTGTTTCCTAAGTGTCATATAGGTAAAAAACACATAGTAAACTGGATTTCTTTTAATGCTTATCTTTCACATATATTCATCTTTTCATCAACCATTTTTGATGTTAGTGTCTTACTTGGAGTCAAAACCGTTTCTTTGCTATGGTATGGTAATATAGTATGGAAAAATAATAGGCAGTAGACTCTGGAACCGGTTAGATTTTTACCAGTTCTATGTTACAGTTCTTATCTGTGAGGTTTTACTACCATTTAGGAAAATTTATGGTGTGATAGCTGAAAGTGAGGAAGCAAAAAGGATTTTGCATAAGATTGAGAGCAGGAAACTGATGATTTTCTGTGGAGCAAAGTAGAGAGGGAAAAAGGAAATATGCTCTGGAATGTTGTAACTTAAATGAAGCTAGAGTTAGACTGACATGAGGATTTGCTTATGGAAGACCAGCAAAAATGATGTTTGTTACTGTTCTTTTCAGCTGTTTTGGTTGATCTCTTTTAGGAAGAATCATCTGACCACAAAGAAGAGGAGAAGGAGGGCCCTGGCAAAAAGCTACAAACTACAGTTGTTGAGGATGTGAAAAATTCTGTTTGTAATGATACACATGAAGTCCACGAAGCTTCAAAGGACAACTCTGGTGAGAGAAATGACTTCGTAAATCCTGACCCAAGTTCTTAATCTACAAATATTAATGCATAAAAAATGAACTGAAATGGTGATTGGATCCTGTGGTAGCAAAATTTTCTCTTGCCTCTGAGTCCTAATGGGCACTGGCATAGAGAAGGAAAGCAGTTTGTGTTGCTTTTCATTCATTCTTAAAAGAACTGAAATTTCAGCATTGTATACCAAGCAATGCAATATGAAGCAAGTGCCATTCTTGATTTGTTGCTGCATTCTCCCTGAAGTGATCTGAACAAAATGCACAGATGAAAAAGAGAAGGAGGACTAGAATGTCTTGAGTGACAACAGCTTTTATGATGAGTACTGTCACATTGAAAGGCTGTGATTGATCTTGACTGAAGCCAGGGAAGGATTTGAGTCAAGCCGAGAGAAAGGTGTTCTAGTGCCTCACCGTGTCCAGTTTTATGGTGTAGGTGGTCTCTCCAGCACCACATGTGTGTGCTTGAAAACATTACCAGCCTAGTCAGAGTAGAGCACTTTGATACTTACCTGAGGTCTGACAGTAGGAGAAGAAAGCACCAGTTCCATTGTCTGTCTCCAGATAGTAGCTTGTTGTAGTGGATGTTACTAGAGCATGTGTAGCTGCTGCTCAGATGCTGCGCAGGGGGCACTGGCAGAACCTACTGTATTCTAGTGTTGAGCCTATACCTGCTCATCTGTCTATGTGTGTTTTACCATAAGTATGTATTTGGCATAGTGTAAGGAGTCACAGTTTACATTGGAACCATCAGTTGCGTCTTGTGGGGTGAGTACCCTCACAGGCATTCAGCTCCTTCCCCCTTCTTTATGTGCATGTGTCCACACAATTGAATCCTGAATCAGTTTTTCCTAATGGAGTAGCTTAAAATAGAAATATGATAGTAAAATCTGACTAGGAACCCCCTTAGACTGAACCTTAAAATTGTCTGGTAGAGAAGAGGTTTGAATTTTAACTCCCCCCCAGGACAGAAATGGCTTTTTGTTTTTTTGGGTTAAGTGTTTGAGGTGTGAGCAGCCTCTGTTTTTAAATGGCAATACTTAGGTGTCTAGCATCTGGGAAAGGGCCAGGAAACAACTTCGTCAGGGAAGATTTTTCCTAGTTGTGCAACAAAGGGAGCATTGTTTCTTGGTGACTTTGTGGATATTAGAGTGAGGAGGTTTTGGATAGTGGTTCTATGGTACCCCTGTATAGTGGAAAGTTATAGTAAATACCAAATAGTGGAGCTGTAGGCTGGAGAGACCTTAACTCTGTATACAACAGAACTGCAGGATACTGGATCCTGAATGTTACCCAAGCATGTTGGATATTGCCTGTAGCTTTGTCAGCTGTTGTGCATAGCCATCTTCCGATAGAAAGGAAGCAGAAGGAGCTGGAAGTGTAAAGGAGATAATATGATGTGTCTGAGCAGGAAGAAATGTTTGAATAAAACTTGTGTCTTAGTTTGTCCTCATCAACAGAACCTGCATCTTTGGATGTACAAACGCTCAAGCATCTCACTCCTTACCTTATTTGTAGGTGCCCTTCCAACAGTGGGAGCAGAGCAAGAGGAAGATGCTGAATCTCCCTGGGATTCTGAGGTAATTTTTGTGAAGGACACAAGAGTTTCCACTGCAGGAAGTAGGAGTAAGATACAGAATCACTTGACAGCTTTTTTTTTATTTGGACACTACTATTGATAAGGCTTATTTTCTCTTTTTTCCCTTTTGCTATATGTTTGTAACTCGGGGCCCTTGAAATACTTCTGCTCTAGGCCAGCTGCTTGATTAGGGTTGGGATGAAGTTAAGTTGAGCTAATGGCTCGGGTCTCAGCAGTTGGCCTTTGAGTTTGGTTTCTAGTGTAGTACTGAAACTGTTAAGTTCCTTGTTCCTTAAAATACGCTGACCTATTCACAGAGGCTGACAGGATTGTTGCTTTTTCACCATACAGCCCTAGTCTGCTGACCTGGTTAGCTGTTGCTCTTGGAATCTACAACCTAAATGTCATCTAGCTGCTTCAGAACATCTCCTCTCTGCCTTTTGTAGGTGTACTCTGGCCCTCTTTAAAGTCGTGTTAAGCAGAGACACTGCACATGCTGGTCTTGTTTGCCTTTTTTTGTTCTTTCTGCCTGTGGCAATCAGCAAGGTCTGTAGCTAAGTCCCTCTGGTTCTTCTTTTGAGAAGAAAGGACTCTTCCCATCCCCTTCTTAAAAATACAAGGTTAAAACATTAGTTTTAAGGTAGTTGTAAGCTCTGCCTTGCTAATCTTTTGTAAATCCAAATGGCTTTTGCATTTGGGAGCAGCAGTGTGTTCATTCATCACTGCAGGATGTATGCCTAGGGAATGTCAGATACAAGTTCAGTACAAATGTTGGACTAGTGCAGACATGCAACTGTTGGTTCACAACCTGTATCTTGAGTTACCATGTTAATTCTTGCTAGTGGTTGTCCAGTTTGTCAAGGTTTGTCAGTGTGGCAGAATAGTGGTGTGAAGTTTTTGCCTAAGATCTGAAAACAAACACAATTGCTGTGATTTTCCAATATACAGAGTTTTGATGAATTCTTGTCAAGGGCCTTAAAAAACATTTTTGTGTCTAGAATATACTTGATACCATGCTACATGAATTGGCTTAGTAGGAACTTTTTGTATAGAAATGAGTTGAAAATGCGTTTGTCCCAATTCTTATTCATGTGTTTTATGTTACACAGGCAGATTCTGAAATGCCAAGAAAAATATCATGTGGTGTGCTGCTGTCAGCTGCAGAGAGACATGGACCATGCTCCCAATTTGTTTCAGGGGAAAGTGACAATGGTAACTTCCTGGTGGGCTAATGTTTGTCAGTAAAAAAATGTAGGTTAAAGTCAACTTTTATCAGTATCTGAGAAATACCGTCATCATGTGAGTGCAAACCATACCAATGAAGTGCTTACTGTTTGTTAATTAATGCCAATAATCATGGTACTTGCTGGCCAGTTTGTAAGGGAAGTTCTTTGCATTATTTGTGTTCTTCAGGTGAGTATCTAGTTTTTTTGTGATTCAGGTTCTTGTTTTATAGCAATGACAGTGTATGTCTCTTAGAGCTGACCTTTCTCAACATTTAGCATTTGTAGATGATAATGCAGCAGAAGACAGCTATGATCTGGCTTAGCATTTTTGTCTCCCCTAGCTTAACCTTTGATAGCATTTTGATAGCTTTATATTGTGCTTTGCCTAGGAGCTAAAATAGGACTACAATTACAGGGATTTTTGTTGAGGATTTCTGCCTGTAGTTTGTGACACTTTCTCTTGAGCATCTTGAGCAAAACTTTACAAGCTTCCAGGAGCTTCAAATATAGTTGTTAACCATTTGTCATGGAATTCTGCTTAGACAAGATTTCTACTAAGACAAGTTTAGGATCAGTGTGAAAAGACAGTAAAAGATGGTTATAGTAATCTTTCTGAGGTCTTTCCACACTGCTGGACCACCACATTTACTGAAATGGAATACTGTTTGTTTTTTAATGTTAATTTGGGTTTTTTTAATATAAAAATTGTAGTTAAATACGAAATTTTTGCCATGGAGCCATTCTTAATAATTCTAAGTATTCTTTCATACACTTATTTAATGAGAGGACTCAAACTGTAAGATGAATTAAGCAGAGGATTTGAGAAAGGTAGGTGGAATTGTGTGGGTTTGGAAATGATTTAGTGTTGGACAAAATTTTAAAAAATATTTGGAACTATGTTATAAATGTCATTAAAACCAAACAACCTTTGTTTCTGTTGTACCCTTGCAAGCTAAGCTGCAACAATCTGATGAACACTGCCTTGTTTTTAACTTGTTAGACATACATGGGGTTTCTGTGTCTGCACCCATGCTTTCTTAGCCCTATCAATGGAAAGGAAAATGCTCAATATTAAGCACTTGCAGAATAATCACAGTCATAATGCTATTTTATGATCATTCATTACAGCAGACCAGCTTTGGTTTTTGAAATAATCCTTTTAGAAAGCAGGATTCAGCTCCTCAAAAGGACTAACTATTTTAATCTTGTTTTGTTAACAAACACGACCTTACTGCTTCACCTATATTGTCCTTGTTATGTGATAATTGTTTTTTTATTAAAAGTGCATGGTGGGAAGTATGGATTGTTCTTTGCTTGTATACTTAGACACATGCTGCATGATGAGATAAATGGAATGTTCAGTGTTGTACTCCTGATGAAATAATGCTTGTGACTAATACTTATTTGTAGAAACTACTAATGTTGAATGGAGTAAAAGGTACCTACAATTTTAAAAAATAACATTTCCCAAAATATTTTTCACTTCTAGGCTTTTTGGAGAAACCCAACAATTCACAGGTAAGTGTTTGTGTCAGACTGACTACTTAATCTGCTCATTAACAAGTTTGTAGTTACTTTGAATTTAATGTTTTATCATTCAATTGTCTTTCATAGCTGAAGACTCCCGTATCTGCTTTGAAAATGAATGAAACTTCTAAAAACAGGCAGCAGAAATCAGGTAATATTTGCATTAAGTGGTTCTGGCTTTAGCTTCATAACCTTTTAGGAGTATTTAATAAGGCATCTGTTTTATGTTTTGCAGATCTTTTGCAGGAATTTGATTTAGAAGATGTCGAGGATGTTGAAGGTATTCATGACCGTCCCTTTGTCCTGTTCTTTCATGGACAGACACATTGTAATTGCAAATCTTTTCCTAATTTTAAATTATTGGTTCTAACAAGGTATTCTGGAAACAGAAGGACTATGAAATATGTACCTGTACATGTTTGCTCCTTCCTGTTGTCTACCATTCCATGATGTTGACATCCTCCAGCATACATGTTGTCACCTCCCCTTTTCAGGCAGTCCTGAAGATGGAAGAACATTGTTGCCTTGTGTCTTTTCTGCCTTTCCCCTTGTTCTCTGACAGTTACACAGGAATTCCAAGATTTAATAAGCACTATATGAAATAGATCTTGTGGGCTCCAAAGATCCTAAATCTTACTTGAAGACTGAGACTTCAAACTCACCATAGCTGCTGTTGAAAACTTCTCTGATGGGCAAGACTAAATAGTTATTTTTGATTACAGCAGTCTTGGTAGTGATAACTTAGTACACTCTGCAGTAATTTCTGTGATGCTACCTACAAATGTTCCTTGACCACCAGCACTGTTTGTTTTTACTGTTGGCTGGAGCCTTCATCTGCACTAGCAAATGGCTTGATATTGAGATATCTGTAAGCGTGAGTAAAGTCTAAAGCTCCTCTTGTTGAAGAACAAGGAAAAGGGAAAAATGCCTGTGTTCCTTGTGTAGAACATTATTCTTAGGTAGTCCCTAATTATTGCTGTTATTATTGTGTTTAGTATTTATCAGACTATCTGAAATGCATCAGTTATCAAGAGATGATTATAACAACCCTGTGAAATAAGTGCAGTCAATCCACAAATGACTGTTGCGTGTTGTGAAATGCCTTGTGCTGAAATACCCAACAAACAAATCTACAAAAAATCTCAGAAATTTTACCCAGTAGGGAGGTGGGAGGAAAAGGTTGTTACTTCACACTGTGTAAGTTCGGGCCAGAATTGACCTCTGGAGACCTTTATGACTGACTGAGTAGCTCAGACTCCAGTTCAGACATAAAGTTGTAACTCTGAGTTTGTATCAAATGTTATGAACCCTTCAAGGAATGAAGGCTTGCAAAAGTACTCACCTAGAGCAGAAAATGCCAAGTGAGGTTGTACCCTTTTGTCTTTTTATGATGATACCTATCTATTTTTCTCAGTCTTGCTCATTTTTCTTGTAGGAAGGATATTGTGTCCCTCTTCAGCAGTGAAACTTAGTGTATAGAAAGGCTGTTGTGTAGAATCCATGGCATTATGGAGCAAGACAGGAGGTGCAGCATGATAAGGGTGAAAAGCCTCCATCTCTTGTTTTTAGATTCCCCACTTGAGTTGCTAAGACTTGTTTCTTTCTGAAAACTTGTCACTTGAAAGTGTACAACATGCCTTCTACAAGAATAATAGTGAAGACAGTGAGGTGCTGCTTCTAGATTGTATCTGGGATCCAATTCTCTGATGTAACAGAGATTCAGGGTAGGCTGCCAGACAGAGTGAGCTTCTGAGAAGTTTGTGACCTGCTCATATCATATAGAAATTCTAAGAGAGGGAAGAGTGGAATCCAGTTTTCAACAGTATGAGTGAAGTGTTCAGATTGTGGATTGTTTCTCAGCATTACACAAGTCTGTCCTTCAGTTCCCATCTGTGTCTTCTGCAACAGATAAGGTAGCAGTTTGAAATACTCAGTTCAGATCCATGTCTAGAGACAGATTTCTTTCATGCATAGAGTAAAGCTGGGGTCTTTAAAATATTCCAAAGCTGTGAATTTTTTTTCATGATTTTTTGTGCACTGCACATATGCACATAGGGAAGTCACAGTTGCTGGAGCCATGTAACTAGTTACTGCATGGCCCACGATATTTCAAAGAGAGAGCTCGGGATAAAGCACCTTCAAGAAATAGAATTGGTTGATTTGTTACCACTTACAGTGATTTTCAGCAAATTTCCTTTAAATGCCCTGTAAGAAAGTAATGTGCACAGATGCATCTTCAATCTGTTTTAGGGTAATTTTTGTATCTAAGACCTCACATATTGGAGGGCATGGATTATTTTGTGTTAAAATTTTTCTCAGAAATACAATTCAATATGCACTCTAAATGTAAATAAATAGTATTAGGTCATGCTGTTTATCAAAATACAGTTTTCTCGCTGTAGGTGAGGTCTCAGGATCTACTTTTCATATGTCATCAGCAGCTGAAAAAGAAGATAAGGATGCCATTGAAAACTATGGATTGTGGGTATGTAACACCTAAGACTTTGAATTAAGACTCTGAATCAGTAAATTGTCTTATACATGGTAAAGCAAAGAACAATATATTAAACACATGTAAAGTAAAGGAAACTCACCAGTTAATGAATAGTTCTGGAGAATCCTGTAGATAAAGATTGTATAACAGTCTGAAGTGAAATGGGATGCAGACTTCCTATGGTGGGGAAAAATCCTTATAATTATATTGGATACTTGCTGTTAACACTAATATGGTTCTGGCTGGTTTGCTCAAGCTTTGTTCAGTGCTTTTCCTTTTGCATGGTGCTGAGAAACAGTGTAGTCAAATTCATTTTTTCCCTATGCAAAATGCAGGTTCAGGTAAAGAAGGAAATTTGACTGTAGTATGCTGATCTATTTGATTAAGTATGCCTAGACTTCCACTTTATAAGAGAAGATGAAACAGAAAAAGTTAAATTTTTTTACCTTCTCAGTGCTTTTCCCCACCTCTGCAAAATATGTGCTTGTTTGGCCATGTTAGTAAGTGTTTGAAAAGTTTTTTTTCAGAGGGCATTTTAAACAGAAATAAGGCAGGCATCCTGTTTTGTTGGGCTTACAACAGGAGAGGGAGAGGCCTGGATGGAGGGGTCTGGAATCTTCTGTATCACCTCAAGGGGCAGTGGAGCAAATTACTTCTACCCCACACCCATGAAAGAGGAATGATAGAAGAGGTATAATGAAAGAGGAACATGCTTAATATTAACAGAGCATGGAACTTAGGCCTACTGGATGATGGTAGTGGTTGTGCAGTGAACTTGGGGAATGGGGAAGCTGAGACAGATGGTAGCTGGCTGAGGTGCTCCTTCCCTGTTCTGAAATCAGGAATTTTTGCAGAGAGAGAAGGGCTTGGCTTACAAGAAGAGAGAGAGGAGCTGGATGAGACATCTTAGCCTGTTGGGACTGAGACTGCAGGCCTGTATGGAAGGCACTAGGAGGCATATGGGGAGAGAACATATTGGGAGAAATGTGACACATGATGGAAGCAGCCAGAGCTGTTGAGGAACAGGGTGTGGGGTCAGGGACATGAGGAGACTGGGCGGGGGGTTGGGTGAGGCATGGTTATACTTTTCACATAAGTTTGGTTTCATGACTTTTGGGATAAGAGAAGGAATGGGCAGGTTTCCCTAATAAATGCTTTTTCTTTGGAGTTCGGAATGGAATTTAACATTTTGGCACTTTGAGTGAAGAAATAGGCCCACTTCTCCATGTGGTGGACAATAAAAAGGTTGTCACGTTCATTAACTCTGTATTAGCTTAGCTGGCAGGGAATTGTAAAATGGCAGACAGTAAAATTATGGAGGAAGGAAGGTAAGGAAACATTGGCAGTTCCAAAGAAAAAAGGTATTAAAGCAATAAAACATGAAAAAATAAATTGCTTTTTAACAAAGGCCACTGATTGCAGAAAGCAGGCAGGCCTAAAGGTAGAAGTAACCCTTGTCTAGACAGCTCCAATCCTAGAAAAACTATTGTCTCTCATAAGGCCTAGTAGCTAGTAACTCCTTTATTTTTAAGAAAAAGGTGAGTCAGTGAACCTTTAATTTAGTATCCCTTGATTTGTATTATAAAAATTGCTTTCAAAATATCTAGATGTTATTTCTGTTACATGATAGGATGAGTTTGCAATGGAAATTACCTAGATTAACTGTAACTTCCTTTTTCTTGGTAATCTCTTTGTCTGTACCTGTTTACGTAAGGATAAATATGTTTTAGAAATTACCGACTTGATAGAAAAAACAGCACACGAAAATCAGACTGACAAAGCAGAAGTTTCGCATCAGAAAGCCCTAACAAAAAATGAGGAATCGCACAGTGCTGACAAGGAATTAAATCTAAAACCTTGGGAAGAAAGATATGAAAGATTGTGGGTTGAAAATGAGAAAAGGGAATTGAAAACAAATTTTAAAAACATTACAGCAGAGCTGAAGGAGTTGTTTGGTGAAAATGAAGCTGGGAAAACTGCTTTCCTTGTGAAAGAAATACCAGAAGATGACTTCGGTGAAGGATTGACGAGTTCTCACATTATTTCATCTCCTGTGACAGAATCAAGTAATAGGTTAGAAAGCCAAGGTGAATTTGGAGATATTAAACTTACACTAGTTGGAAAAGTACCCAAAATGGAAATTGTACTTCCAATTCTTCCTGATCATAATAGCTTAAAGACAAATGTAGGAGATACCTGGAATACAGATGAAGAAGCTGGCATTAACAGTGTAGATAACAGCAAGGTGTCTCTAGCAAAAGAAGAGAAAAAGAAAATGCCTACTATGGAAACAGAAGATAATGATAATGGAAGTAGTAAAAACGCAGAGGAAGGTCCTGCTTACTCCCTGAGACATAGCTTGAAATCAAGTATTTTGGGTGACATTTCTAATATTCTTCCTAAAATAAGACCTGTTTGTACAAGTGTCGGAAATGCACATTCTGTAACGGAAATGAAACTTAAAAAATACTCTGAATTTAATGATGATGTTCCCAAGGACTGCCTTATCAATAGTAATATAGGAGAAACAGAAAATGAAAGTCTTTCCGCTAGTGCTAAGGAATCGTGTGGCATGCTGGAAAGGAGTCTTGATGAAGAGCTAAAACGTGATATGGAAAGATTTAAGTGTAAGGTAGGAATGCTGCAATCAGTATTCCTGGCTTTGGAGAAAGAGAAGTCACAACTGCAAAAAGAGGTAGTTCACCTGCTGCTCCTTATTCTTTAGTCTTTCTCCATATCAATGGTCCTGTTCACTTCAGCTATTCATCATTAAATGAAGATACTTTGTGCAAATTAGTTGTTGTTTGAATGCAAGTACAATACTTATGAATAAAGAGAGCAGTAGAGAGTTGCCTTTTCCCCCTTTTTCAGAAAACACAGAATGCACTATTTTTCCAGTATAATAGTATGTGGCACTCAGTTCCAGTGTAAGAAGTTATCACTTCATTGACAAAAAAAAAGTACACACGATTAAATCAATTTTGATTCTGAAACAAAGGATGAAAATAGCTTTTGAACAGGGTCTTGACTGAACTTTCCATTTGCTGTGATTGCTGCATGGTGTTTTCATTGCCCTTCACTTGAATTCCTGTTTGCTGTGAGTGGAGTTGTTTCTACTTGTGGGTTTGGGAATCTTCTTCCCTGCTACCCTACCTACCTTCAATGGGGGAAGCAGTAAACAATCACACTTCCACTTGATTTTTTTTATTTATGTTTTTATAACTAACATTGTGCAGTCCTTCTAACTCTAATTCATCAGTAATGCTTTTACATTTCTGTTGTTCATGTTTTAAGACACTCTGTTGTTTTCTTTCTAAGGACTATATTTCTGTTACATGACAGAATCATGAATGAATTTGGAGTACTTTCAATGACAATACGCTTTGTAATGTAATTTTTGTTATAATACTTGTCTATATTTTTTTTTTTGTTTTACAATTTTTCAGAGGTAAACCCTGAATTATTCAGTCTTAGATATTGTGTTTCTCTTTTATGGAAATACTGATTAATACCTGAAGCTTTCTTTTTGTAGCTTGAGAGGGAAAAAAGCAAAGAAACATGTTTCAATACACAGACAGTGGCAAAAGAGGAAAATGTTGATAAATTAAATATACCACAAGGCAGCATTACTAATCAGCAAATGAAAGAAAAGCTTACACTAAGGCAGAATGACTGTTTGAAAATGGAGGATGAAAACACTACAGAAGATAAAGTTACCAAGAATTTTTCACCTGAGGAGAGGTAAGAAATTATTAAAATGCCAATGAAAGTATAAACTAAAGACATCATCTCTAATTCTGATTTGCAGGATTACTTAAGTATCTTAGGTTTTCTAATATTGTTGAAGCAGTTTCTTTAATGCTGGAAGCAATTCTGAGTAGTCCACTGCTTCACAAACATTTAAGAAAAACGCATTTTTTTCAGAAAGAGGGAAAGGATATTACCAAATGAATCTCAAAAATTTGAAGGAGACATTGATATTTTTTATGAAATCCTAAGCAGGAGTGTTTGTCCTTCAAAGGAATCTCTGCTCTTAATACTTCCTCTAATGTGGATATAAGTTACTGCCTGAATTCTAGTTCAGGTTCCACATTTCCGCCTCATTCCTAGGGCAAGGTTTTTAAAATACTTTTAAATACTCCACAATTCTTGGAGTTTAAGTCTGTTTTATCAGAAATATTTTTCATCTCAGTTACTTCTGGACATCATCTTAAGTGTGTCTGTTTCAAAGAAATATTTTCTGTAAAGTTACTCAATTGGTAATTTTTTTTCTTTCTGTTTAATGTAGTGATTTTGCCCTGAATCATGATGTTGCAAAGAAAAATAAAGGACAGACTTCAAAGCAGAAGGCTAATCAGCAAATGAGCTCTTCCAGTGGGAATAATTTTCGAGTACCAGATGATAGCTCTTTCAGTGAAACTTCTCAAGAGGAAGGAAGGTACTGAACATAAGGGATGTTATAACTAAAACTTACTTAGTGAAAAAAATTGACGTAAAGCTAAAGGTTAGGTTTTTGTAAACCTGATGTGCACAGTGGTTCCTTCATGTGACAAAATGACCTGATTCCTTTTCTGTTCCAAAACACATCTTTTTTGCTTAATGTGCTTTGAACATCTTAGTCAAGTTCATTATAAAGACAATGTGCACAAGTACTGAAAAATTACCTGAAGGTCTATGTATATGTAAACATATATTTTGTATTTTGAAAAAGGGAGAGGAGTGACTTACACAAGAACAAAATTGCTATTTCATCACATGCATATTAGGGTTTGAGCTTTTTACTTTTTTTTTTTTTTTTCTTCAGCTGTATGTCCTCTTGACTTCTTGCCTACCTCAAACTTAACTGTAGGGGGCAAAATGAGAAATAGAAATAGTTGACAGGGTACAAGCACTGTTTGGCAATAGCTAAAACACTGGTGTGTTGTCAACACTGTTTTGGTCAGAAATCTAACACACAGCATTGTGTGGGCTGCTCTGAAGAAAATTAACTCCATTCAGCCTAAGTACACTAGAGAATCCAAAATTGTGGTTCTTGGAACTGTAAGGGAAAGAGTCTAAATATTGAAGAGAACTAAATCTCTGGTATTAAACAGGGAATGCACATAACTGTGTATCTGTATATCTCCATGTCTGTAGCTGTATAATTCCTATCACTTTGAGTGAACAGTTATTTCAACTATTTGCTTAATATCTTATGAAAAAAATCAACTTCCAATAATGATGATAATTTTTTCCAGTATTCACCTACATATAAAAAAATTATTATATTAAATTTTACTTTAATTCACTACTGATATTAGATTTTCAAAACAGCTTTAGATATTGTTCTAAATGCAAGATAAACATTCCAGAACTGAAATACATTTTTGTTTTCCAGACCTGCAGCAAAAACAGCAAGTGAAAAGAATAAGGTACTGTAGAATTGGTTTCTTGATAAATAGTTTTATCAGCTTTTAATCACTCAGATGTGATCTATCAGATATGGACTGTGAATGAAAGAATGAGTCATTTATGCATCTGTAATATTACATAGTTGTATACAGAAAATACTGTATTGTTTGTAGGTCAGCATACAGATGGATGTAACTGATGACCTTGATTTAACTCATTCATCTGACACAACTTCAGAGGATGTCAAATCACCAACATCCACCTACAAAGAGGCTGTGTTGCTCTTAGAACAGCTTACTGTGGATCATACAGGTGTGTTCTAAAGTCACTTTTTCCTCAGATGTTATAAGTTTCTCTTTTAAAACATGGTCTCTTTGTGCACTCCTAGGTATCTTGGTTCATTTATATTTAAGATAACACCTTCCCACCTCACCCTTTGTCACTGACCTATGTGTACACAGAGCAGTTTTTCCTATTTGTTTCCTTTTCCTTTGCCTGAGTGGTGGTCTGTCTTCTCCTAAATATATTTTTCTGAGATGCCAGCAGCATGGCTGAAGAACTCAGCTGTGCCCTGCAGTGGGTCCATTGTCTCTGTCTGGCATGGTGCAATCCCTGGCCTCTTCTCACAGAGAACTCCCACTACCTAAACTTTATCACTGACACCAAATCAAATAATTTACACATCAGAAAGTATTTATGCATGTATGCATCTTTTTCTTTTCTATCTCAAAATAGGTTCTGCTATTTTACTGAAAATTCAAAACATACTTCTTAAATATGAACAAATAATAGAGCATGAAAAAAATCGGTATGCAGCAGTCTGGAGAGAAGTAAGAAAGTTGAAAAGTGAAAAGGAGGAATCAAAATTAATAGCAGAAGAGACTCAAGATTTGAAATCCATATTAGCTCATCAAGAAGTGGAATGGAAGAGTGATATCCAAAGCCTTAAGTATGTAATCTTGTGTTCTGATAATATGTTACCTTGTCAGTGTTCATGTGCCAGAAGGTGCTGATGATACATGCGATGGATGAGAAGGTTGTAGTCTTTTGATCTTCTGTATTTTGAATCCCATGGGCAAGTTATGCTACAAAGGAAGGATGTAATGTCAGGAAAAAACACCTGGATATTAGCACCAACTAAAATCGTCTGGATGTTTTCACTTACTTTTAATAGCAAGAGAAGAAAACAAGAGAATTTGTATGGGAAAATGAGATTTACAAGAGAGGTGATATGTATATGAGATGTGCGTGTTTTTGTCTTTGCAGTTTCTGTTATGTGTATTAAAAATCCAGGTAACTCTGACAGAGTTCAAAAAAAAGTGTTAAGAGAAGCATAGAGTGCTTATTTCCTTGCATGTTTGCTTATTTGACAAGTCAAACTCAGGATTTCCCCATTCTCCATAATCCTGAGCTAGACTTGGATGATGTGAGGTTTTTAACCACTGTTGCATCACTTCATACAGAAGTGCAAGAGCAGATGCAGAGCCTTGCTCTTGGGAAGGAATATCTTCTTGTGATGATATCCTGGGGATAGCCTGGCCAGTGAGCTTGCTGAGAAGACCTTGGTGGTCTTGCCAGAGCAGGATGAACGTGAACCAGTATGAGCTGGCAGCTGAGAAGGCAAATGAAAGCAGATCAGGAGATGGAAAGGAGAGATTATTTGCCCTTACTGAGCACTTACTGGATGTCATCTATTGCACTGTGTCCAGTTTTTGGCCTTAGTAGCAGGGGCATCTTAATTGATATGTGTGAGTTCAGCAGGGAGTCTAGCAGGCTGGTCAGAGAGCAGGAACACCAGCCCTGTGAGGAGAGGCTGAGGGAACTGAGCTTTGAGTTGTGTCTCCTGGTATGTGGAAGAGGATTATGAGGAAGACAGAGCCAGTCTCAGCTTTGCCTGAATTGGACTCTACCAGTTTGTCATGGTTTAAACCCAGCTGGCAACTACACCCTATGCAGCTGCTCACTCACTTCCCCATCAGTGGGATGTCAAGAAGAGAATCAGAATGGTAAAATTGAGAAAGCTCGTGGGTTGAGATAAAAACAGTGTAATAAGGAAATCAAAAGCCATGCACACAAGCAAAGCAAAACAAGGAATCCATTCACTGCTACCTGTGGGCAGGCAGGTGTTCATCCATCCCTAGGAGAGCAGGGCTCCATCACATGTAACAGTTACTTGGGAAGATGAATGCCATCGCTCTGAATGTCCTCTCCCTTCCCCCTTCTTCTGCCCACTGTATACACTGAGCATGATGTCATATGGTTTGGAAAATCCCTTGTGTCAGCTGGGTCACCTCTCCCCAGCTGTCTCCCCTCCCAGCTTCTTGTGCACCCACAGCCCCCTCGCTGGTAGGGCAGTAGGAGAAGCAGAAAATGCCTTGTTACTGTGCAGATGTTGCTCAGCAATGACAAAACCATCTATATTATCAACTGCTTTCAGCACAAATTCAAAACACAGCCCCATGAGAAGAAAATTAACTTTACCCTAGCTGCTATTTTTCAAAATTCCAAAGTATCTAACAAGTGTGAATTATTATTATTTTCATTCTTAATAAATTATGAAAGCAATTACACTTACAGAAGCTTTTTTTTGTTGTTAAATTACCCTAAAAATTATATGTAAAGCTTTCCTCCTTTCAGTATAAACCATTGAAATACAAATCTTACTGTCAGTCTTTCAAACGATTTATTAGTGGCTGCTGCCGGTTTTTTTTTGCAGAATTTCTAAAGTAGATTTGAACTTGCCAGCTCTGTCCTTATGTTAATACTAATTTTTTCTTGTTGACTGTTGCAAGGATATAAGAAAAAAGTACTCAAAATAATTTTGATACACAAAACTGCTTTTTTTCTTTGGGTACCATGGGCGCACTGTAGATCACTTCTTACCATGTTGGTACTTATTGCTATTTGTTTTAGTTAGTAAAGAAGTTAATATTCCTCAAGGGTTTCTCTATACATTATCTTCAAAATCAAATTGCTGTTGTTTCTTCCAGATGTAGATCCTTAGAGGTTTAAAACTATTTCTAATCACATTAAACTTAAACCCTCTGCATTTCTAAATAAGTTTCTGAAAATTGGTCTCATTCCTGAGCAAATAGAAATAGTGTGCTTTTCTTATGGTCAGCTGTTGTTTAAGCATTACATTTGTTAGAAAATTGGTGGGTCTGTCAGAGAGAAGTGATGTACTGTTTCATCAGCATTACTTGCAGTCACTGAATCCATAATATGCAGGCAATGCTCATCATGTTAAGAAAATGTATATTAATCGTAGTCAAAAGTTTATGTTGCTTTGATTGCTATGACAACAAACTTCTCTTGATCAAAGTGTCTGTAATATGAAGATGACTTCTTCAAAAGTAACAGAAATGTGCATACTTCAGTATATTTACCTAGATAAACTTAAAAGTGATAAAACAGTCAATGGTTTATTTCCATATGTTGTAAAAGTGATATGGATAATGGAATGATGTACTAATTCCTTAAAAAGTTAAAAATTAGAGTAAAAATACAAAATCTGAAAATATTTAACGGGTTTATGGTTTGAGTTGTTTCTGCAAGTTTAGAATGTAGAATATCTAATTTTTATATCAGTGCTTTAGTTTCTCTACTATACTGTTAAATCTCAGGTTTACTTTGAAACAAGAAGAAGAAAAGAGGCTCAGAGTAGAAACATTATATGAGAAAGCAAGAGAGAAACTCAGAAGGAAAGAAGAGCAATATTGTAAAGAGATGGAGGAGAAACAGCAACTTGAGTTACAATCAAGGAATTTAGAAATGGAGTTAGTAAC
Organism: Toxostoma redivivum; assembly: GCA_013397375.1. Classification (NCBI taxonomy): domain Eukaryota; kingdom Metazoa; phylum Chordata; class Aves; order Passeriformes; family Mimidae; genus Toxostoma; species Toxostoma redivivum. Next base: position 16,095 of record VXBI01004934.1, on the reverse strand, counting down.
ACTGAGAAAGCTCCTCAAACAGGTATATTAGATAATGACTTAAGCACTTACCTTATTTTCTGCTTCTTTTTAATTGGTGTTGTATTCCGGTATGCCTAAAGAAGAGGTACTTTGTTCATGGAAGAGGCATTGGCTAACTATTGCCTGATTTTTCGAACAGTTGGTTTCCAAGTAGTCTGTTCCCTTTCTTCTGTTTGTATTTCAAAGCCTGACTTTGAGTTATTTTTCTCAATTATTGCAAAACATTATGTATTTCTTTTTAATTTTTCAGAAGAAAATTAATATTTATAGATGGATTATCATAGCTGTGGACAGCAAAAATATTTACAAGAATAAAAGGGAGAGTGGTACGATACTGCTAGCTTTGACTTTTCTGAAGGTGCAAGTAATTTAATTGTGTTATTGTAGGTTGAAGATGAGCATGATGAAACACAGAGACAGCTTTCTCAGGAAAAGAGTGCCAGAGCCCTGCAAGAAGGCATTTTGAACAACCACCTTTGGAGACAAAAGGAACTAGAAGAAGAGACAAGAAGAACTATAGGGAAAAGTTCAGATGTAAGCAGATTTTTTTTCTAATTAATTAAATTTCACCATGTTTGTTCTAAAGTTACAATAAAACATATTTTTTTCTGCTTCTTGATGGATTATTTAGAGTTTACCAGTGTAATTTTACTGTACAAATACTTCTTCTGTTTTCTCTTATGTCTTTAAAAGTTCTGGAAAGCAGTATCAGTGCTGTATGTACTTACACTGCAAGTGTATGAGTAGAAAGCTGAAAGAAAACACTGTTTATGCCATTATTTAAACTGTCTTGTTTTTATTTCCTTGACATTTTATCATCACTTTTTAAGGTTTTTCGCAGTGAGACACCTAGCTACCTATATCCAGACTGACCAGGAAGGAAGTTGACACTCAATCTGTGTTCCCATTATTTGGGGTTTTTAAAATTATTTATTCCCTTATCAAACTCGAAGTATGAAGTTCTTTTCCACTTCTACATATTAAAGGAACATCTACTTAAACTCTCGATGCTAATTAGAATAATTGAAGGAGAATAAGTAATCATAACATTATTAAATAAAAAAAGAAGTCTTGAAAAGTTTACTGAATTTACTAAGAATCTGAAATTCTTGGAAGAATTATTTGTTCCTGGATGTGCTGCCCAATAAATGTAGGGTGAATATGTTTGCATGGGAAAAATTTGTATACTAAACAGGTGCTATACAAGACTCGTGCATTCCAGGGGTGATTCACCTGTACAGCAAACTCTCAGTAATGCTAAAAAACATCTTAAGAGGACATCTAAAAAGGAAAATACCCTTTTTAGCCTGGTAAACAGAGATTTTTACCAGATTGGTAACACAGCTAAACTGATCTAAAAGCGAATATTTTAAAGGCATGCACACACAAGAAAGCACTGTCATTTTATGATATAATACTTTATACCCGAAACATTTAAAATAATTTTATTATTTAGTTTCTAATTTATGGAAAAAAGGCATTATGTATTTGGCATGTTTATTTATGGATATGTTACGCTTTCATTCTGTGCCTGCATTGGACACATGAACTGGTTCATAGAGTAGCTTATGTCTTATCTGAAATTGTACTCTCATCTTTGAAGTTATGTTGCAATGTTAGAAATGTTAAAATCTAGTTTAATGCTGAAGTGTTTTTGTAGATTTATTTCCCACTCGGATATTTATTCATATTCCCTGTCATTCAGGAATCCGACACTGAGCGAGAAAAGGATCTGTTGTACAAAAATCAGTTACTGCAAGATGAGATTGCTATGCTAAGACTAGAACTTGATCAAATAAGACTTAGGCACCAGGAGGAAGAAGGAAAATATTTAGAGGAAAATGAGACCTTGAAAGAAAAAAATGAAGATCTCCAAAAAGAACTTAAGCTGAATGAGGAAGCCTTAACACAAACAGTTTTTCAATACAATGGACAACTGAACTTACTAAAGACAGAATCCGCAATGCTAACTTCCAAACTTGAGCAGACAAAAGAAAGTAAAGACAGACTAGAGACAGAAATCGAATCATTTCGTTCCCGCTTGAACACTGCTGTTCAAGAGCTTGAACGTCACCAGTCATCAAAAAGTGATGTCGAACGAACGTTTCAGAGAGAACGTGATGAATGGCTTCGCTTGCAAGACAAGCTCCATCACGACCTCTCAGATGTGCGAGAAGCCAACAAGAGCTTGTCTCAGCAGCTGAGTAAAGCTGAAGGCAAAGCTAATAGTCTAGAAAATGAGCTTCACCAGTTAAAACAAACGCTCAGAGAAAAAACATTGTTTTTAGAAATGACACAAAAAGAATTAAATCAAACCCAGTGTCAAGCAAAGGAATATGATAATGCTCGACAACTTGAGAAAGACCAAGTAAACAAACTTATAATAAAGCAGGAATCCATGCAGGAGCGATTAGCCCAGCTCCAGAGTGAAAACCTTTTGCTCCGTCAGCAGCTGGAAGATCTGCAGAACAAGGGGATCATCAAAGAAAAAGTAGTGAGTGATGTGCAAGATCGGTTTAATGATATTTTCAACAAACTCAGAGCTGATACTGAAAAGCAAGTTTACCTCGTGGAAGAGAGAAACAAGGAATTAAATACCAAGTGTATTGATTTAAGAGAACAAGTCTTCAAATACGAGACTGAGAAAAGAGAGAGAGAGGTAAAATATAGACTTAACAGAAATTTAAAGTTTTCCAGTTCTTGCAATTATTTTGTTTCTAAAGTGGATTAGTTATAAGCCATATGCATGGGACCAGATGATGATGATTTGTTCTGGTTTGTTGTGTTTCTCTTGAAATTGTGGAAAGATTTTGGTAAATGGGATGTTACTGCTCAGGTCAGAGCAGAAAGCAGAAAAAAGGTATCCAAGTGTGCTTTGATCAAGAAAGGTGATTCTTCTCTAGAAGAGAAGAATCCTTCATCTCTTTTCCTTAGTCCATTTTTTGCCCTATAGAATTGCTTTAGGTATTTGATGATTTTTTTAAAGTATTGCACTGATGACACAAGAGTGATGTAAAAGGAGGAATGTGGCAGTAGAGAAATGAAGACACAGATGAGTGAATTGTGTGAGATGGACTTATATTAAGTTCTTACAGAGGAAAAACATTGCTTCTCCCTAAGCTGCTATAAAAATTGAAGAGTATTATAGTGTTCAGGTGTTAATTTATGAATACTCTGGGGGCTCTAAGGGGTCTGCAAATGCAGCACTAACTCTGTTCCTAGGAGTAGGTAGGGTATTCTGTAATGACAGCATATTCTGGCCAATTTCAGGTAGAGTAATGACTTAAAAATTGCCTTATCCATTCTGTTTAATCTCCCTTACTTTTTAGACAATAGGAATTAATAAAAGTCAATATTTAGACACACTGCTGTACAGTTTGTCTCCTTTAATGATTTTAAATTACACTTCCTTCTTCCTAACAAGTCCAGAATCTTGTAGTGAGATAAATATAGGTGTGTGTGACATAAATGCTTTATTCTTCATTTGTCAGCTACTGTAAGATGTGTGTGAGGAGAGAACCCCAACAGTACTGTCAGTCATTTTAATCTGTGAATTGTTGTGTATTCTTCATAACAAAAAAACAGGTTCCCTCTGAAAATAGTGCATTTATGTAACTGTATGAACTATCCAGATTTTAGTAAACCTAACATGTTAGTATAAAGGCAGTTGTTATTCTAAAACATTAAGACAGCTGCAAGAGGATGTGATTCAACATATTCTTAGAGTATATCTAAAAAGAGCTTTTAGATATAGGTATTAATTATTATATTATATTAATGTGATACCAAATCCTGCTGATGGTGAACAAAGTAGTATCTGCAGTCAGATTATGGCTCTTGCATCATAACAGATTTCTTTGGATTTTGTTAGAAAAATTCCCATGATTGCAGTGTGTGCTTATGCATAGTTTCAAGTAGAACAATACCTGGGTCTTTTTTATGTATTAGGACACCAAAATCCTCATGAATAGCTGCTTACTGTTTGGGGGTGCTCAGCTGAGAAAGATGGAGAGGTGGCATGTGCCTGCTGGTGACAGACAATTTCAATTGAGTTCAGTCCAAAGACAAGTCTAACTCTATAATCAAATAAGTGAAAGTAAATGCATTTTTCATGTTCTTACAACTTTATTCATGCTCATTTAATTGTTTCATTAGGGCATGATCAGACAGCTGCAGCAGGAGCTTGCTGATGCTCTGAAAAAGCAGTCGATGTCAGAAGCTTCACTGGAAGTTACTACACGCTACCGCAGTGACCTGGAGGAAGACAAGCTGCGCTTGCAAAAGGAATTGGAAAAGGCTAAAACCAAGGTACATAATGTCTGTAATTATATGAATAAACCTTAGGGTGATTATTAAAAGTAGGATTGGATGTTGTCCTAAAACCCCAGGAAAAAAATGCAGCAGGATAGATTTAATGATGTGGGAATCAATTGCACTGTTTTAAAAACTTGGTGTCTCCGTGTCTTTGACGTGCAGATGTTATGCCCTTACTTGGACAAAATGTTTTATTTGTGAAGGTGCTTTTCACAATAAATTTCTGTCTGTCTTTATGTCTTGTTGCCTTTGGTTTAGCCTAGCAGATTGTCTGATTTCTGAAGAACAGTAGAAGTATTGGACTGCTGTGTTTGGACATGTTTATGTTGTCCTGCCTTCCCCCTCCCCTCACTCCCCCCACCCTGACCTGTCACCAGGTAATATGTCAAATTCTGAATGTTTTTGTAACTTATTCTGCATTTTTCCCCCCTTCTTTGGCACTGTTATAATCAGTCATCCTTAAGTGGTTTTTCTGGAAGGGAAGTATAAGCTATTTCTGAGTTGGGGACCACCTTTCAGTGTTTTTCCAAGGTATGGACATATAGAGGCCTTGGAGTTCTAAAAGGAAAATAATTTAAAATTTGATCCTTATGAGGGACTTTTGAAGTCACTACAGACAGATGAACTTCTTAATTCATGTTCGCACAGAGGAGCAAATGAGTGAATACAAAGAGCATCCTAAGTCACCAAAAGGCTTGGAGCAGTAGTGTCAGTGCTTACAACCATGCTGTAGGAAATCCACGGAGGGATGAGAGAGGCCACTGTACAAGATGGCAAAGCAGCACAGCTTGTGTTCATTAGGTAGTAGAAGCAAAGCTTGGAAGGTACTTGAGATGATTACAGTTCTTTGGGCAGAGGGTATGGGCAGATATCTGCAGTACGTGAACCCTTGGGCAGCAGCTGATTCCTGTGTATAAAAGCTCACCTGACCACTGTGGATTCTTTCTGTGACTTTACAGTTGCGGGAGGTGGAAGAAAAACATCTTCAGTCTGAGTGTTGTGTTCGTGACTTGAAGACTGCCTTGGATGAGAAGGAAAGAGAAGCAACAGCTTCTGCCCAGAAACTGCAGGACCAGCTGTTGGTATCTTCTGAGACTAATACTACTATAAAACAACTGGAAGAACATGTGCAACAGTAAGAGAACACAGTGGGGTGAGGTATCTGTCACTACGGGGGATTGGCTGGAAACTATAGCATAGATGGGTAGTCTTGTTGCATCACAGCAAATTATTAAGATTTTGAAGGATGTTCTTGTATTTTATTATTTTGTACTGTTCTTTTGTAATTTGTACTCTGGCAGATTTTTATAATAAGACCTGTATTTCTTTTTAAGCCTTGAAATTGAAAACACCAGATTGGAAGCAACTGTACAGCAACAAAGCAACAGGATTGAAGCCCTGCAGAGAGACCTGCAAGCCTCTGCCTCAGTAAGCTGCTCATAAATTTCCCTTTTGGTGACTTCTGAGCCTAGTTACCTATTTCTGTGGGGAAATGTTATGGTGAGCTTTTCCTGGAGAGCCAAGGGGAGCTCAGTTCTTGCATTTTTCTGAATAGAGGCTGCTCGGAAAGCAGACTGCTCTACTTCCCAGCCATTCAGTTTTAAAAATGTTCCCATGCTATAGCAAACACTCTAAAAGGTCAGGATTTGACAGCAATACACCAGTGTAACTATTGTCTGCTTTAGACCCTTCATAACATCAGATGTCTGCTTTGGGGACTGTGATGTGTTTCATTTAAGGTATTCAGGTTAACTGCGTATATTGATGCCACAGCCACAGGGTATATTGATGCCAAGCACTTTATGCCAGAGACCTGACTGACATCATCAGACTGAAACAAAATTACACATCCCAGAGCTTTTGCTGTGCAGAATTGATTTTCCTTTGGCTACTTGCTGTGTGTCTGTTCTCATGAAACAGTGGTATCTGCAGCTCGTGGTATCTGCAAAACTCAGTGTTAGCCTTGGAATTTACCACTGCTTCTACACAGTGGTTAATTTTAGCTCAGATAAGAACCCCATCTGTGGCCTGAATTAAGAGATATTTTTTGTTGTTGCTGTTTTTTGTATTTAGCCAGTGAACGAGGGTTCTTGTTACAACTGTTGTGTCAATTACAGCTGAAGGTATTTAGAAAATCACTATATATGGTAGTCAAATTTTATGATGTATTGATACTGTCAAGGGAAGTGGGAAGGCAGTCACAAATCCTTCCACTTTGATAACAGGGCATGATTTTCAAGTGTACTGGGGATGAGAAAAGCTATTTCTGCCTGTTTTCACTGAAGACTCTTTATATTCGAAGTGGTCTTTTCTCTCTCTCTCTCTCTCTCTCTCTGCATCAAATGGCAGAGGTGATGATTGCTAACAGTTTTACTGTGGCATCAAACTAAGGCCATTTTGGTCATTGTTGCTGGGCATAAATAGTGTAGGAATAAAGAGGTGAAGAGGTTGTGTAATACTTTCATCAGTGAGGTGTAACTTCAGTCTAGAAAGTCATAGTGTGCCTTCTTGCTTCTTGTAATGTTTCTATAGGTTCATAACCGCCTGGAAGACTTGATAATGAGCTTACAGACAGCACAGGCAGCTGCAGAAGACCACCACAAGCAGGTACATGACAGGCTTTTGTGAATGACTGTTTTAGTCTTTGAATTTTTGTGTGTAGGTAATTGATGAAAAGATGGTATGGGCTGTGTAAGCACACAGCTGTTAAATATCCATCTGGCTTTAGGGTAAGGTACCCTCAAGGGAAAAGGTTGTAAGTTTCCTCATTTTTCTACTGCTGTTTTGTATGTGTTGTGGTGTGCAAGACATTTGTGTTCATCCATGTGATTGATGAATTTTCTTCCCCGAGTGAGCAAGTGGCTGTGTAATGCTTAGCTGCCTACCAAGTTAAGCCATAGCAGATGACTGATAGAGTTGATGTTGTGGACAGCATGGAGGTCTGTGGCTGAAAGCTGAGAGAGGACTGGACCTGACAGATCCATATTATCTTTCCAGTTTTGTCAGAGCTTGTCTTGAGGCCATGTGAGTTTTTGTCACGAGACCCAGTGTTTTACCTCCTCTGTAAGGGCTTGAGAAAGTCATACACCCTAGGGATTTTTTTATCTGAGACTTTGTGCTGAGTGTTTTGTCACTTTCTGTAGCCAGTAAACATCTCTTGTTTTTTCCTTTTTTGTTTTTGTAATTTTCTTTTTTTTTTCCTTAAAAAATGCCACTAAAAGCATCTAGTCAACTTCCAGTCTTTATACTTGAACTGATTCAGCAAGTTCTGTTCAACTCAAATGCATCTGTTAGGCAAATCTTTGTCCCTTTAGATAGAACCATCAGTACCATTGTCAATTTCAAAACATTTTCTTGCTCTCAGGAAATGTACAGCTGTTACAGAAGCCACAAGGGTAGGGTATATTCTGTGGTGGGCACTAGAAATGAATCCATTAGAAAGTATGTCATGAACTCTGGAGAGCCTTTGGAAGAAAGCTACAGGGTGATTTTGTGTGTGTGTTTGTTACTCCCCAAAGTTCAACCTCATGTCACCATCCTTATAGCATTCATTCTTTTTACCATCTTCAATTTCTCTTCTTGGTTATGTTTCCCAAGCTGTGTTTTACATTTCACGTTAACATTAACCATAGACATTGAATGAGGGGAGGAGAGAGTTTCCATTTAAGTTACAGCTTTCTGTTGCAGTGTTTTCTTTATGGTCACCTTAGTTTCTTCTTCTGCCACTGTTGCTTTTACAGGTGGAAAAGCAGAATATACTGGCACTGACATCAAAGGACTTGCAGAACTTGTGGGAAGAGCAGTTTAAGTCAAGATCCAACCTCGAAGAGCGTGTTGCTCAACTTGACAGGGAAAAGGCAGACCTCTTTGAACAGGTGAATCCAGAAAATTCTACAAAGACCTAAGCCAGTACCTGAGAGGACCACATTAACCTTTTGGCCAAGTTTTTACATAAATAGCATTTTTTTTATTACCCCTGCCATTCAGGGTCTGGATGTGTTGTGGTTTGTGGATCATCCAGGAAGCAAATGAAAGCTGTCTGGTTATCTTTTGTAAGTTCTCGAGTGATTTTCTTTGAAAGAGTTCCCAGTTTGGTTTCCATCAGTTGAGCACATGAAGCAGGGCTGCAGTTCCCCAGTTCTTTCTTGGATTCCTTCTGGCCATCTTCTGACCCCTTTGTTTTCTGGGCAGGGTTGAAGTATTTAATTTCATTGCATGTAGTATTTCATTCATTCATGCAGTGCACGGAGGAGCAGCAGTATGTTTTCTGGGTAGTGGTTGCTTAAGAGCCTTGCAGAAAAGTGTACTGAAAGAATTCTGGGGAAATGAGCTACTGCTTGGGAAACAAGAAATGACTGACAGTTTTGAAGGGGCAGTCTTTCCCTCCTCGTCTGTAGAGGAATAAAGGAAGTACAAAGCAACTAGCACATAAGTAGCCACAAAGAATAGGTGGAAGGAAATAGTATATTGAAAAAATTCCCAAAGATCAAATTCGTCTTATTGCTGATCAATAAAGACCTTGTAAAAACTTTAGATTTATTTGTATCCTTCCACGATAAGCATACTTACATAGTCCTTGGTATGAATTGAGAACTCTTGAAAGTGGTCCAGCATATTTTCCACCCTTGTTTCAGTGGAGGCATCTATTTTTGTTCTTCAGTATTGGCCAGTTTGCTGTGAAACCTAACATGGAACTTGGCTAACAGATGGAGATGGACTGCATCTTCTCTGTGGAGAATGCTAGAGAACGGATTTGCATGTAGCTATTGTTCTTACATTTAGTGTGTGTCATGTGTGTTTTCTGTTTTGAAAGTGTGAGAGTGAAAGAAAGAAAGTGAAGAAACTGATAGAGTTAAAACGCCCAGTTGAACTCCGTCTGGACCAAGAAATGAGAAGAAACTTAGAATTGCAGAAAGACTTTAAGAGGTATGGGTTTTTGACATGGTGAAGAGACATCCCTGAATAGAAGTTTTATTGAACTGTAATGTAAGAATAGGCAAACATACTCTGTGAGCTGACTGAAGTCTCATGTTAGTTCCTGCAAGGTACATCTGTGCATGAGCATGTACTTACTTAGATCTGCAAGAGAAATTGTCAATCCAGGTTGCCCTGCAGTTCTCTGGGGGTGGGTAAGGAAGTCTTCAATTCATCTTTTCAGCTTAGATTTGGATGCTTCAGGTGATTTGTGGCACAAGAAGAGCAGGTCTTTTCTCAGCAATTCCTGGTACTGTCAAGTATGTCAAAGATGAGGAAAACTGTGTCTGCGTTCCTTACTTGAGAGCATATGAGAAAGGTTGCTTATTCCTGTGATTCATTGTTTCTGAACTGATCTGCTCTATAGGTTGAAGAGACTTCTCAGTAGAGCTAAGAAGAAAATAAGGGTGTATGAGGAGAGAGAAATGGAGTCACAGCTTAATTTGAAGGGGGAAATGAAGAGCAGATATTCTGAAATGGTCAGTGAAGTTGATAGATTGAGAACAAAGGTGAGCTCTGCTTAATTTGGGATTTGTTTGGTTGTACTGTTACTTCTTTTCAAACCTGTGTGAAGCTTTCTGTTTCTTGTCATGGTGATGGTTTTCCTTCCTTGGCTGTATTTTAGATTTGATTGATCTCTTTCAATGCTTTTTCTACTGTTAGAGAAGCAAGTGACTGCAACTAATACTGATGTCATTGTCATTATGGGTGAAGATGCAATCCTTAAGTGTGAAGCAGCATCTGCAGTGGCACAGGAAGGGCAGACTGTCCTGCAGAGGAAGGGCAAGCCAAGAGTGGCAGCCGAGCTGGCAGGGTCTGTGACCTCATGGGGCAGGGAGCTGTCCCACAGGCACTCACCAAGAAGAACAGAACAGGTCTGGTGACAGCAGGCGGGGTCAGCCAAGAGTGCAGGTCCTCAGGCTGGGCCTTAGGGACAGGCAGTTCTGCTGTCCTACCAGGATGTCAGGTCCAAGGGTGAGGGTCAGGCCTGGCTGCAGTGTGAGGCTGTGGCAGCATCACCTAGGTCTGACAGATGGTTTCCTTCTCTGGAAGAGAGGGGAGGAATGCCACTCCTGTTCACACAGCAAGAGCAACCCTTGAGCCCTGTCTTGGGCATGAGCTCAGCCAGAGGCATTTGGTACTTTGCTTTTCTGAAAAGTGTTGCTGCTCAGGGTATGATGAGGAGAGGTGACATAGGGGAAGTGCTGTAACTTATTGCTCGCAGATAGCTGTTTCAGCCCATCTTGGCATGGGGACTCAAAGTAATGTTGTCAGAGATGTTTTTGAGGTTGCTCTGGCTGTTCAGTGGTAGCATGTAAACTTTATATACTTCTTCGCTCATTACTCAGATCCGTTGCTAGAGAAGCCACATTTCATAGTTATATTTGACTTTAGAAGGCATCATTGTAGAATCGGTTACTGCCTTTGTGGTGACTCATTTTTAGTCCAGAAGCTAATAGCATTTTTGCATGAAGAACAGCAAAAGGATTCCTCAGGTTCCCATCCTATCACAAATGATGTGAAGATTGGTCTTGTTGGAAGAGCCCAGTTACTTTAAGTTTCTAAGACTGAGATTGCAGATGATAAAATACAGTCTCCATGGGCAACCTCTTTAGTGATTTTAACAGAATTCACTGCCTTTAGATGCCTCGGAGTTGTCTTTTTCCTGTGCACAGGTTGCTGAACTTTCCCAGCAGCTGGACATGGAGTCTAAAAAAAGCATGCAGCTAGAAGCACAAAACCGGGATCTGCGAGAAGAGCTATCTACCTTGCATGGAAACTGTGAAAAACTGGAGAAGAGCAAATGCCAGCTGAAAGAAGAGGTGACAAAACTCCAACGTCACTTGGAGACTAACATGGTGGATCACAGCCAAATAGAACAGTATAAAAGAGAGGTTGATGAACGAGCAGGCCAAGAAATAAGACAAAAACTACAAGAAGTCAATCTGTTTTTGCAAGTGAGTGGCTTTCTGACTTGTGTCTGTAGGCACTCTGTATACTTTTGTTGTGGCCACCATTTTTTAGTGTTTTGCTTTGGGTTCCCAATTCTGTGTGTTAGCGCAGTACTTGTGTCTCTGCTGAAGCGCGGTGGGAGAGGGGCATATGGTTGGGCAGGAGTGTTCTTATGGTGTGTAATGTGCCAGCAGGTCCCTGAATCAAAAGCTTGCCCAAGGTAGGTTTCCATTTTGCAGTGCTTGGGGCTGTCTCTGTCTGCTGGTCTGCTTCCCATTGTACTTGAAGAGGTTTTGCACTTTCCAGCTGTCACAGCCAGACCTACAGTTCCAGTTTTGTCTGTGTACAGGGGACAGTGCTCAGAAAGTAAGTGATTGAAGTTGCAGGTTTGGAGATCAGGAGGAGATGAGGTATCCTTCTAAGGTCTTTGAGGAATCCTGTTCTCCATGCCTTGTCCTACAGAGATAGTGCCCTTTCATTAGTAGCTTTGAATAATAGTATTGATTTGGACTTTGTCCTGAGTGAAAAGAATTACTTAGAGTAGTAGCTTCAGGGTTCTGCCGTAATTGCTGATGGTAGTGAAGAGGCACAGCTGCCTCTCTGAGCCAAGCTGGGCCCTTGAACTTGGGTACATGCAATGGACAGCTAGGGAGAGTTCTCTTTTTCTTTTTGGTGCTTGAAGGTGCACTGTCTCTTTCAGGCACAGGCAGCCTCCCAGGACAGACTAGAACACATCAGAGCAAATCATCATGCTTCTCTGAGAAACCAGCTGAAAGACAGAATTAGAGATCTTGAATGCGAATTGGACAAGATAAAAAATACTCAGCAAGACAGTACTTTTCCAAAAGAATGTGCACAGGCAGAAGCAGAAAAGTACAAGGAGCTGTATCTGGAGGAAGTGAAAACTAGACGATGCTTAGCAAAGAAACTAGAAAGGTAAGTCTATGCTTTTTTTGGACTGGTAATAAGAAACTCCTTTTTCATCATGCATATTTCTTGTTAATTCCTGTTCTGCACCTAGCCAGCATTGAAAGTCTGTGATGGCATATTTGTGGGAAAAGTACTGTAAGATCCTTCCCGTTCAGCAGGCCTTCATTTCTCTTCAGTGTTTCAGCAGGAACACAGCTGATCATGGCATTAACAAGATAGTTTTCAAGTTGATGCTGTTTTAACTGACAGCCTTTTTTACCAGTCTCTATAATCTCATCCTCTGTACAACAGAAAAAATGAACTTCATGTCCTTTATTGTTTGAATAAGGGTAGGCCTCTCAGAGAACAGATTTCTGTTCTTTGAAGTTAAAATAGAAATAATCTTTTTTGGCTTCTGTTTAAGCAGTGGCTCTGAGCTTTGAGCTTCCCTTGAGAAGGGGGCCAGCCCAGAGTTGTTACAGAGGTGATATGCCTTCCAGAAGAAGCTAGATGTAAACACATGGCTTTCATAGAAGGCTTTGAGGCCCTCATGCTGAGCAGACCTAAGCATTGGTGACACTTGCTGCTCCTTGCACCCAGTGTAACCTCTTAGAAACAGGCCCTCCAAACAATCTCAGGCCAAGTGATGTGCTATTTTTGGAGGCTGTTCATCTCAGAAGTCAAATAATAGTCAAGGACCTGGAGAGTAACTTGGGAAAGTGCTACTAGCCATGTTTGTGTGGTTCGGAATGTTTCAGAGCTAACGAGAGACTTGAAGAAGCCAATGCAAAGCTCCTTAGAGAGCGTCATAAAAGCAAATCGTTAATCACCAGCAGCATTGTCAGCGGAGGCCTGGCTGCAACTCCAGTTCTGTATTCAACTGCACTGGGACATCTTGGCAATCATTTGGGACTGAACAGAAGTCTCAGTCTAGGAGAAAGCTTCCTCAGCCCAACTGAGAACACATTATCCTCAAGAAACAGGGTTGCAGCCTTNAGGAACACAGCTGATCATGGCATTAACAAGATAGTTTTCAAGTTGATGCTGTTTTAACTGACAGCCTTTTTTACCAGTCTCTATAATCTCATCCTCTGTACAACAGAAAAAATGAACTTCATGTCCTTTATTGTTTGAATAAGGGTAGGCCTCTCAGAGAACAGATTTCTGTTCTTTGAAGTTAAAATAGAAATAATCTTTTTTGGCTTCTGTTTAAGCAGTGGCTCTGAGCTTTGAGCTTCCCTTGAGAAGGGGGCCAGCCCAGAGTTGTTACAGAGGTGATATGCCTTCCAGAAGAAGCTAGATGTAAACACATGGCTTTCATAGAAGGCTTTGAGGCCCTCATGCTGAGCAGACCTAAGCATTGGTGACACTTGCTGCTCCTTGCACCCAGTGTAACCTCTTAGAAACAGGCCCTCCAAACAATCTCAGGCCAAGTGATGTGCTATTTTTGGAGGCTGTTCATCTCAGAAGTCAAATAATAGTCAAGGACCTGGAGAGTAACTTGGGAAAGTGCTACTAGCCATGTTTGTGTGGTTCGGAATGTTTCAGAGCTAACGAGAGACTTGAAGAAGCCAATGCAAAGCTCCTTAGAGAGCGTCATAAAAGCAAATCGTTAATCACCAGCAGCATTGTCAGTGGAGGCCTGGCTGCAACTCCAGTTCTGTATTCAACTGCACTGGGACATCTTGGCAATCATTTGGGACTGAACAGAAGTCTCAGTCTAGGAGAAAGCTTCCTCAGCCCAACTGAGAACACATTATCCTCAAGAAACAGGGTTGCAGCCTTTGTGGCCAAGGTAAGCATTTTGAAATACCATTCTCAACTGCTGCTGAAGAGTAGCTGTATGCAAGGTTGTCCTTTTTAGCCTGAAGTTGAAATCCATTTATTGGTCCATGTTGTCTAATAGGCCAAAGTAACTGTTATTCCTTAGGACAGTGCACAGCTGTACGTTGTAAGTCTGAAGACTTTTTGGTCAGGGTTGTAAAATTTTTCAAGAGGGTCAAAGGACATAAGGTATTTGGGTCAATGCAGTGAAGTGTGTCATGACATTCTTTTACAAGAGAAGCTGTGACAAGGAGTACTGTGGTATAGGGAGTTCCCATCTCAGCTTAACATGAAATTCCAATGATTGGTTTGGCTAACTTGTTAAAATGGTTAACATCATGCTGAGTGACAAACCCAATCAGACATCTCAGAGACACTTTTTTTTTCCTGGGTCTTCAGTCCAGCAATTTCTTCACAGAATTTGCTTTAGTATGTTAATACCAACAAAAGGATGCTTCAAAAATAGGATGAAATGAATGGGATGGCATAACTTTGCTCTTACACTTCAGTGTGGAACACAGAGGAAGGAAAATTCAGGGACCCACTGTGAAAGGGAAATAAAGAGGAGACCAGGAGGAGTAGAGGAGGGGGTGCAGAACAAGAGAGGGAAAGAAAGGACAGAGAGATACGAGCAAGATGTTAAGAAAAAGGCAGAAGAGGAAACCCTTCCTTTTCTAGGCAAAAAAGTTGCCCTAGTTTAAAAGGGAAGGCTTAACAGTTGTGCCTATTTTGGAGAATAATGAAGAAAACAGGCAGCGAAGGGAAAGAAAGGGTGAGTACTCAGCGCTTCTTGATACTCAATTACAGCCACAGTTTCCAGGTAGTGCTTTCCATTTTCATTTTCTAGAAGAGATTGGAACTCTCTGAGAATCTCAAAGTTTTGTCAGTATCAAGATAGACACGTTCAGGGGTTTGCTGCCTTCCCTTAAGTAGGAAAATTTAATTACAGAAATTAGATATTTCTCCAGGCTATTTCGTGGTTCATTGTTTTATACAGTTGCTAATAAACAGAGATGTAAAGTTCAAACTGCTATATAGGCCTCTTCAGTGTTTTGTGAAAAATGCTTCCAAATCCACTTGTAAAAAATCTGAGCTGATTCTAAGACAAGTCGGCATTAGAACTGAGAGTAGTGGTACTGTTCCCTCTCGCTGTCCTGACGTCAACAGCACCCATAGAGTTTCTTTCCAGAGCATATGTGTCTCACAACTTTGAGCATACTCTCAAGTAAGTTGTTGAACAACTATATATGACATTTTCCCAGTCTTCCATTACTGATGTCCAGAGGGGATTTGCTTCTTAATTTGGGGGCTTTCTTCCATATTAACATCTTTCCTTCCTAGTGTAGTTTTGTTAGTAGGACCTAGTCCCCTGAAGTTTTCTCTGCTCTTGATCACAATCTATGGAGACTTTTAGTTTGTTGTCACCACTGACAACAAACTGAGGATAATTCACTCTCATATACACAGTTTGTCTTCTTAGGATTCCCTTTGAACTCTAATACTGTATCAAACTCTGAAGTTTTCTTCCTTGAATAAGGGTGAGTTAAACAATTGCCCACAGAAAACTTATGTATTTCTTACCATTCAGCCAGGTGCTCTTAATAGAAAGATAGATATCTCAGCATGCCAGATATCTCTCAGTCAAAGCAGAATTCTGCTGTCTGGGACTCAGATTTCCTGCTGTGAATTTATCTTCCCTCATACTAAATTGAGCTGCTCATTCTATTGTGATAAGTCTTCCTGAAATCAGCAATTAGGGAGCAACTGAGACTGCCAGGGCACCAACTATAGCCTCAAGTATCTCAATGTTCAGTGTGTTCAGGAAAGTCTTAAAACCTGGTCTTCCCTCTCCAAGTCATAAATAGGAAGTGGTTAGTAGTCTGTGTACCAGAATTGGGAAACCTACTGCATAGCCCAAGGCAGGCAATGTCTGTCTGCTGCAAGTATTGCAAGAAGATTTTGGGACTCAAGGCCACTTGTTACATTTGCAAACTGTCAAGCTTCAATCCTAACAGCTGTGCCAAAGGCTGGTGCAAATGAATGTGAGTGTCTTTAATGTGGGACTGAATAGTGTGAGCTGCAACCAGTGTGAATTGGTGG
>VXBI01004932.1:0-45352 GCA_013397375.1 Toxostoma redivivum | reverse complement strand
CACATCTCAGAGGAAAAAACCAAGACAGTTTCCAAAAGTCATTAAGAAGAAACATAAGAGAAAAAGATTTGCCTATCAATATAATGAAAACTGTAGAAGTAATTTTAGACCCTAGAAGGCTGCAGAAAGGGTTTCAGCAGGTTTGTTTTTACCCCAGCTTGCTTTAGCTATGGCCTTGAAACTATTAGATCAAGCCAGTTGTTGGCTGAGTAAATAAACCAATGCCACATCCATTGCAATCAGTGGTATGCTGACAGACGTTAGCAATGTTAGACATGCCACCCTACAAAATAGAGCAACAATTGATTTTCTCTTACAGGCACAAAGACATGGTTGTGAGGAATTTGAAGGATTGTGTTGTATGAACTTGTCTGACCACTCCAGATCTATCCACAAAAGTATACAAAACCTGAAAAATTAAACATCTCAAATCAAAACAGATGATTGATCATGGTTAGACAATTTGTTATGAGGATGGAGCTTTGCACCTTGGTTAAGGGAGCTTTGAAAGATAGATTTATATGTATTGATTGCTGTGGTGGTAATAGTGGTAGTAGTGGCGTCTATACTTCAGTGTGTGTGACAAATGATGGACAGAACCATTAAGGGAGCTTTTGTCATCCAAAAAAGAGATGTAGGAAAGGAAATTACAGAGAATTCTCAAAATCTTACAGAAAAATCATGGGGTCTTATGCAGTTGTCTGCTGATCCCAAGCTAATGTATGAAATTGTAAAGGCTGAAAAAGGTTTTGATTCAAGGCCTTAGAACAGACGAAAATTAACAAATCAAGAGATAGCACTTACTACCAGATTTGACTTACATCCTTAAAATCAACCAAATCTTTTGAAACCTTAGAACTGCTATAGTTTAAAATAAAAATGCTTCAAACAAGCTAAAAAAGTGCCTTAGACAAGCAAAAAGCAATATATTAAGTAAAGCTTATTAATATAGCCTTGTTTAAAAAGCTGGTAATGCTGTTTTGCTAAATATAGAAAAATGCACTGTAGTAGAACTATGTAATGCAAGGTAGTTAATATTCAACAAAGTCATTAAAATTATTTTTTACAGTTAAACCAAGAGGGGGAATTGTGGGAAATAGAAAAGGCATAAAACTCTCAGAAAGCTGTGTGAATGCAAATCTTAGAATGGAAAAAATGCAAGAAGGTTAAAGATGCAAGGTCAAGAAATAATAATGCTATGTGCTATATAGGGATAGGCCTTAGAAAATACGTTAAGCAAGACAGTAGAAATATGTAAGCTTAATAATGAAGCTCCATCCATTACTTTAAGCTATTACAAGCAAGTATTGTCCAAAGCAAGATGTACATGCAGCTTTATTAATTGGCTTAAGCAAACGCTTGTCAGCGTTTAACATTATCCTGTTGGCTAGAAAGTTGTTAAAAGACTTTGTAACAAGAATTTAATCAGCTGTTGTAAGAACTGAGGCTGTTTCCATCTCCCTTGCTTGGCTTTGCAAAATGAGACTGATGATTTTAACAGAATAAAAGCTTCAAGACAGCTGCTCCAGCAGTCCCGTCCCATTGTTTGTGTATTTATTTGTACATATAAGAAGAAAACTACAGATATTCTATCACCATTCTTTAGATTATGATGAAGTATGTATGATCATACAAACACCTACAAGGTTCAGACACACACAAACACAGAACTTGGATGTATTGTAGCTCATATGGATTCCACAAATTCTCATTCCAATAGCAAGAGGAGTATCAAATTTTAATGCTTTAAACCAAAGGCCTTTTGTTCCCTTTTTGTGCATTCTCAAGACAAGGACTGCTCTGGCTAAAAGAGGGGATAAGCTGAGTTGAAGTCATAGCAGTTTTTAATGCTCTAGCACAAAGAATCATGCTATTAAATGTATTAATAGAGACCTGATGTCCAAATTAATGACCATAAAAGAGGAAGAGAGAAACTAGGGGCTTTTTCTTTCTACAAACACTTGTTCATAAGTAATTCATGAGCTTAATTCTTGTATTTGAAGTGTTTCAAAACATGTCTGCATTTTCCTTGTTCCAAAAAGAATATCATAGCAAATAATCAGTGAATAATGTCTTACAGAAATTCTGCTTTTACCTCTAAATTTGACACATGGGAAAATGAGAATTACTGTGTAATGCTGTGGCAAGGATGGGGTGGAGATAAGAGGGAAACGTGAAAGTGACCCATGAGGAAATTATTGAAAGCCTCCATCACATAGTAATAAGAAAACTGCAATTAAAATCAAAACAAAACAATCAAACAAAAAATTTAAGTCAAAGGTGTATTCCAACTGATAAGTTATTAACACACCAGTACAGTGTTATTGTAGAAGTGGGGAGCTCAGGACACTTCATCAGGAACACTGTTTGTACTTCTTAACTGTTTGTACTTCAGCTCCCTGAAAGGGAAGACTAACAACAAAAGTACAAAAATTACTCTTCAATTTTAATTTTACATTCTTATGTTTTCATCAAGAACAGTGACTGGATATAAGGTAGAACAAACTCACTTGCATTCCTTGGAAGATATCATGGGAGGCAACAATCCACAGTAGGAAGAGATCTGTATTATCACTAATTTTACCGTGTTCATAGAAATATTTATGTTATTTTTAGTATTTATATTAGTAATGACTGCTATGCAGAAGATGGCTGGTTTGTCTTTTCACTAAAATCTTTTTAAAGAAGAAGGATTAAGCCGTAAAATGTGACAAGTTAACTATAATGTGGAACTAATGAAAGGCTTCTCTCCCATTTTCTCAGAAAAGAAAAGCAGAAAAAAAAAAAGCCTTATTTAAAGGGTGCCAAGTTTTCCAGCAAGCATTAAAAACAAAACAGGCAAATCCTCCATATAATCCTGCATGCTGCCACTCAGTATCAAGCAGTGACTATTTTTCCATTGAAAGGACCTCTGAGGCATAAAAACTAAGCACACAATTTGCGTTGTCTTAACCTTCCCACTTTGACAACTGTACCATTACTTGGGTTCTTATATCAAAATTTTTACGTCTCCAAATCTAAAGTTCTTACCTTGAATAACTAATAAATACATGCTTATTGTTTTCCCTATGAATTAGATTACTACAAGAAGCCTACACTACTACTGCTAGAGATACAGCATAAGTATCCTTGCTTGCTCAATTTAGACCAGCAAGTTAATATTTCAGCCTCACGTAAACTATGCTTTTTGTGCATACTAACAAGGAAGAGTTTCTTGCCCGAAGCAAGCATTAGATCATACTTAAAACGACATAAACAGAGTATTTTTAGCTACATTACTTGAGAAGCATGTGGGCTGAAGAATTCTCAATTTAGAAAACTAGGCAGGCAATTTTTTATATATGCCTTTCAAATTTAAAGCTGCTGTTGTACACCTACTTAGGTGAAGGCTAGAGCTGTACCAACAGAATTATCCAAACTCTCCCATGATAGATACACATGTAATAAGTAATTTTACTACAAAAAAAGGATCATGAACCCTCTTACTGCGCAAAAGGAGACTAAGTACCCCTTAAAACTTAACTGGTTTGGATAATTTTGCTTTGAATTCAACCTTCTTTTCAAAAAGTAAGTAAGCAAAGTGTGTGGGTAGTTGTGAGGGCTTTCCAAGATGGCCTGACATCTCCACTGTACTACTATGCATTCTGTTCTATTCTCACATGCCTTTCTATCCCCAAACTAGACCATCTATATTCGCTATAAGAAGAGTCCTTGGGGTCAGTTTTATAGCATCATCAACACCACTGCATACAAGGACCAACCCAGTTGCCCAGACCAAAAACTGCTTAGGATAATTTTATCCTGCTTAAGGCTTTTTATCCATAGGAAAAGAATCTGAGGAGCAATGAGGATGACCTTCTGGCCTTCAAGTAGAGAAGTTCGGTCAAGCCGTGCTGGAGTGTTACTGTGCTATGGAAAAACTCTTCTGCGTTAGCACACATTAAGCCATAGGTACCATGGAAACAGAAATCTCAACTATGAAGTCTAGGACTATCATTCAGTAACATGTATTTTATGTAAACAGACAATGTAATTTCTATGCAGAAACAACTCCACTCTTCCCAACTGTCTATGTGAATGTAGATTTTATCTACTAGACAAGAAGCAAGATCCAATCACTAAATGCTGAACTGAGAAAAATACAAATTGAATTAACTATGAGGATAATTACTCACTGTAATAGCTCACTAGGAAGATAGTAAATTCATCACCCCTTTAAGTCTTAAATTAGAAATATACTTCATTTTAGTTTAACACATACATTCAACAACTGCAGAACACGTAGCACAAGTGCAGCTACCAAGGCATGGTGAGCTGCCTGCCTCTCCCTGAGAATACACACAAATGAGAGCTGTTGTCACCTCCGCTCTGCTCCCACGGTGACACAGAACCAGAATGTATGACCAAACTGCTGATTATATCCTGCCTAGTTTTGGTGCAGGCTTATTTCACAACTATTAGGCTTAACACAAAGGCTAGTGTTGCATGGCCAAAACAGTCTAAGCATAAATTTTTCTTCAGCACCATAACATTGATGGGCCCTGAGGCCGGGATGCAATTCCAGGGGGAAAACCTTAGTAGTACAGTACGCTGAACCACTTTACATACCCATTCACGCAGACTGTTACCTCGCCTGGTACTGCTACGTGAAGTTGCATCATAAGAGCAATATATGAATAACTTCCAAGCAGAGCTGCCCATTATTAATGCAAAAGCATTAATAGGCAAAAGCAAAACAGCATTTGGCAGCAAGACCACTGCCATTAAGATGTTTGCCTGCAAATCTCAAAATTATTTCTGAAGTACCCAACTGATTTCTCTGTCTCAGTCTCTTTCCTGTCCACTAATCATAAAAAGTAATTTTGGGTACATTTCCTGAAATTATAGATTTTGCTAATAGTGAGTTGCAGTTTTACCAGATGGCTGGCGTCAGCTTCTGGCAGAATGGTAACATGATTTCTTGGACTAAAACTACAACTTAAATGTTGCTGAAATGCAGCACCAACAAGCAGACATACAGAAGACCAGAAACATCAAAAAAACAAAAAGAGAGATTTAGAACACAGGGCAGAAAAGATAGACCAAAAAGGGTAATCTTTAACTGAAGTGGGCTAACAGACCTTGAGAACAAATAGCAGCTATATGTTATATATGTTAGTTATATGGAAACTGAAGGAAGGGCAGGAAATTAGCACCAATTACCAAATTGTCCCCTACCTCTGTTTGAGAAAAGAATCCTCTAACATGGATCAGCAACACACAAACACATGTAAACATATATACCCTTTACACTAAAAAGCATTCTAGTGGTTAAAAGAAGATTACAGAAGAATTAAAGCTGAGAAAAGTGAGAATCAAGAGCTGTGACTACTATTAAAGAACATTTTTCTCTGAGTGATTAAAAACAGTTGAAATAAATATCCCTTTTTCAAGCAGCTCTTATACCACCTCTAACAAGCAAGAATAAACAACTCCCTTTACTCCCACGAAGCTTCAACTCACAGGACAGTATTTTTGGGCCACCTAATAATGACTAATAATGTAAAGGAGGAGCAATGCAGGTTATGCCATGAGAAGTCCAATCTCACTATTCTGTTCTGTTGCAGGCTTCTGCATCAGACTAACCTCCTGGGAATTACAATAAGGTTATGGTAAAAATTAAGAATACTTTACTAAGCAAGATGAGGAGAGAATTAAACACCCAAGTCTTTCCAAGTTATCAACAACAAATTTTACCTCAAAATCCACAAGCTTAGTCCAGGCTACTGCTCAAAATTTTTATTTTAATTTCCTGTTTCAATTGCCAATTCTTTAAAAGAAGTCTGAAGGACAAGGCCAAAAGTATCTTGGGTGCATTAGGAAAAGCATTGCCAGCAGGGGAAGGGAGGTGGTCCTGCCCCTCTGCTCAGCCCTGGTGAGGCATCTCTGGAGCACTGTGTCCAGTTCTGGACTCCACAGTCAGTGCAACAGAGATAGGGAGCTCCTGGAGCATGTCCAGCAAAGAGCTACAAAGTTGTTTAATGGTCTGGAGCATCTCTTACAAGGAAAGGCTGAGGGAGTTAGGCCTGTTCACCCTCGAGAAGAGAAGACTGAAAGGGGACCTCATCAATGTCTGTCAGTATCTGCAGAGAGGGTGTCAAGGGGATGGAGCCAGGCTCTGCTCAGTGGTGCCAAGCAATAGGACAAGAGGCAGTGGGCAGAAACTGATGCACAGGAAGTTCTACCTGAACATGAGGACGAACTTCTTTACTGTGCAGGTGATTGCACACCGGAATGGATGGTCCAGAGAGGTTGTGGAGTCTCCCTCACTGGAGATATTCAAGAATCCTCTGAACACAATCCTGTACCATGTGCTCTGGGATGGGCCTGCTTGAGCAGGGAAGTTGGACCAGATGATCCATTGCGGTCTGTTCCAATCTGACCCATTCTCTGATCCAGCTATCATGTAGTCCTATATGCCAGGGGAAAAAAAAAGTAATTCTATCAGTACTATTAAAGCAGGTTGGAGTAAAAGGCTGTAAAATAAAATAGACAAAGGCATTTCTTATTTGTGTTTAATTCACCAGTTATAAACCAAATTTCTTAGATAAGAAAAGGTAGCTGGGATCAGATTGGGGTAGAAAACATGCCTCATGAAAGCAACACAAAATATGAACACTGGTGTATTTTACCAATTTGGTGGGAAAAACTACAGCTCAGTTTTATTCCTGTGAGATTGCCCTAAAAAAACGAGAAGCAATATATATTTTATGAAGAAAGCCTATCTGTCCACAGTCCCAATTCATATCTTATAAAATGTTCAGCTGTGAACGCTATATCAGATTTTTGCAGTATCCATGGAGCAATACTGTCTCCATTCTGAATGCTTTCAAAGTGCTTTCAAAGATGAACTCCAAATTATGTACTTTCTCCCAGAACTAGTCAGTGAACACATTAAATGCCTTTGCATCAACATCTGGTAAGGAAGATAATTTGATCTGTACTTCTCTACTTTTAATAAAAGCAAGAAATATGAAGAGAAATACAGAGGCAGCATTTACCAGATTTGCTGAAATCTGCTAATAGACTGGTTTGTCTGCATTTTCAGCATCTTCATCAGCAGAAAGATGTAAGTAAAATAAGGTTACATACTACCAGAACACAGCAGAACACATTCCCTTTTCTAGTGTCCAATTTAAAAGGAAAAAAAAAAATCCAAACCAATTACAGTCTCCACATGGTATTAAAAAAACAGTAAATGCCTTCTCATTAACCTCACATCTCCAGAACACTGCCTAGCACACATTGGTTCCTAAGTTTATATTCTGTGTGTCACAGAGAAGCTTCATGGTGCTAGATTTAAAATCTGACCTTGCAGAACAACAAGGCACTTGCTGACGAACAGCATGAGTGAGTGCCAGGTTTGAAGGAAGATGATATTCCAGCCTGTCTAAAAGAATCTGGCCCTGGCCCAAATAGACTCTTAGCAGGCTCCGCTGGAGAAATGAAAATGGCTGCAATTATTGGTATTGATTTAATGCCCTTAAAATGGCTATCTGGGAATCTTATTTCAGTAACTGATTAAGCAGTATGATTCAGCAGCTGGGCATCTGCTAATAACCTACAGAAACATAGATTTCTTTGCTCAGACTGTTTCTGGGACCAGGAAAGTAAGTTTTTGTATTTCTGTGACTAGAGGTAGATAAGAATGTAAGGAGGCCTACAATATTTAAGTCAGGCAGGCATTCAAACTTTCTTTCCAATTCTACAGAGCCATCAACTCTAATATTTCCTGCTTCTGCTCTACAAAAATTTCCAGAAGGAAAGGTGATGTGACTATAAGCAGTAAAGATAGCTGTGTTCAATGCAGTAAAGCACTGATCATGTATACAGTTAACCAATAAATTATTTACCTGAACTACCAAATTAAAGATATACTGATGCAGACATATAAACAATCTTAAAATTAGAAATTGGGATCATAATTTGAGTGGATGAAAAACAGATTATAGAGTTCAGCGACCAATGTAATTTAAGATGCTGTTACTGCTTTGCCACAGGATATTTTCAATGGAGTTTCACCCAAATCAACTGTCCCCCCCTTAATCATTCAAAAAAAAAAAATCAATTTTATCTCACCAGTTTCCTCTAATATGTATGGTGTTGTTGGCACTGGGTTAAGAATGACAGATATGAACGCTTTGAAGGACAGCAGATCGTACACCTTTCCAGCAGAGATGGGTGATGATTAGGGACCAATAAACATCTTACACCACTGCAAAGTAAACACCTACCCATGAACTTGAAGCTGTACTCTTCAGTAAAAGCAAGGCATGCTCTACTGCTAGCATTATGGATCTAAACTTGACTACTGCCAGGACTCTCACCAACCCACCAGTTCACCACAGTTGGCATAATCTCTCATGTCTATGTGGAAAGAGGCGTGCAGAGCTAAGACAGTTTCTTTCCAACAATGAGCCCACCACAAAATAACAGCTGCAAAGAACAGCCCTCCACATCACTGCCTTGAACCACCTTTACTGCAGGCTAATCTATGTTCCTGATTTTTGAAGACTCCTGTAGGTTAAGACCAGTCTCTATCTTTCCCAGACAGTGCTGAACAGCATCAGCTCTACTGATCAAACACAGACTGCACCACTCCCCTCCAAACCTGGTGCCAGCCCTCCCTGCTACATCAGGGGTATTGTGTTTCATGGTCATTTGCCATGCCACATAGCTGCCTTGTGGATATTGGAGACCGTCATGTTTTGGAAGCAAGTATATAGTTGCTCAGGTCCTAGTGAAGTATTGATATTCAGAAGGAGAAATTTGCTGGATTGCTGGTAATAGGTGGAAATCCAAAGCAGCTGAGATGGTACAATCTGTGAGACAAAATGATTTGTCTCCTAAAAAAACCCACAGCAGGCAAGGGAAATGTCAAATCTTGTTGACAACAAAGAACAGAGCTCTGGATACACTGAACACACACAAAGCACATTGTTGGGTTGATTGTTTACTTTCTAACCTAGAAAAGCTGTTAAAAACCAAAATTCATAAAATAACTGATTTAATACAAATTTTGAGGCATTATCCAGATAATTCAGAATGTTGTTTTATCACTACTATGTTAGAGTGACGTGTGGAACAGTCCAGCTGCAAACAGTTGCATTTCACTCCAACTGTTTCTACTGATGGAACACCAAATTGGATGACTTTCTGAATAACACATTGGCTGTTGATAGCAACAGCACCATCGAAAACAGGGCATTTATATATATTCTTACTGGAAAACCTGGCTGATTAGGTTATGTCCTATGACATACCTTGAAGCCTGCAAAATGGGCCTTACAGTAACTTTCTCACTGAAGCAGCCCAAAAAGGCTTTTAGTAAATGTAAGGCTCTCTCACTAAATAGCTCAATTTTTCAAAAGATCTAGTCCTCCACTGAGGAAAACAGAATATAGTACAGGCAATGTGAAGTTCAAGTCATCCCTCACAGCCTTCATGTCAGTATGTAGTTTAATTTTTCTTAAAATCTACACATGGTCTTCCACGTTCTCAGATTCATGGATGGTTAACAAACATACCATTCTGTCCAAAGTTCAGAAGTCACATATTTGTCAACAAGATAATAGGAGTCAGCTACTTGCTGAGTTGAAGCAATGATTAGGTATGAAGTATAAAATGTTACAAAAAATACAGCTGAACTTTTTAAGGTATTTACATTTCCATTCCAATCATCTCAACACCTTAGAAATATCTAGCACACCAATTTTCTTTCTTTCTTCAGTAAGAATTCTGGAAAGAAACTAGGCTCTAAGAAATGCTTTCATTTCCTGGTGAATTCTTCATAGACTTTTATCAAAGCCTAGCAAGAATGTCTTTTCTGCAGGGTTTATATACTGAAATCCATTCCAACAGAGCTCATAGCCATTCTCAAAGGTATTGCAGTCAACATGGAGTAATAGCACCAATGAATACAGATCTGTACTTACTCCTCAGACATTATTGAAATCAAGTATGTGCTTCCAAGATATTTCATCATCATAGGTGGGCACTGACCTGAAACCCCCAAGTTCTTTTAGGCACTTCTGGTATATTTTTTCAATATGCTAAACAACTACTTTGACATTGAACGTACCAACTGTTTCGGGAACATGGCTATTATCAGCAGCAGCTCCTGCACTGCGTTCACTTCTCTGTTGAAGAACCAACCATTTTAAAAATACTAATTAGCACGAATTTATTGTGGTTCTTCTTCAAACTTCTGGCCTAAAGCCACTTTTCACAGACTTGCATTCCTTGATTTTTGAGTCTCGGGGTGGGGAAAAGAGCGAAGAAAGCCTGCTGCGCATCTGGCTTGGAGTTGAAACTGTCACAGAGAGCAACATCTGCCACTCTCAGCTCTAGGGCTCACCAGAAAAAAAATTTGAAATCAACATATTTGGACTTGTTTTAAAGGACTTGTTACAAACGGACAGGAGGTGGCAACCTAAAATTCTGATCCCAAGTTCATTCAGTCCCAGGTGACAAATTTACAAGACAGAAAACATTACAGAGACTTTTTCTGATGAGTCCTGGAACATCTGAACATCTGGGAAATATTCAGATGATAGTTACAGGACAGCTGGGCATTACTAGGTCTTTCTGTCACTGGTGAAGGAGCAGAGATTGGATGATGAGTGCTCCATCATCTATACTCCAGCATGGAAACACTAAGCAGCTCAGATGCAGGCACCATCCATCAGTTTCAAATGGTTGATTTAGTAGACATCACATTGCCAACCTCAAAAAAGCATGAGATTTCTATGAGCTTTCATAGAAATTCTCTTAGTTATGCAACAGACAAAAATGGAAGAAAGATTCAGCAGACTTTCAAGTAGGACTTTTTTAAAATATAAAAAATCAACTTTAGAAGTCTGACAGCAGTTTTTTGACAGATATTTTTTAAAAATCATTTAGTTGGTCTTTCTCCTTTGTAGTGGTGTGCATACAGTTCCAGTGGAAAATTAAATACTAGTTGAACTTTTTATACCTAGAAATATACGAGGACTAAAAGCAGCATCATAGGGAAGCCTTAGATCATTGAATTAGATAAAACTGCAACAAACCAGTCATATATTAAGTTTAAAATAGGTAAAGACTAGAAGCTAATAGAAAACAAGCACTCAGCAAGCACTCCAGCATGCTTATTCTGCACAAGATTTATCTTGCTTTCAAAGCACACTTCCTGAAACATTAAAATAAGCTATTTAA
This sequence comes from Toxostoma redivivum, assembly GCA_013397375.1. Taxonomy (NCBI): domain Eukaryota; kingdom Metazoa; phylum Chordata; class Aves; order Passeriformes; family Mimidae; genus Toxostoma; species Toxostoma redivivum. The sequence continues at coordinate 34,117 of VXBI01004932.1, read as the reverse complement.
AGGAACTTCTAGAAAGAATAGGCAGGTAGAGATACATGCATACACGCTTCCTGAGGCACAGGCTCAGTCTCCCACACCCGAACTGCTTATCTCTGCATCCAACCAGATCTCCTGGCATACCTGCCCACATAAGCATCACTAATCCACTTCAGTCAGAATGAGCCAAGTTAGCTTACAAGTTTAAAGTCTCAGTTAAGCAGATTTGTTTTGCCTGAAATAGATTAGGAGCACTCACAAGAGCAGTTCCACACACAGATTAGAGGTGAACAACCTACTCCAAGGGCAGGCAGCATGCAGCCAAAACTTGCAGTCGGCCCAGCTGAAACTGAACTCAATGCCCACTGCGGCCCAGTCATATTCACCTGGGAAAGTAGCAAGAGATCATTTCAGATTCATGCTCTGTCCTGTTCCAAATTTTCCCCATGTTGATAAGACCCACCAAAAGTCAGCCAAGGATCTCAATCATAGTCTTAGAAAGTAGCTGGCATCTACAGCCTACAAAGTTTTAGACATAACACACATCTCAGAAATTCAAAGTACCTTACAAGTGATATGTAGAAATGAACTGCTAGCACTTCCCTTATTTAATCAGACAACAAGCTGTAAATGCAATTAAAATGTTTAATATTTTCCAAGCAACAAAATAATTTCTTTGTTATTTTCTTCATGATAAGCATAAGAGGAAGAGTACTGGTCAATTGGAATTACAATTCATGGGCTTCCTGCTTCTTCAGCAGTCACCTTCATAAGTGAACATCCTGAGAAAACTCATGAGGACAGATAATTTCAAGGAAGAAGAAAAAAAAGTTCATGTCTATATGCAGATGGCAAGTTTACCACAGAATTTACTATTTGGAAGGAGTGCTTTGTTCCCAGCTTTACTCTCAATTCAAAAAAGGGGTTTTGTGGGAATTCAACTAGTTGGGATGGATGGTAGGCCAGCCTTCATCAACAAGGAAGGCATCAATTTAAGGCATTGGGAAGCGGGATGCTAAGTAGGGAGACACCGGGAAAAGTTAGGGCAAGAAGTGTAGAATTATGGGTACAGTTATGTTAATAAGGTAGTTCCATATAAGGTAATGTTCTTAATTACGAGTTTTGATTGGTTAACAGCCTACTCCATATATGGTAATATTTTTCATTCTCATTCATTGGTTCCCTACCCCTCAGATAAGATTATCTAAAGTTCTGTTCACCCCATTGTCGGGGTCTTTCGAGGTTGCCCCATACCGTGATTGGTTTATGCACGTTTGTTGCTTTGCTCCTTTTATTAAAGTTCTTTTCTGGGCTCACTAGATTTCACCTGTCCCAATTATTTCATTTGCAACTCCCAGCTGGCCCAGTTCTGAGCTGTGGAGCTGAACTGTGACAAGGTTGTTTTGTTGTTGTTGTTTATTTTAAATTTCTTTAAGTTTGTCCAATAACCTCAGAAATGTAACAAGATATAAGACAAGTCTGCAAATACATTGAAAGCATTTGGAAAGGTATCAGTGGGTTCAAGAAGATGTGCCGTGCAAGGGCAAACGCATTCCCCAACTGGAACTATAAAAAAGGATCTTTCTAAAAGTCAATGTTTTAATGGTTTTTCTACCACTACATTGCATTCACTTGTGCCTGCTTCTGCCCTGCTACCACTTCTTGCTATTCATGTCTCCAAGAAGGTTTGAGTGAAAAATTTTTGCTCTAGCATTTTTTATCTACAAGAAGAAAGCAAACCAATCAGGGAGAGCCTGAGATGCAGACATGTAGACAGGACAGCTCCACTATTCAGGTTGATGACAGAACTTAGAGCATGCTTCAAGGAATGGAACATCATCAAGAATGTTCCTACCATTTTGGTTTGTTTGGGTTTTTTAGTGTTTATCTTTTCATTTGTTTTCTTGGACTCGGTTTGTTTTTGTTCTTTTCTAGCAGATCATAAATGCATGGAAGAGATAAGGTAGAAGAATTAGGATTTTTTTCTATAAAATACAATACTGTTGTTCAGGAGTACATGCTGGTCTTACAAAATCCTCGTCAATAAACAGCAAAATATCACAACTGAAACAGATGAACAGCTGAACGTAGAAACAGCTTAGACTTCTAATATTTGCAGATGTGGTAGAAGAAATAAAATACCAACTGAATCCCTTCTCTTCTGGTAGCAGCAGTGCCATACACTATTTCAAGAGTGACTTGGAATCATCCAGCCATCCAAGCCTCAAAAATCAACACTTGCAGATATTGTGTTTATTTGTATTTTATAAAATACTTATAAAAGTTTACAAGATGAGACTCCAAAATACCTGGAGAGAAGTTTCTTTGTTTTGAAAAGTACCTACAGCTGGATTTGAGCATTCTGCAGCGACCATATGCTCAGTGACTGCATGCTTCAGTAGTAATGAACAACAGCAGGAATACTGAAAGATGGTAACAAAGTAGTCTGTAAAAGCTCCACCTTATCTCTTAAAAAAAAACCCAATGAAGGAATGAGATATCTTTCCAAGTGCTAGCATATCCAAAAAAAGGCTGTAGGAAATTATTCTATTCCTATTTGTTCACATATTACCTCTATCCTTTTCACGATTCGTTCCCCATGACTGAAATGTTCAGTGCTGCTCTGCCTCAATGCATTTCTGAAAGTCTATTCAAGTCTTTTGGATCTGCAGAAATAAAACAACCCCAGATTTTGTTTTTTAATATGCACATTATCACCTCCAAATTAGTTACCAGTAACCTTCATATCCAGTACATAAATATGAAATCCAAAAGCAGGTGCTTTTGTTTGTCCTTCACAAGGAAAATTCTTTCTCCAAGTACATGTTTGTATACATATACCAAATATCAGCCAGGATCTCTCACTATCAATACAAGTGCTCCTTTCCAGAAGGAATGAGCCAAGTGTCTCTGGCACAGTGGAGTCCACAGTTTATACTGTCTAAAGATAAGTATTTGCTAAACAAAACTCACAAATCTCAGACCAAGGACAGAAGATATACATTTAGCTGCTTGCAATGGGACTGATATGCTGCTTATTAGTTCACCCATTACTGTTTTGGAAAATTAGAAGCAGTAACACAGGAAAGTGGGAATAGATTAGATCACAGAAAAATTGTGTTTTGAAAAGAAATTGCAAGGTGAAGTTAGATGAGTAACACAACAGAGAATACTCCAAGTACACGTGACAGTGTAAAACTAGACATGAACTAAGCATAAAAGGATAGGAAGGGGAAAAAAATGTGAAGCATAGAATAAATTATACAGTGTAAGTCTTAGAGGAATTATAGATTATTCATTACTAGATACAGAGTAAACAAGATCAGATCTGTTCAGCGCCTGTAACAAGAAAGTGTATTACTGATTTACTGTATTATGCAAGGCTTGGAGAAAGACGATGACTCAGGAGTAAGTGTTCCAGCATATCAATTTTTATATTTAGTAACAGCTGAAACAAGCAGAAATGGACACTTCTTAACATTAGTACTTGGTTGTTTATTTTATGCTTCAAGATAAATTGGCTTTGTTCACCAAGAAGAGGAAAACTGTCATAAAGGCCATGAACTCGATTCCTTAATTTAATAATATTTAAAGCTTCTCTAACAATAGAGATGGAGTCCAACCAGCATTGTCCTTTCAGCATAACATCAATACTGTTAGGACAAGAAATACATAAAGGAAACTAACAAGTAAGATGTTAAACCAGTCAGCCAGTGAAGTTCACTAACCAGACTAATGTCTAAAGTAGCTGAAGTGTTTATAAGGAAGTATTTTCAAAAAGTGTTCATCTCTCTAAACCCCTTTTATTTGACATACGCAACACAGGCTGGGGTAAATCTGTATATGATCCTGAAATGTACAGGTTGCTAAAGGCCAACTTAAGTTCCACATCATGTGAAAGTTGCAGAAGTCTATTTACTTTTGCATAGGACCCTTTGCCAAGTTATTTAGAGCTGATATGACAGAACAGCAACAGGATCCAAAGAGAGTTATTGATGAAATAAATTAGTAAAATCAAATTAAAATGTAGAAGATTACAAACAACAGGCACTCTCATTGTGACTAGTAAAGGCAGAAAACATTACCTTGAGATAGCAGTTAATTTTATAGAATTTAAAAAACAGAAAATACCAAAATAATGTCTTTTTTCTAACTGACAAAGTGCAAAGACTGTACTACAATTCTTGCATAAAAATGAAATAAAATGTTCTATTAGTGAATGATTTTGCCTGATACCAGTAGCTGTCTGTCAGTCATCAATACAATAACTAATACAAACCAAATAAAGAGACAAATGTCTTCACATACTAACAGTACTTGCCTATATTTCTAGTCATAGAAAGTGGAAAATAGTGGACTCATGGTTGTCAGAATGTCAATCCTGTCATTGTGATAGAGGGCCTGTCAAGGTACATTAACAACTGTATACTTACACATTTAAAAAGAAATCTAAATTTATACAGCAGTAGTGTCTACCTTCCTCAGCATCAAGGATATCTTAACTGGCCATCTGAGAACTTCCTTGTTAAAACCAAAAGCGTAGTTGCAATCAGACAGCATAAGTAAATGTAAAATCTGGAGGTTTATGAATAGAAGTGGCTAAATAAAGTGCAAAAATGCCACTGTGTCCTTACTGTTTCCTCCTGAAAAAACTATGCCAACTGCAAGTGCAAGTGAAGTTTGACACCATCTATCACCTAAATACACCTTATATTATATATGTAATCAGGACATTTACCATAGACATCCCTCTGCAAGTGATGGCACAAGATCTTTTCAGTTGTCAGCTACTGTTCCATTTTTCTGCTCATGGAACCAGCCACAATTACCCGTAAAGTTACAGGCACTACTACAAGACCTTTTCAGACTACATAAATTGGTAACAGTTAGACAACCAAGGAATTATCATTACATCTTTATTTCACAGCTCTTCCCACAAGCAGGTACTGGTAGTATGCCCTATTTTCCATAATTCCTACACTTAGAATTTCCATTCTGAGAATCAAAGGTCATCTACAAACACTGGAATTGCATCCATTCCACTAAGTATGTGGAAATCTAGCACACACAGGAAATTTTGGAAGTGTGATTCCTGCATGAGAAAATAAGAGGGCAATTAAGAGTTTTTCCTATAGTTAAAAGAATCCGATGCCACTGGATTTTAGCACTTCTACAACTCACTATTCGACAGTCACTCTGTGCACTAGTTGTGATGCAACAACTAAGGTCCAAGATTTGTCTTCCTATGCTTACAGAAATCAAACCTCCTGCTATAAACTTAGCTAATATCTCTAATATATTAATATACATTTTACATCTTTGCTCTCTCAGAACAAGGTTCATGGGTGGTTTTCCCTTGGTGGTAGTGGGGGCATTGTTTTGTTTGGGGATTTTTTTTAGATGCCATGGGATCAAAAAGGATCTGAAATATTCCATAATCCAAGTGATTGTTGCTAACTTTGTGGGGTCACCGAGTCAATGCAACAGCTCATAACCCTTAAACGTGGTTTCCAACAAAACTCACTGTACTTCTTTGCCTACACTTTTCCACAGATAGAAAGCTGCTATTTTACTTTAGTCACAAAATTAAAGGTCCACAAGAAACTTGAAAGTGAAATACTACCAGGGGTGGAAAAATAATTAATGCAACCATACTAACAATACAGAATAGTGATAAGATTCATGTTATGGGTTGCATGAAACAGGTTTGAAGAAGACTTTGACACTGAAACACATCAAAATTCATTATGTTCTTCCTAAAGAAAGATGCCTCCTCTGTAAGTTTGTCCTCAATTGAAGGTATGGTCACCAAATAGCCAGAAACATCACAGTCAGGAAAAGATTAACTCCACATTTCTAGTAAGAATCAACCTGATTTTTTTGTCTCTACAGGGTAATAATGCTCCATACATGCAGTTTTACAAAGATTTACAAAGAACTTGAAAATCAACCTATGTATAGGCTTCAGTGCATTCATCTGATCCTAAGAAATTTTTTATGACAAATTTAAAAGGTAATGTGTACATACACCTAAGCAAGATAAAAAAATCTTGGTTACAACAATGTAACAAAGAACTTCTCAGACCAATAAAACTTGCAAAACTTAATCAGTTTGTAACTGTCAGTTGTTGCTGCTTTCTTGAGCTCCCAAAAATTGCCACAAAATCAACATCAAGCAAATACATAGACACATACAGATAATTTAAATAAATAGATATATAAATAAAATTGAGCATCAAACAAGCATAAGCAGCAGGTAGAACCTATCCATATTATTCACTTGAATTAGGCTAAATGGTTTGCCAGTTCATGTTTGTTTCAAATTCAGCTGGCTTGTCACACTTATTGTGATGTTCTGCACTAACTTAGCAATGTGCATGATCTGCAGATTTTAACATTTGAATTGCTCATGATATGCAAGGGATCTTTTTCAGTAGAAAAAATATTTAATGACCAACCTTCCATCAGTAAATTACCACTCAAAATTGGGAGTTGGTATACCTTTAAGATAAATAAATTACAGAACTCCTTTCCCAGCTCCTGCCCTTAACCTTCAGTCCGTTTTGTCTAGCTGTTTCCTTTCTTCCTCAATTTATGCCACTTAATCAAAACCTGCTCAAGAAAAAAATCTTTTTGTCACTGCAGGTACTGTGAGAAATAGCTGTAGCTCTGGGTGGAAAGCAGATGGAAAATACTTTGGTATACGTTAGTTATTACATGTTCAGGATGTCTCTTCTACTCTCCATCCTGAATTGTGAGTATGGGCATAGCCATCTAGAGGAAGGAAAGGTGCAATCTGCATCCTCTGGAGAGACTGGGGTCAGGGAGAGGCATAAATTGACTATTACTGTCAACTATGCATCTGGGAGGAAGCACAGTAGGAAATGGAAAACAAACAATGGAAGTGACCAGGCAAGCAGATGGAGCCAAAAAGCTTGGGGGAAAAAAATAATCAAGTGACAGCTGCATTAGTTGGCACATGGTACCCAGTGGTTGGCAAAGACACTGCACACATACTTGTGAAGATGTGACACAAAACAAACTGAAGCAATAAGGTCCAAGAAGCTACAGAGACCATTTTGTTAAATGTGTTAAAAAGGTCGAAAACAGTTGTGATTTTTATCCTATGTCCAGATGAGAGAATTTCAGCAAATCACTATCTTCCTTGTGCCTTATTTGTCCAGTTACATGAAATGGGGATCACCTTTCTAAGGTACTTGGAATACCTCTACAAATCTTTTGCCATCTTGCAGTCACTTGAGAATTTTCTCTGTGCTTTTCTCACAAAGAAAATACTATGTGTAGAAAATGTGACCTAGTGGGAAAACTGGTGAATACATTCTGAGGAGATTTGGTTTCCATGGTCAGATTCACCAGGGCTCTGAAGAAAACCCTTTATCCTTTTCACTTTCAGAGTCTGTTTCCTCATCTATAAAAGGATGTTTATTACATATGCTTCCCTGAAAAAGGGTTTTGAATAGTGAAAGGTAAATAAAGGATAAAAAAATCTCACTACTTTGTAGCCCAAATTCTTCCTGAACATTCATTACAATAGTCTCACACTACAATTTTTGCCCTCACAGTCTGTATCAACATGCCCACAGAATGTAGATAAAGTGTATTTATACATTTTCCAGGTTGCTCGATGCAATGATATGTATGTACATTTCATAGCGAACTGCTTTATCTTAGCAACAAACAGGTGAAAGAATGATTCTGTCAGAGGCCTGCCCAGCAAGGTCAGCTACACTAACTTAACTGTGATAGCAAGTTCCTGTGAAATCCAGACTTGTATCTATGGCAATGTAGCGTAGCTGTGCTTTGAACTCTGACAACTCTGATTCTATAAATTTAGTTTTTTGGAGAATTACGTCTCTTCCTTCTTTTCACTTTTTGTTAAAACAGTTGAATGTGCTGGTTATACGTTTGTTTTTCCTCTACTATTTTCCCATCCCAGGAAGGTCTGACCAGGCTGACATCTATCAACAAACCACAAACAAAGCCAAAAAAAGTCAAAATGTCGTAAGGTCTGTATGCTTGGCTCAGTTAGATGAGAAACGAAGAAAGACACACGTGCATTATCAGAGCAAAATCTGATGAGGGAGATTTAAACCAGCATTTCTTTCTCCTCTACTACAGCATTCCAAGACAACAGGACAGAATAACAGAAGAGATGATTACTCTAGGATATCAGCTCCTAGTGAAAGCTGTATTTTAGTCCTGCTTTTTTCCATACAGTGTCTTGGTTTAGTTTGATTTTCCTGGCCAACCAATAAATGTTATCGTTTAGGTTTGCTAATTTCAATATACTAATCTTCTGTTGTGAGATAGAATTAGGAGTAAAAGCAAGGCAGGCCTAAAATTTAAATGGTTATGAAAGAAAAACTTTAATAACAACACAAAGAAAAGGGGAAAAAAAACAAATTCAGAATAAGATCTTCAACCAACTTCTTCCTCCCCTCTCCCAACCTTCTTAACAACAATATACAAAAAACCTCAAATCAGTTCCCAACTTAAATAGGCTTTTCCAGTTCACTCCAGAGAGAGAAGTTTCCTCTTGTCAGGCAATAGGGACTTCTCCACAAGAAGAAAAAAAACAGTTCTTTCGTGGTTTCTCTTTCTACAAACTCCTCCCATCTTCACAGCTTTCACAAGGCTGTGCTTATGGGCCATGTTAAACTCATGGGGTATTTACTTTTAAGAATGAACTGTTCCAAAACAAAAGTTCTCTTCATCTCTCTTTCTCTCTGTTCATGCTTCATCTCCAGAAACAGAGATCCCCTTTTCTCCTCGGGGCAAAGGATTCTCAACACAGGTGCTTTTGGTCAATGATCTATCAAATGGAACACTCCAACGCCCCCATGACTTTCTCCACAGTTTATAGGAATTTCTTAACGTAGCACAGTCCATCCCTATAGCCTACAAAAGGACTTCCAGCCTAAATTCATGGCGTCTCTTCATTCTCCTTCCATCTGGAACCTGACTCCTGCTTCACTGACCTTGGTGTCTTCTCTCTATTCTTTTTCCTCTCACTCAGAGGAGGATTGAAGGTCTGCAAGTCTTATCCGCACATTGAAAGAGTTAAGATCTCACAAAGGAATGCAGAGGCCACAGCCAGGCCATGCTGGAGCTGTGCCAGGATCTCAGGAGACTCAGCTACAGCACCCACTACCCATGGCCACCCCTCTTCCCTGCCAGGACATGCCAGCTTTCCAGATAGGGGGCTCGGCCTCCTCCCCCCAAGCTGTGTGGGTGGCTGGGCGGGCTTGGCTGGGCTGCCACGGCTGCTCCAAGCCAGTGGCAGGGGCCCGNATGCCAGCTTTCCAGATAGGGGGCTCGGCCTCCTCCCCCCAAGCTGTGTGGGTGGCTGGGCGGGCTTGGCTGGGCTGCCACGGCTGCTCCAAGCCAGTGGCAGGGCCCTGCCGAGCCACAGCTCTGGGGGGGAGAAGGGAGGGCCAAAATCTTAGCAACGGGCCTCTCCTCTTCCTGCCCATCAGGGCCCCCGGATGCAAATGGAGCCCAGTGGCCTCCCGAGCCCATCCCCCGCCCAGCCCGGGCTGCATGGCGGGGAAGGGGGGCCAGGTCAATGTTACCTTGAGAAAGGCAGGAAAATTAAGAGAGCTTTTTTCTGGGTTACGTCCTTCAAAATGTGTTTTCATGGAGAGAACTAACTTGTCTAATTGGTTTCAGGCTGTCAATAACTCAACCAGCTTTCAATTGGTCCCATCAACTCATGGAGGAAGTTCTCATAGAGAAAAACCTCTGTGAGTCTGCCCTCCCCCAGGTGTAACCAGCACAAGTTGTTAATTTTTTGAGAGAGAAAATTTGGAAATAACGCAGAGAACAGACTCTGGTGCTCAGGCATCTCTTCTCCAAACTCAGGGCAAAGTATACTAAGCCTGCAGAATCTTATTCCTTCTGCCTTTCTTTTCTCCTTATTCTTAATCACACAGTGGTCTACACACCACAACAGAGATGGAAGATCCCCCTACCCCAACAATTTCTCAGCACTCTTCTAGAAAAGGGAGAGATGAGCACTTCCACCCTTGTGAACAAATAGGAACTGAACCTGGCCCTGAGTGCTTGAGTCATTCCCTTTTGAGAAAGGGTGGGCACTGTAGGCAATCCTACTACCACCATTAGGGAAAAACCAAATCAATCCTGTCCTTTTAGGCTCCCATCATTAAGGAATACCTCTGTGCTCTGGACTGTGAGCCAGCATACAACAGCATCAATCTGTAGTATGAGACATATTCTTTTACAGTAGCTGCTATATGTTTCTAAAATAAGGAGAAAAAAAAATACCCCTCTGCACACATTCCTTTCTCATGTGGGATCAAACATTTGGTACATATAATAACAGAACAACAGTGAACAGCCATCCTTCATTCTTGCTAGGTCCTTTGGTCAGAGCAACTGCAGGCTTGGGAGAAGGGGAAGAGGAGGCAGGGGAGAACCAAGACAAAGAGGCAGGCAGGTTCAAGAACTGCTGTAAGATCCCTTAGAGAGGCCCAGAGGAAGAGAACATTGAATTCTGCTGCTTTTTAGATGCTGAATTGAAGTACCTCAAGTAATGAAAATAGCCTTAGAAAATAATTTAAAAACAGCAGTTGCAAGCACACATAGTGAGTCTCTGTAAAAGAGAAGGTTGTAACCTTTCATTAACTCAGACTCATCTGTATAGTTTTTATTACAGTGAGCCCTTACTGATTCAGCCTGAAGGCTAAGATCTTATTATGCTTTTCCTCAAAGCAATATTTTGTTGTCAGCACTAAGTTGCTGAAAAAAATGAAAGGTTTCATATGTAAAGTGCTGACACAACCCTAACTACAGAGTTCTGTACAGCATCCTGGCATAGCTATAATTAAAAAGACAGCCTACATCAAGTAAAAAGCTTTACCACAAACCTTTTTAGTGGATCAATAAAATATCATCAGTGACATCTCAACAGGGATGATAAAGGAAAAAAAGGCTTCTTATGGAATTAAGAAAAATTATATGTCTTTCTTTTAAAAATAAATATTTTTAACTCTGCAGACAAGAAGTTAAACTGACAGTCTAGTCTAATATTAAATACACAGGGCATAACATACCAATGTGTGAGATGTTGGTTTCTCTGTCTTGCACTACAATGTAATTACAAAATTATTTAAGGTAACAGATACAACACCACTAAAATTGGAATAAAAACAGTCCTGAGGAAGCAATTGTTTAAAAGCTTCAGAACAGAAGCTTTAACAAAATGTATGAGAAAAAGTCTTTGCAATTACTTTACCAAAACAATGAGCAGTATTCAGCTTATAAGGACGCAAGATATTTTCAGGCAACTGAAAGTGTTGCAAGAATGACCAAAACAATTCATACTACATGAGTTTTATTTTTGATGTGCCCCTGAATACCATCTCCCAAGGCTGAATGTCAACAAGTTTTAAGTCACAGCACAGTCACAAAACTTAAAGTCGGCTACTTAGAACAACAAATATTCATAGGAACCACAAGATAAGAAATTCCTTGGAGGGCCTTTGAAAGTAGCCAAGCCAAGCACACAAATTCAGTTTTGCTCCAGTGATATTACTGCTCAAGAACCTGAAGGTCTCCATTGCTGTGATGACATATCCCTCTCCATGGCTCATTGCTGTCTTGTGGGAGTTAATTAGTAAAAAGTAACTATGGAGGATGGAACTGGGGGCAGAGTTACTAAGATTTTACATGAAAAGTTAGTTTGATTAAAATTGACAATACTTAATTTTAACCCCAGAATTTCATAGTGCTTAATACTATTCACAGGATTCTGTGTGCTGTAGCACTTGTATAGAATTTCTAAGAAAGCGACTGTACTCAAATCAAAACTTGTAATGTCAACCTGTTGGGATGAAGAAAAACTCTACCATTCTGGTAAATCATCCCAATTAAGACTTTTGGGAAATCTCATTTATTTCTGAAATGGATCTTTTTTTCTAAATTCTGCTTTGAGCAAGAAGGACATTGCAATAGTTTTGCAGTCTCTTAAATTGCTCTTCTTCTGATAATGACAATATTGATGCCAGTAATAGCATTTTACCACAGAATATTACTTCTTGCTAGGTTGTCATAATTTTTCCTGCTTTTTCAACAAAAAATTATATGCTCCTCCTAAGGGAAAAAAAAATTAAAAAAAGGAAATAAAGAAATCACTTTAGCTTGATAAAGACCCAGGAAAATTTAAATACTATTATAGAATCTTTAAAGAGTGAATAAATGACAATGTAACAAATGCTGGATAAGGGCTTTGTGGGCAGAACAGTCTGAATCAAAAGAATAAGCAGCATGATCTAGCTCTGAATGATGAATACCGTTACTGAACCTCGATGTTGGTGTTACCACATGGGTACAATCCTGTGCTGTGCTATGCAGATGGTTGGACTAGATTACCATAGATAACATAGAAAAACACTTTAAAATCTGTTCCATTTATTCCAGCTCAGTTCCTCAGTGCAGTCTGTCTCCCACACACAGAGGGCTTTCTAACTCTTGGTTCGATGTTTTTACCACCATTTCCACATTCAAATACCACCAAGAAAGGTTCTTTGCCCAATTATTCAGAAGTCTTTTGCTACTTAAACTTATTCTTCAGAGTATTCACAGGCCATTATACCATCTCCACCCTTCTGATTATAGCAGGACTTCTTTTCTGAACATTTAACATAACACACCTTCAGTCTCTCTCCCTTAGGCCTGCAAGACTCCTTCACTGTTAAGCTGTTGGCAGAGAGAACTGCCCACCTGTGCTGAGAAGGACCGGTTTAAAACAAACAAAAAACACTCCATAAGTCATCATTCATTCATAAAAATCATAGGCCATCATAATTTGAAATTCAGTAAAGTTTTCTCTCTCCAGTTATAATTACACTAACCTATTAACACATAAAGCAGTCATAAGATGGCACAACCAGATAAGCTGCAAAAATGACATAACTACTTGTCTAGTTGAAATACTTCATGACTTGTTCCTTGCTCTTGCTGTGCCATACACAAAATAGGGCAAGTAGGTATCTCGACAAGAAATAGGAACTTTCAGTCTTCAGCATCTCTACAATACAACATTTAAAGATGAAAATCTATTTACAAGAAGAATTGGCTTTAAATTTACTAAGGGTTTTGACTGTTCTTTTTTTAATTGGATATATCTAGATTGGTATTTTTATTCTACTAAAAGAATACTTTGATTTTTATTTTTGGTGGGTTTTTTTTGGTTGATTTTGGGTTTTTTTCAATAAAGGCATCTAATTTGTTGGAAGATTCTTTCTGGTTACACTTTGAGAGACACCTTAAACATACAATATTTAATATTTTTGTTGACGACAAAGATGAGGGTATTGAGTCTCTCATCAGTAAATCTGCAGATTGCCTAAGCTGGGAGCATGTGTTGATCTCCTGCAAGGTAGGAGGGCTCTGCAAAGAGACTTGGAAAGGTTGGATGGATGGGTGGAATCCAATAAGATGAAGTTTAATAAGTCCAAGTGCTGAGTCCTGAATTTTGGCACTATAACCCCCTGCAACTTTATAGGCTGGTGTGGCAATTGAATTAGCTGGGATAGACCAAAACTTAGCCCAAGTTTCCTACACAGAGAGTGTAAATCTGAGACCCTGGGAGGTGAGCTGTTGAGAAGCAAAGCCTTAGACTTAAGGTCGGAGCCAAACCCTGCAGATGCAGGAGGCTAAAACCATGGGACTTGCGGGGACATGTAAGGATATGCCCAGACATGTTCCTAGTTCTTGTTCGTGACTGGACCTTTGCCCTATGTATTGTTAAGTCTGACACCTGGTATTGGATGCTGCCTCTCAGACAGCGCAGTCACAGATAAATTAAAAGATCTCTCAGGCACACCACCATACCCATCCCATTTATTTAGCCACGCTTGGACCCGGTCAAGCCAGAGGAGAGGTCACAGAGGAAACACCTCCCTGCGACAGGCTGGGTATGATATAGCTGGACAGTGTCCAGGCAGAAAGGGACCTGGGGGTACTCGTCAACAGCCAACTGAACATGAGGCAGCTGTGTGCCCTGGTGGCCAAGAAGGCCAATGACATCCTGGCCTGTATCAGGAATAGTATGACCAGCAGGAGCAGGGAGGTCATTCTTCCCCTGTACTCGGTGAGGCTGCACCTTGAGTGCTGTGTCCAGTTCTGGGCCCCTCAGTTTAGGAAGGATGTTGAGAAACTTTGAGTGCACCCAGAAGAGGGCAACAAGACTGGTGAGGGGCTTGGAACACAAGCCCAATGAGGAATGACTGAGGGAGCTGGGATTGTTTAGCCTGGAGAAAAGGAGACTCAGGGGAGACTTTATCACTCTCTACAACTTCCTGAAAGGTGGTTTTAGTGAGGTGGGGGTTGTTCTCTTTCTCCAAGCAGCAACTGACAGAAGCAGAGGAAACAGTCTTGAGCTGCATCAAGGGAAACATAGGTTAGATATTAGGAAAAGTTTTTTACAGAAAGGGTGGTAAAGTATTGGAATTGTTTTCCCAGGGAGATGGTGGAGTCACTATCCCTGGATGTGTTTAAAAAAAGACTGGATGTGGCACTCAGTGCCATGGTCTAGTTGAGATGTTGGGCTGGGTTGGACTCTATGACCTTGGAGGTCCCTTCCAACCTTGTGAATCTATGTGTGTAATATTTTAAGTCTGCAAAATCATCTCACTAAATAGCGTGCACAATTACATCAATTTTAGCAAATGTTGACACCTAATTACCAAGGTTAATTTTCAACAGTGAATGTACCATTTAAGATAAAGGCAGTTACTTTGTAATTTTAATATACCATTTTACTGTAATGTTTACCTTGATGTTTCACATGCTCAAAGTCTCATTCTCATGACAATTTCTTTAGAAAAGAAATCCTGCTCAAGGCTAGTGTAGTGGCTACCACTACAAACACCTTCTGGCTGAATAATAAGACAGAAACACTTATTTTAAATCTGGCAAAGTGCTGGCTTTTGTTATTTAAGCACCAGAGCATCAGGAGGTGCCAGGACCTAAAATAACACTTCTGCTGCACATAAGGACCAGCTGCCTCATCCGCCCTAGATGCAACTGTGGGGTAGGAGCTGGGACTTAACACCTGGCACACAGTGGGTGGCCATGGGCAGTGACACCTTGGATTGTGTTACTCAAGAGTCAACAACACATGCCAGAGGCATTTTGGTGAGTCTACAGCTGAATTCTTAAACTGCTAAATACAACTTCAACACTTCTGATACTACTATTTGCTGTAATAAATCATCTGAGACTCCATTTTCTTCATGCCCATTCTTTATTCACATAATGCATTTTATACAGTTTTTACAGACCTCATGTGCAACTTTAATTGGTTAATAGCTTTCTTGCCAATTACTTTATTGGTAAGTAAAAGGTATTTTACTTGTCCATCAAATCTCTCTATTCTTCAATTGCTTGCATATTTTCTTCACTGATTCTCATGGAACAGATCCATTGTTTACCCAGGTGCAGACTTGTTTTTCTCACCAAGAATAGGTTGTTGCATTAACAAACTCTCATTTCCAAGATTACTTTTGCCTGGAAACTTGCAAGTGTAGAAGTGACAGGCTAGCTTTAATTTAGCAGACCAGGCCTGATTTTATGAGGCCTTTCTTTTATAGTTTCTCTACCTGTCTACAACTATTCAATTAGCTCTATTACTCCTTCTGCTCCACTAGCACAACAATACCTGCAGCTCATATTTATTCACTGACATTTCAGAAATATATCACTCCCCGCAGAAATGCCCGTTTCCCTGCCCTAGTTACAGTTTCACACAGTTGTGTTTTCAAGTGCAAGTTTGCACATAAAACACTATTTTACAAAAAGAGCTTATTTGCTGCCTTCTCTGAAAAATGTAATTCTTTTCAACTACTCTTGTTACTGACTCACAAAGATTTTTCTCTTGAACTTCAGAACTCATTCCACTAGCTACTTATCATCATGTTTAGAATTCAAAACACAGCAGATCACATCAACTATCTTGCAAATACTTCTATGACATACAACATTATGGTCACAAAATTTCCATGTAGTATAAACTAACCTTGAAAAAGAAATATAAAAGTAAAAGCAATCTATTTAAGCTTATTTTTCTCATCAAGTTAGCTTCTTTAAATGGAAGTGATTTTTAATTATTCTCTCTTTTAAACTAATAGCTGTGTTTCCCACTGCCTGTTAAAGCAATTTAAAACAAATAGCTGAAACACTGTGAGAATGTAAAAAGTCAAATCACTGAACTCAATAATGACTATGTAGATCCTGCAACCCGAGCTCACTGAAGTGCTACCCCTGACACCATCAACACCTTTGAACACTTCTCCTCTTCAGGTTCAAAAAGCATGCTTCAGCTCATTGTGCTATTCCAACAAAATGTTAATTCTTTCAGACTGAAAAAACAGCTTCTACTATGAAGAAGTAGGAATCTGGGTGTGTAAGGATAGGAATTACATGTGTTAGCTGGTGAGATAGAAACCTATTTCTGCAAAAGGATTCATGCTCATTTCACAATCCTTAAAAAATCAATCCAAAACAAACATTAAAAAACACAGATCAAACGACCAAGAAGAATATGAATGTCAAACCATACCCAACATGAGCAAGCATGGAAATAGTAGTATATTCTTATAAATAAATAGATGAAATAAATGAGTGAGAATCAATTTTCTTTTAGTTACCTTAATTGAGATATAAATGGAAAACAAAATTAAAATCAATCGGTATAAGTCATATGTTTCTTGCTCACTGTTTTTTATCAAATGAGAATTGGCTGAAGGAGCTCTCCAGTTTAATTATAATCAGGTTCAACAATTTCTAATCCAGCCACTTTGATTTTCTTCAGGCCACTGAAACCACTATATAGAAAATCAGGTGAGAAATTGTTAACATGTTTCATCCTAGTTATTCAACCTGCTATTGTACACTGCATACTGATGTCCTCCAGCCACAGCAAGTATCATCCTCTGTACTTCAGCCTACTGAAGTTATGTTTTGACTGTTTCTTACTTTGAGATCCTGTGAGACTTTTCTACTTCCTGATGTAATATTTTTCCTCTAAGTTTTCACTCCAAAATCAACAATGAAAAACCATTTAATATCTCAATGGAGGGGTTTTGTATTTAAGTTTTCATTATTATATGATATGGTAAATAACAGTGAACTCAAAAGGGCATGCTTATTCTTTCACAATAATGGATAAAATACTTTTTAGAAAGTGAAAAGAACTAGATACAAATTATCAATAATCACTGTAGCACACTTTGTACTAATACTACATTCCAATTAATCCAATTAATGGGAATGATGTACTATGTATCTTAGAGTTTAACAATATTTATTAGCTCTTAGAGATTAACAATATTTCATCAGCCTAAAACAGATTGATTCAAAAAGTAGATCTAATTAAGCTTCTCAATTTAATTCACTGGCTCACAGCTCCTAATGGCTTTTTCCACAGTAAAATCCATATTCTGATATGGAATGGGTTTTGTTCAGTTCAGTTTGGTTTATTTTCTAATTGTAGCCAGTTTTAAGCATAACATATTAACAGAAAAAAACCTCCAGCATTTAATAGCAAATCATAAAGAGCTGCTCTATACTCTCCTCTAGGCACAAACTTAGATTACGTTTAGCATGGATGAAATGCTTAGGGAATGCATAAAGCATATGTGCTCATGTATTCTAAGTGGCCATCAGGAAAGGGGATAGGCAGACAAATTAGATGTTACATTTTGAGCATCTAGCAGTTTCAGAGCAACTCGAGGCCACAATCAAAATATCCATTAGAGTGCTCCACATTTCAGAACAAGCAAGCAAGTGGTTGTCAGTGCATCCAGTAAATCACCTAATCCTATTACAAAATCAATTATTGCAGTACATTTCTATTGCTACACAATCTGATAATGGCAAAATTATATTGGATAGCTACTCAAGGTCAAGAAAACTGTCAAAAAGATCTAAAATTTGTCTTTTCATCACTTAAATCCAAATTATGCAACATCTTTTTAATGGTATAGTTAAAACTTAAAATATAATTACCTTCTTCGGCTGATTGAGACATTCAATGGATACTCTCTGCAACTGCTCTGATGTATGATTGCAAGATAGAAGATTGAAGCAGCAGGTCGAACAGCCCAGCCTCTTCATTAAAGAAGAAATAATGTTGCAGCCACAGCCACACATTGACTTGCTCATCAGACAAGTTTGTTCTTAAAGAAATTAGAACCAGTACTGTTCCATAAACACTCAAAATTGGCCAGCTGCCTCATTCTTCAGCTCCCTAACTGCTAAACAAAGAGAGAAGAAAAAAAAAAAGGAAAAAAAAAAAAAGAATGTTTTTCAAAAAAAAGTCAGTCAATCTCATCAGCAAGTAATACCTTGCATTTACAAAACAAGTGCATTTTTCTCTCCACTCTTCTTTGCAAAGTAAGCTGCTTCAAAAAGAAAGACAGCTGTCTAACAGAGGAGCAAATTCAGGGACTGCAATCTCTCAAAACTGCTTGATGTCTAGTCCTTCACTGGCTGTTGTTCACTTCCAATCTGTTTTGCCCTCCCAGCAAAACAGATAGCGCAGCCTATCCAGCCTCGACCATGGCCAGAGGAAGCTGTGCCAGCCCAGAGCCGCGCGCTCCACCCCACACAGCCCCACACACTCAACCATGAACGTGCCACAGCACACAGCAGGTGCCTGCTTGCCTGCACATCTTTGTAGCTGCCAATCTGGTGAAATGCCTCTGATGGAAAAGGACCTTCCAATTACACAGGGGAATGACAGCGTTTGACTACTACACTGTCAGACTGACTACCTGAAGTGTCTTGGAAATAGTGAAAAAGTCTTCTTGGAAAGTAAGAGTGCATGAGGAAAATGCTCTCCAGGTCTACCAGATCCTGAAATAAGAATGCTACAATGCTGCTACAATGCTAGGAGAGTGAGAACAACATCAGGAAAAGCCAACAGAAATTTGAATCCAGGAAGAAAGAAGCATGAAAGGATTTGTAGTAGAATGTCCAAAGGTACCACAACCAAATCTCCAAGCAAGTTAGAGGCAGATCATGTAAGCAGCTTTAACAAAGTCTTCAAGGAGCTCTTTGCACTGAGAAAAACAAAAAATGCAAAACTAATTCAAATAAGCAGCAAGATATAAACAGGTCCCTTAACCTTTAAAAAGAAGTATACTCTGCTCAAAATACAGCATTGGATACCCCCCAATTTAACACACAAAATAACTTACTGCTGGAAACAATCTCTTGTTTACAAGTAATAATGATGCAGTAACTATATGCTTTTGCCTTTTCATAGGAAAAAATGCAAATAATATTGTAAAAAGCTCATTTTAATTGGTTTAAGAAGGTATGGTATGCAATACTATTCCAGAAAGTAGAAGGTGTCACATTAACACAACTGCTTAACCAGATTACGGGATAATCTGACTTGAAATAATTGTCATTTACATTTATAGAGCTATCAGTGCTTGTTCAATAGTATCCTTTTTAGTAAAAGGTTAAGAAAAATACAAGTAAAAGGTTAAGAAAGATGATGTGAAAGCAGCTGAAAAAAATCCACTTGTATAATGCACTGAAACCAATTTCTCTCCTGCCCTCTCCCCTCCCCTTTATTCTCTCTCTCTTCCTCCCTCCCTTTCTTGGGTTCAAAGCTGAACTGAACCTCTCCCTTCACCTTGCTCTGCCCTTTTTATATTTATGTTCCTATTAAATCGATTTCCAGTTTTGCACAACAAATTGAATGGAAAAAAAAAATCCCCTTCCATAAAGACTACAGATGCAAACAAGCAAAATAATGCAGTAACCTTTTACTCGCCTGCTGGAGGTACTGTCTGCTGCATAGGATTTTAAATCCTCATCTGCAGATGCAATTGAGCTGGTATTGCCAAGGACTTTGCTCTTGCTGTCTGATTCTACACGGCTATTCATCGAAAGAGCACATTAAATAGAACATTTCAAGTAATATCTGGTGAAATTACTTAAATATCTTGAAAGAAACCAACTTCCAAAAAAAGCAGCTATAACTCTGACCAGCCACATTTCAGAGATATCTCCGACACATTACTGAAGAAAGTCTTATTGCTGATGAATGCTTGTCAGCAATGTGCAGGATGTAGCAGAGAGAGCTAATGAAAAAATGAATACACAGATTTAAAGTGCAAGTATCATGCTCCAATGCTCAACATTTCACATGTCCTGCATACCACAAAAATCCCTTTACAGAAGCATCTATTGTTTATAGGACTAAGAAAACGTTGAAAGTAACCCCCACATCCCCTTGCTTCAAATTCTGCTCTCTCAATAGACTACAGGTCATTTCTTATACAAGTATTGCTACTGTACCAGTATTTCTGATACATAGACTAGCTTTTTCCATTGACAGCTTGTAGTTAAGGATTACACAGACATACTTCTTAACAAGAAACAGACTAAATGAAAGCATCAATATTTGGGATAATGGTTTCAAGCCTAATAGGGTTAGGAAGTGCATGGGTACTTTACTAGAATTTGTATTAATCTGTGTAGTGATGAAGCACCAGCAGTGCAGCCTGCTATTTATTATTTATGAATCCTTCTCCTACTCAAGTCAGCTTCCTTAATGCACTATTGATCCTCTGGTGCATGCAGACAGAGCCAGTGATTGACAGCCATGGCTTCACAGAAAAAGTATTTGCAACATAAATTAATATTTTTAAGAATATCAAAGCGATTTTACTGGGATGCGGGGATGAGGGGTGGTGGCTCTATCTATAGACAGCAGAATTTAAGTCCTACTCATAGTGACATAGTTAATGGAAGAACAAACTTATTTCCCCTCACCAAAAACATCCTATAGTGCCACTTAAAACATGAAGACAGATTTGCTTAAATTTTACATTTGTATTACCAATATATTTTGTTTATTTTATTTTTCTTGTGCCTGATCAACAAAACTTTCAATAAAAATTTATTCCCTATGTTTCACCTGAAATTAAAATTGCTTGCTATGAATCTTTTTCTTACATCCCTGTTTCTAGCTAAAGTAATAAATGTATGATGTTCTCCATAATACTCATTGACAGGACAGAGTCATGAACTCAGAGCATCCTCAGAACTGTGATTACCTTTCAGAATACCAGCAATTTTCATCTTATCTTAGCTCTTATGACTTCCACAAGGCTTGGTCAAGTCCAAACTTCAAAACAGAGCAGGATTGCTTAGGGTTTTAAATAAACAATAATAAATTGTTTATTTAATAAATTTTATAAATAAATTATTAAATAAATTTAATAAATGTTAGCATTTACCATGCTAACAAATCTTTCTTGCAATATTTTCATCACAAGCCACAGACTGTTTCTCTTTAAAAAAAAATGCAAAGGAGACATGATTTTATGCTAAGGCCATGCTCTCCTGTATGCAAAATCTCAATAGGCAAGCAGCTAGACACATTCTTAAGCACCAATGAAATATCACTTGGATTAAGAGTGGAAAAGACAGTACACTATGAAAAGTGTAAGAACCAACTAAAAAAAAGTGCAGGATAGATACACATATAGAAACAATACATAAATTATGACATATAGTTAGTGAACAAATATCCAAACTAATACAACTCTGAACTGGTGGAAAGTGGCCTGTGATTAGTAATGAACAATTAGGATAAAATCACTATACTATATACAAGACATTGTAAAGTTTAAATGTCTAAACTTATTACAAAGGTCTCAACATATAACACACCTGATACACAGTAAGATGCTTAAACTGAAAAAAGCCAACAGATTAATTTGTAACATATTTAAAAAAAACAAGAGAATGCAAGGGAAGCAGAAACTTCAATGGGTTTAGTAGGATGGAAGACACTTTTCAAACAGTCAAATTAGTTTTAAGGCAATTCTGCAAAAGATAGTTGGAAGCACCAGAGACCCTGGAGCTTGCGACACAATATGGCCAGCTCCCCTGTTCTGTCTGCTGAAAGTTCCATTGCCTTGGAAAATAAATCCAACATGCACAGCAACCCCCCTTTCAATACCTGGCCAAGAAAAGGGTTGACTGTATGCTTCCTTCAAATGAACGGATCTTCTCTAAGTTATGGTCAAATTGTTGCTTAAATTTTTTTTTAAAGCTGTTTTCAATACATACCCAGCTTTTAATATAGTCAGAACATATCTGTTTGTGCATAGCAAAAAAATACCACAAGATCAGAATGCAGGCTTCTTGAAAGGGAGATGACAGCAATCTGAATTAAGTTTTACAAATCTAATTAAGATAATAGAAGTACTTGCAGCTCTGTAAACTCAACCTACTCTAGATTTTTCTTCATAATCCAAAAGCTGCTTTATTGGTACATATAAAAGAACTAAGACTCCTTTCATACACCATTACAATAGGTATATAGGTATAAGATAAAATAGCTTGCAATTGAAGGTTTACTTCTGGTAATAAAAACTTTGAAATCCTACACTGGGAGAAGCAGCAAATTGCCTTTAAAATTGCATCATCTGCTGAGCTTTCAAGACTGCAACTTAAAGATCTGAAAATGGTTTTTGGGTATTTGAGTTCTCATTTCAGAGATAATAAAACAAAACAGAAATTTAAAAAACACCATCACAAACACCAATAGACAAGTACACTGTCCCTGCTACAGACAGATTTCAAAGCAGTTATAGGAAAGATATAAGAAGGTATGTCCGATTTCACCCAAGTGAAACAGAAGTGATGGTTTTCAGCTTCATCAGCTTTTCTCAAGGCCCCTTACTTCTTTTCGGGGTGGGGAGAGATGAATGGGTAATCAAACTCAGGCTCATACTTTCCCTTCTTGCACGAGAGAAATTAAAAAAAAACCACAAACAAACAAAAACAAACAAAAAATAAACAAACAATAGAAGCATTAAAAAGGCAACTCTTTGTTCCAAAACTGCAATTTGTACAAGCTTATGAAGGACAAGCACTGGCTGCACCTTCTAAGGCCCCCATTTCACACCTGATCTCCTTTGTTGATGAAAAGTTTTTTAACAAAGTCTTTCTCACTCCATGTGTTCAGGTGCCATTATTGCAGGCAAGCAAGGAAACAAGCAAGAGAAAAACCCAAAACCAAAACAAAACCCACAACATCACCAACATTTCTTTGACTGTGACTGATTCCTCCAGCCCCTGGTCTTGCCTCTCTAGCTTACTTCCCTAACTTTGCCTTCCAGAGGATTTATATTTACCTTTTCATCTGGTCTTTCAACCTAAGTCAAAAAAATCATATCCTTTTAACAATTCCCAGCACCTGCTAAAATATGAGAAAGTTCTTTCTACCATCTTCCAGCTATGTGAGACAATAAGAGTTTAGCTCACACAGTGAGTCTAATGAGGGCAATCAGTCTGGGGCTCGTGAGGATGTCTCCTGAGAGAGCAGGAGATGATCCAATTGCAAATTTCTCAATGCCTTTTCTAGTGGGCTTAAGAACAACAGAATTCATGATTTGGCTTGGGAGCTAAAATCACTTAGCTTGAGTGGTGCTGTTGTTAAACATGCGGCTCTTGGCGTTAGATAGGAAGGCTACACTTGAGTCATGAACACTGGCAGCAGAAGCCCCTTGCACCCAATTAGGTATGGAGCTTTTACAGCTAAACACAGGGACATCTGCGCAGGAGCTGCTCCTTTCCTCCAGGAACAGACTTACAGCTTTACTAAGTAGTCTCTACTTTCCCTTCTCGTCTTGCCACTTCCATAAAATCTACATGTAAAAGACAGTTTTCTACACAGCACCAGAAAAAGCTGGAGATTATAAAGTAATTGAATACAAAAACTCAGCAATGCTTCAGGTAAAGAACAAATTCATACTGCCATACACTACCCGCACACATTCAGTATACTGAAAAAATAAGCTCATAAGTATTAAAAGTCATTGAACATATCCCCATGTGCCTGTTTTTAACTAATGGTGATTTTCCTCCTTTAGAGTTTTGGGAAAGAGTTTGTGATAAGCATTTATCTGACTTCCAGATTACAACAGTTTCCAGATTGAAATAGTTAATATTTTCCTCAGAGGTTGCTCTCAGGGCAAGCACTGAATGTTTCTTTCCTTCAGAGCTCTTGTTTCAGGATAGCTGCTTATTTAAGAAGGAAACACTATCAATTTATGCTTGGTACTTCTTTTTTAAGGTGACTTACTTATAAGAGTTACCCTTTTTCAAGTAATGGCAGAGAAACAAAATCCTACAATACTCTAAAAGAAAACTGTCATCTTATGGAAAGAGGGATGCTGCTACAACACCTTAGCCTTAGCAATAAATATCAAGAGGGAGCAAGTAGCTTGCCATCTGACTGCAAATTTCAGAGCCACCCATTTCCATTACTACTGATGGAAACAAGGATGAGGACAACCAGCTTCTCAATACAGACACTGTCACCTCTGTCAGGATGATTAAGTTTTCCTCAAACAGCACAGAACAACAACCAGGCAACTCCTGCTACACCCTTGGAAGAGAATGCTGCTGGTCTGGTAAGGCCGAAATATGAATCTTAAATGGTTGTTTTCAAACCCTTCAGGTAGCATTGCCAGAAGTAATATTGCCCAGACTTTGCATCTGACCGCTGGTTCTCTTGTTTCTCTGGGGCAAATGAGGAGGGATGAGAAGTAACAGGGATGTAATCTTATGTGTCACAAAAGCCTGATGTTTACAGAATATCAGCAGACTGACTCCACTGCCTCTTCACAGGTAGATCATGCTAAGTGTCAAGGAAGGTGTAACCACAATCCTCCCCTGTTACTGGAAAAAATACCACATCATCCAGCAAGGTGTATTTCTAGGAAGAACAGGCAAAACACAAGAAGGGATCTGTGGCAAAACAGTCAACCATTTGATACAGAAATTATCATGTCAAATCACACAATAAAGCAAGACCTACAGTTCTTTTTGTTCACTGCAATTTCAAGCAATATTCAAAATTAACATACTATTATAAAAATGCAGCTTACTCTCATTCATAATCTAAGTCTTCTTAGAGCTGCAGATAGAGGCATAAAGTCAGCTTTATGAAACTCAGTTTTCCAGGAACATTTTTTGGAAATGCCAAAGCAAGCAAAAAATAACACACCAAAAGCAAAAGAGATGGAAATTATCCATGTCAGGGTGTGAAAGACAGCAGACCTTCACTTTCTGGTCAACCAGTGAGAATACTTCAAATAGGAAATCTTACAAGTCAGTTTCAAAGTTCAAGAGAGAAGGATGAGAGCCTTACAAAGACGAGTGTTTCCACTATGTCTCGCATTTAATCAAGGACCACAACAATGGAGTTATTCTAATCCTCTATCCTCTTCAGGCTGCATGAAACTAGTGGATTGCCCTTTATTATGCTTGAGACACTAGAAACTCAGAGAAGACTGGCTACTTCAAATGAAAGCTAACAATATTAATATATCAGATTTTTTTCCCCATTTCTCAATTCTAGCCCCACCTGCAGGCTTACAGTAAGGAAAAATATATACTATAACCATTGCCTTTTGCAAAACTCTGTCTGAAGTCCTTATTCACTGCCAAGTGCATTTTCATTAACCCTTTGGAAGTCATTGTCCAGATCTTTCTGCATAGCTTTACCCATAGCTACAGTTAATACAATCTGTATGAGTGAATCACATGGGAAAATGCTAGCTTAACACCAGGAGGTTATGAAAGTTTAAAAAACTATTTTTACTTTAGATTCAAGTTCGTCACAATACAATTATGTTCTACGCCCTTGTCAGCTTTCTCAATAGGAGAAATGGGCTGCATGTAACAGCAGAAAACATTAACTGACATTGATGTAAGAGAAAAAAAAGCACTTTGCCTGCTCAGTTTTTTCATATGAGATTATCCATCTGGTAATCCTAGAAGGGGAACTGTGTCTTCCAGCCAAAAAGAAATTTAAGGTAATCCAAAGCTATCAGTCACAGAAGGTGGGCATTTTGCAAACTGTACTTCCTAGAGGATACTCCACATTGTAACAAAATGAACTAAATGAACTTCATCTCTAAAAGTGAAATAGGTAAAAATACAAAGTACAATCTAACTCAATATAAGCAGAAATTACACTCTTTCATCAGCCTCCTCCCAACAAACAAATTTGCATAGATGTATAGTACAGAATTTTTTCACAAAAATACACAGTATACCCATTCTTAAACTGGGGTTGAGTAGCAAGGAACAACCTATAAGGACATTCTGTATTTATTACTGTTAGGTTAGGTTTTCTTTTCCTCGTTACCTGTGGAATTTTTCCCCTTTAGTTGCTACAAAGCACAAATGGTTGAGTACTTGAGAGGGGGGAGGGGGAACTCCTCTGCTTTTGGGAGTTTTCTCTCAGAGGAACAGAGAGACACCACAAGATTAGAAGCAGGTAAAAGGAGAGCGGGAGGCAGTTGCTCTCTTGCTCGTTTTTGACTTCGGATGAGAACAGTCACTGCTACCACCACCATAGCCTAGCCAGGAGCTGCCTCTTCTGCTGCTGAAACCCACACCCATGCCCTGCTAGGACGCCCTGCCATTTCAGCTTGCTGTTTCCAAGAGTCCTGCTGGAGCACTAGGCCCAACACTGCCCCAGGGTTCATGAAGAAAAGTCTCTCTTTTCCTTCCCTTTCCTTCCCATCTCGGACACAGCCGCCATTACCGCATGCACCCTGAGCTCATGCCACAGCGCCCCCTGCAGCCACGGGGGGATCATCACACCTGCCCTGCCCACCGGGAGCCACCAGCGCTCCCTGCCGGCTGTGACAGGAACTGCACCAAAGGGAAAAGTGTCGGCTGAGAGGACTGGAACTGGGTACCCGGATCTGTTTGTTATTAATACCATAGTTGTTGTTGCTGTTTTGTTTGTCTTGTTGTACATACCAGTAAAGAACTGTTATTCCTATCCTCGTATCTTTGCCTGAGACCACCTTAATTTCAAAATCATAAGAATCGGAGGGAGGGGGCTTACATTCTCCAGTCCAGGGGAAGTTTCTGCTTTCCCTAGAGGACACCCGTACTTCAAACTGAGACAGACTGCTATACACTGAATCTCTTTATATACCTTCTACTACTTTCATCTATGCCAAAAGCAGAGAGTGATTCAAAAAAGCTCTGAGGAAATAGTTATCTTCCCTAAACTATCGAATGTATTTATCAATTTATTTGCAAGACCTAAGGAAAAGGACAATTAGCTTCTCCCTACCTCTGTATGCCATGACATCTATTTTCTACACAGAAAAATCAGGGTATTATCATGTATGAGCTTAATCTAGACAACACAAGCAAGAACATCTATACAGATGCTTTAGAACAAACCCTAAGTGTGTGCCACTGAAGAAATTTCCATCCCTAATGACAGTAGTTAAACACACAGCAGCACAGTGGCATTAACTTCCACTAGTCACATCTTGAATTTTATTGAACGAGAGCAGCCCAGTGTCAGTGCTCATGGCAGGGAAGTTCACCTGAGGCTGCTGCAGGCTGACAGGCAGCGGCAGCAGAACCACTTACACTAGCTTCAAAAACATACTTAATTCCCCTCTCAAGTGTTTCCATCCCCATGTCACCCTTGGTCTTGTGCTGGCAGAAGAATCTGTGTAGATTGCACAAGCATTTTAGATGTTATTGAAAGAATTAATTTTATCCTGTAACAGTTCTGAAATCTAGATCACTGCACAGATGCTCCTAGAAGTCAAAAGGAAGCTGATCACCAGCCGCTATTTCTATACCACTGCCTACTTTAAAGTGCTTAAAAACTGTAACCTAACACTAGTTTCAATCTTAGAAGCTTTGTTGCTTATGCCAGGTTACAGAGTCATTGAATCCTTGTTTCAAACTCCTCTTCCTCCCTTACACAGGGGAATACAGAGGTATAATTGTTCATTTAGTTCGATGGAGAAAAATAAGAAAATTTTGATTTGGATAAAAAACACAGGGGAAAAAAAAAAAGGCCACACTTCATAAAATGGTCAATCTAGATCAGTGTGCTATGCTGCACATGACTTCATGACACAATACAGAGGGGGATGTTGACATGGAGGGGAGAATACAGCCAGGGAAGGATGCTGGGGATGTGGTTGTTTGAGACAGCAGGTTTACCACAGGAAATAAAGCATAACCAAATCCATGGATGTCATATACCCCACTGATGAAATAACTTGTTCTGTTCCTCACTTCCTCGTCAATAAAACTGTTTATGGCGCTTGGGTAAAGTAAGGAAGTTAAGTTATTTACCTACTATATTATTGAAGAGAGATAGAAAAGGAAGGATACAATTATTGAAGGCAGGACAAGATAAAGACAGCTAACACTGGCTGTAGTTTTTCTTCCTTTTCCTGTGACCAAAGTATAGGAGAAATAGTTATTAAGGGGTTTGACATGCTGCAGACAGCCTTCCAGGGAGAAGAAAACTCAAAAACTGTGAAGTCACAGCAATAAACATTCCAAACCCTGCTCAGAAGAAGCTTGAGCTGGATCTGATGTGCTACTTAAAGCACTCCAGGCATTTAATTGTCCACAGCTGCCATTGCATTAGAACAGCAACTGGACCCACCATCACAGGGGAAGAACTAACAGCAAGCACCCTAGTGATACAGAATGACCAATCATCAATGTAACATCCTAAACAGACTTCATTCCATATTCATAATTCAAAATCAGATTTTACTTCTAAATTACAATCGGTTCTTTGATTTTAAGGCTCTTTGTTTTCTTGTATGTTAACAAGATGTAATTAATATCAAAGACCAATTAAGTAGTGAGGTCCCCTGTGCACATATTGGGAGCCTGGTTTTACATGCAGGCACTCCTGCAACCACTCTGCAGTCAGCAGCTAGATCAGATGAAGCAAGCCATACGAAGTCATGAAAGGTTTAATAACTTACAATTAGTAACTGAAAGCAGAAATTCAAGAATCTTGCAAAATTCACATCTGATTACATGCCTTTTAACAGTTTGCATTCTTATAATTAAGCCAAAATATTCATTTTCTTTAAAGTTCTGAAAATCTTTGGTCCCAGAATATCCAATTTACAAGTCATCTTTGGAATTTGTGACTAATTGGTTTTCAAACTTCAGGAACAACTTTCTCCCTAAAGCAAGATCAAGATGCAGTGCTGGGATATACTTTGTACAATGCATCCCAGGCAATTCATTCCCAGTTCAGTTTCTTAAATGTGATATTGAAGAGCATAAAACCTACAGAACAGCACTGGATCTTGTTAGACTAGCTAATGTTTTATTGCTTGGGGCTTCATTTTCTTCCTCTTTTAGTTAGTTGGCAGTGGGTGAGAACGTGACAATGACACCAAGACCTTTTAGGACATAAAGAGAGTCACTTATTCATTTGCATAGTCTCAAACCAAACCCCATTTCATTTGTTGTACCACTGTAAATAGAGTGCTTAAAGATGCAGCCAAAGTGAAGTCACAGTTTGCTCACGCCTTTGTCTGCCATAATCTAACTAAATCAACTTCAAGTAAATTAAATGTTTTAGTTAATTAATCAGTGTAACTAGTAACTGTTTTCCATTTACACCTAAGCATTCATACACTAAAAAATTCCACTCCCTCCCTTTTTGTTAACTGGTCTAATAAGGGATATTATTATTCTTTCCTCTCCTGCCCCTCATTGCACAACAAGCCTGGTTTTACTCTCATTCTTCAATCCTGTCACAGTTGCAATGCTGTTATGATCTGCTGTATCCACTCGTCAGGATGGCTAGTATACCCTGTGTCTCATGCATTCCACAACAGAAAAAATTCAAGTAATCCCAAAACCCTTAGGCACTAAGCTTCCAAACTAGCTTAGTTTAGATTAGATACAAAATTAGATACAATCAGGGCACAAATATTGCATTTCTCAGTGACTAAAACAGAAATCAACAAGACGCCAGAAGAAGTTCTCTCACATGTTTTCTTGGAGCTTTTTCACTGATGTGTCTTGGAGCCTTCTAATCGATGCATCTTCAATGTTTCAGTTTTACAAAAACATTGAATTTCTATATTTCATTAGCAAGGAATGACTTTGTCAAAACACACAAATACTATTGTCTGCTGATATTGTTTCACGTGGACACCAGTGATACAACCAGAAGTGAGGAGTATGAAGGATTACAGAACCCTGAGAGTGACAATAAGGAACTCTGGAGCACAGGTAGATTTTTATAATCAATCCTCCCAGTCAAATGGATTTGAAAAGGCCAGTTGACTCTGGAAAATCACAAAATGGTTCCAAGACTGGTACTACCACCAGGGGCTTAGCCACCTGGACCATGAGACTTGCCTTGAGAAACCAGTTCTAACAGGGGCTGATGTGGTCAGTCTGTCAGAGAAGGGAAGTGTGTCTTCAGTCATAGCCTCACCAAGCCAGGATAGAGGGTTTTAAACCAACAGTGCTGGGGTGAGGAACTTCAATTTATCCTGCTTATACCAATTTGATGTCAGCACCAGCAAAAGAAGCCCAGAGCCAGGAGCAGGAACACAGGTCAGTCAGAGAGCACCTGAAGGGTACCACAAGGCATTTCCAGCCATTTCAGCCAGTAAAATGGCTTTATGATGGGCCCAAATGAAATGCCTCTATGCAAACACAGGCAGCATGGGGAACTGTAGGATCATATTTACAGGAAAATGGGCATATATTAAATGAACCAGCCTAAGCCTTCTGAAATAGGTCATCTCTGTGGGTAAAAAAGCTGATGTTGCAAGAAGAAGCAGGAAGTTGCTGACAGAACATAGGGGTGTCAAACTGAGTAAAATGACACATAGTATCAACCAATCAGATGAAGAAAAAAGGCACATGTTACCTCGTGGACAATATAAAGCTACCAATTAAAAGATACGTGGACAAAGCAGAGTAACCTATAATCAAAGATAAGAAGTAAATATAAACAATGTTTAGAGGCATAATAAATGGCTTTTGCTTGATTCTCATTGAATCATGCATAGTCCTTTGTCTTTTCTCTACAATGAATAAACAAAAAGAGTTAGCTGTGATCTTATTGGCACCATGCAGATGTGGTGGGATGGCTCCTATGACTGGAGTGTTGGAATGGAAGGACATAGCTCTTTAGAAAGGACAAGCAGGGTAGACAAGAAGGGGTGTTATCCCCTATGTTAGCGGCAGGCTGGAGTGCCTGTGGATGGGTGAGGAGTTGATCAAGAGCTTATATCAGTCAGGATTAAAGGGAAGACAGGTACAAAGCACAACATCCTTGTCTCAAAACTGGAGAAACATTGATTTGACAGGTGGACTGCTCAGTGGGCAAGGAATTGTCTGGATGGTCTCAAAGAGTTGTGGTCAACAACTAACTGTAGACCAGTGATGAGTGATGCACTTCAGGAGCTGGAATTGGGACCAGCGCTATTTAACAGCTTTGTTGGTGACCTGGACAGAGGGACTGAGTGCTCCCTCAGCAAGTTCACTGATAACACCAACCTGTGTGGTGTGGTCAACATACTGCCACTCCAGAGGGATCTGGACAGGCTTGAGAGGTGGGGCCATCTGTACCTCATGAAGTGCAACAATGCCAAGCACAAGGTCCTGCACCTGGGTGAATGCAACCCCAAGAACCAATACAGGCTAGGCAGAGAATGGATTGAGAGCAGCCCTGAGAAGAAAGACTTGTGAGTGTTGGTTGAGGAGAAGCTCAACATAACTCAGCAATGTACACCTGGCAGCCCAGAAAACAAACTGTATTCTAGGGCACATCAGAAGTAGTGTGGGCTGCAGGGCAAGGGAGGGGATTCTGCACCTCTGGTTCTTGTGAGAATCACCTGGAGTGCTGCATACAGCTCTGGGGTCTCCAACTTAACAGAATTGAGGACCTATTAGAAAATGGTCAGCAGAGATCCAGAAAGATGATCAGAGGGCTGAAGTACCTCTCCTATCAGGACAGGCTGAGAGAGCTGAAGTTGTTCAGCCTGGAAAAAATGAGGGCTCTGAGATGGCCTTATTGCATCCTTCTAGCACCTAAAGGGGGTCTACAAAAGGGAAAGGGATTTTTTTATGAGGGCATAAAGAGATAAGACTGGTTCTAAACTGGTGAGGCACTGGCACAGGCTGCCCAGAGAAGCTGCAGATGACCCATTCCTGGAAGTGGTGAAGGTGAGGTGGATGAGGCTTTGAGCAACCTGATCTAGTGGAAGGTTTCCTGCCCATAGCAGGTGGAGTCAGAACTAGATAATTTTAAGGCCCCTTCCAATGCAAACCATTCCAGGATTCTGCAATGAAAGACACTCAGTATTAGCCTCCCTAGCTAAGTAATGGAATCTTTGGAGCATGTCAGATAACCTGAAGTTTTTTAGGAACTTTCCATGGAATCTGAAAGATGTATTCTCTCAGCTTCCCACTGAGTTTATATTCTTAGCCGCTAGTTTTTCTACTCAAATTTTTAACGCAAAGTTGCAATTTGTGTGCAATGTAAATCAGTCACATACTGAACTCATTAGCCAAAATATTGTGGCACTGAGGAGCAGAAAACATCGTATAATCACCTCTAGGTACAAACGATGCCCATAACTATGTCAAACCATCCTCCTCACAGTTTTTAATTGCAAGTTTTTATTTTTATTTTAGCATTTCCAAAGGTTCAAAAGTTCACACAAATTTAAGGAAGCATTTCCCTTAAATTTTTCCCATAAGACTAATTTCCTATTGAATTTTATATTCAGCTAAATATTTCATCATTCTCCAGTAGCAGGTAAATCAGCATATACTTCACAACTTCAGTTAAAGAGACAACTGCAAGTATGTTATTAAATATTCATATATTTTGTGCAACTAAAACTGAATTATAAAAGTGACTTTCTGGCCCAAACTAAAGTGGTGCTTGTTTACCTAGAAAATGCCTGGCTGTAAGTTGCAGCCATTGAGGAACTGCTTTATAAGCAGCTCGGTCCACAACACAGACAGAGGTGTTCTGTTGTATCATTAGCTCTTTCACTCAATTAAGACCATTCCAGCAGGCAGTCTCAGGATGAGTTTAGTCCTTGAACTGTCCTGGATAAGTTCTCCTTTTGCCATCCCTGCAAGCAGTGGCCACCATCAAAACAGCCAGGCTGTTTTGGGGCAATGATATATGCTCTTCAGCTTTATCTTGCTATAGGCAAATCACCCTCCCAAAGGCCATTTTAAGAAAAAAGACGACAAGCAGCAGCACTTTCTTCACAAGCATTAAAAATAAAAGGCTGACTATCATTTTAAATCACTAGCTGCAGTGTTCTTTTGCAAAAAGACTTTGATAGCTGAAGAATATTTTGCATTATGTTCAGCTCTGGAATAAAGTGGAGTAATATGCATAATATGCATTTCCTCCCTGGAAATGTACTTGTGCATTCCCAAAGAAAAAAGAAAAAAAGTACATGAAGTTACTAATTTGTATTGTTTGAAGTGTTAAGTTAAAGAACAGAATTCTAAATTCAATTCAAAATTGGTATCTAATTAATTTGCTAAAAAACACTCAGAATTTTCTGTGCATAACGGTTTAGTGAAAGTACAGTTTCATTTAATTATTCAAAATGCATCTGTCTCAATATTTGAGTAATAGAAAACATTACACAAAAAGATAAAAATATTTTTAACTGGAGTTTCAGAAAGGATTAAAAAAAACCAAAAGACACAACATTGATTAATCAGCACTTACTACAACTACTTAATCATCAACAAAAAACTGATTGTCCCAGAAGATTCTATTTAAAACAAAACAAAATTACTTTTTCACTGAGAATTCTGAGTGAAGGAAAAAATAGGGTATTTTTGGGTATTAAGTTATTAACTTTGTAGAAGAAAGCTACTTGTCAAGTTAAACCAGAGACAACTGGCAACTTGCTGGGCAACTTCACCTTTGCACCTTTTTAATTAAATATATCAAATCATCAAAAATTTATTTTATGAAAACTCTTTTAGAAATAATTAAAGCATTTATTTAAGTTACCTTCCTTTTATTGCCAAGTACTATTGCTGACAAAGTTAACAATGAACACAATTCAGAAACCAAATAACATAAGCACACAAAAGGTCCAAACAAGGATCAGTCTTGATGGACAGATGAAAGCATGGAGTTTGCAAGAATGGGATGGTATTCCCAAAGTGAGTGTGACCCTTGGCCAAACCCATCAAGAGCACCTCCCTTTAAACAGCTCATTTGTTGCATCACTGTTACCTGAAC
>VXBI01004929.1:2192-35467 GCA_013397375.1 Toxostoma redivivum | reverse complement strand
GTCACAACTTGAAAACTGATTAACATCCTGATTTTGCTTTTTTTTTGTTGTTGCTGTGAAGGTTGAAAACCTCCTGGAACATGACCTGGATAAGGGGAAGATTTTCCTTGTGGATGCCAGGCTGCTCTCCTTCTCACACAAGGAGGAACAGATGTTAACCATGGAACTGGTGGAGCTGAGTGGAGTGCAGCTCCAGGAAGATGGATCAGCTGTCCCTAGGGATCAAGCCTTTGAGACCGTGGCAGCACTGTTTGCAGTCCTGTATGCCCTCAAGCTCCTGAGTGGCTCCCAGTAGGACACACAGGGCCCTGCCTAGGGAACCCCTCTGCAAGGTCTTGGGAAATCTCTGCTGTCAAGACAGTTTTTTCTCCCAATATCATCCTTGTTAATAAACAAGGCTGCTTTGTCTTGCAAAAGGAAATTTAAGGCAGGAAAACTCATTATGGATATTAAAGGCTGGATATCAAAGTGGGTTTGTTTCACTGACGCCTCCCTGGTCTCAACACTGCCTTCATCCTTGAGATGCTCGAGGAACACTGGTAGCATTTTAGAGCAACTATACTTTCATTATCACTTTATAAATAAAGAGGACCTCCTTGCTATGCAACTGGGTGTTCTCAAAGTCAATTTCTTAATTTTGTATGGTTTTGGACCCACAGTACATCTGAAAAGCTCAGGATTATGTACGAGGAACACAGGCAGTTAGCCCTGCGGGAAAGGGGCGTCCCTCAGTCTGTGGGGCCCTGGGAGGGTCCCTGGAGGCCAGGGATGCCTGCAGCAAGGGGCAGAACTGCTCACCTGTGTGGGCACTGATAGCTCTGGGAGGACCTCCTGCACCAGGGACCAGGCTCTGCCTTGCAAGAGCTACAAGGAGAGCCCGATCCCAGCTGGATCCGTCATGGCACCTTTTGGCCCTAGCCCCAGACCAAACCCCTCATAAAACCCCCAGCTTCAACCTGACCCCTCATGGGACCCCCGCTCCCAGCCTCCAGCCCGCCTCCTCACGGGACCCCTCACAGAATCCCCGGTCCCAGCGCGGCCCTGAGGGACCCTTCACGGGATCCCCGGTCCCAGCGCGGCCCTGAGGGACCCTTCACGGGATCCCCGGTCCCAGCGCGCCGCCTCACGGGACCCTTCACGGGATCCCCGACCTGGTCCCAGCGCGGCGCCTCACAGGACCCTTCACAGGATCCCCGGACCCAAGTCGGCCCCTCACGGGACCCTTCACGGGATCCCCCATCACAGGCCAGCCCCTCACGGGACATCGCGCTACGCCCCAGCGAAGACTCGCCCTCGCCGGCGCCCCCAAAAGGCGGGAACAGCTCCGTTCCCGGCGGAAACGACCGAAAGCTCTACGGAGATTCCCGAGGAAGTGAGGCGAAAGAAGCCGATCGATGACGGAACCCTCCGAGAGGGCTCGGCCACAACTCCCGAGAATAAGGCGAAAATCTACGAGCGAAGACGGAAATATCCGAGAGTATCACGGAACTCCACGAGCGGGCGCTGCGGAACTATCCGAGCGGTGCCGCAGATATACGAAAGCGCGGCGGAACAACCCGAGCGATGGCGGAAACGACCGAGCGAAAGGCGGAAGGAGACGATCGTGTGGCGCTCGGCGCTCGGCTGGTCGCGCCTGGCGGCCCGTTGTGCAGTGTCACGCCATGAAGCAGGACGGCGCGTCCCGCCGCCGCGGCGACAAGGCCAAGGCACCCCCGGAGGGACCCCCGCCCGCCCCTCCCGACGTCGAGATGCACGAGGAGGCGGCGCCGGTGGCCCCCGAGGCAGCTGGAGAGCGGCAGCCGCAGCGGGAGCTGGACGCGATCACGCTGGAGGGTGAGGGGCGGTATTGTTGTAATGGGTGTGTCTGTGAGGATGAGGGGGGAACTGGGGGGTCTTGGGGGTAGAAGGGACCTGGAACAGATCGGGCGAACCCCTGAGAGGGGAGGATGTTGGAGGAAAGGGATTGGGGGAAGTATAGGAAACCTTGAGGGAGTCAGGGTGGGGATACCTGAGGCGGGGTGGGAAAGGGGCTGGAAAGGTGTTGGAGGAGGAGAATGTCAGGATCACTGAGGGGGGCAGTTAGAGGGGGCTCTCAGGGAAAGAGAAATGAGAGGTGTGTTTAGGGTGGGGGAACACTTTGGGGAAGGGCAGTTGTGGGGGCACCATGTGGGAAAAGGAGAGGAGAGGTGTGTCTGGGGGGTGTCCCTATGGGGAAGGGATTTAGGGGGCACAGAGAGGCAAATGGAGACGAGATGTGTGTTTTCTGTAGGGGAGACATTGTGGAGAAAGGTATTGGGGCAATGTGTGAGAGAAAGGAAGGAGGAGGTTGTTTTTGAGGGCAGTCACTGAAGTATGGGAGATGGAGTCATGTTTTTGGGGGATCACTGTGGAAGGGAATTGGGGCAGCTCTGTGAGGATGAGGGTGTGTTTTGGGGACAGACTGTGAGGGACAGGGTGGCTGCAGGCCTGCTGTGGTGGGACCCCACGGGGGTGCAGAGGGATGCTGGAGCCCTCCAGGAGAAGAGAGAAGACTCTGCAAGGGCCTCACCAGCCCCCTGCTCCAAGCAGGGACTGCCCTGAGTGCAGGACAGGTCACTGGGGACACCAAGGCCGCAGGCAGAGGGACTTCTGAACAGCAGGACAGGGCGAGGGGGCAGCCCTGGCTTTGCTCCAGGGAGCTCCTGGCAGAGAATTTGGGGTGAGGGGTGTCCATGTGCCCCTGCAGACATCAAGGAGCATGTGAAGCAGCTGGAGAAGGCGGTGTCAGGGAAGGAGCCGCGCTACGTCCTGCGGGCACTGCGGGCTCTGCCCTCCACCTCCCGCCGCCTCAACCCCAACGTGCTGCACAAGGCCATCCACGGCTTCTTCACCTCCAACTGCACTGTCAGGGACTTCCTGCTCGGATTCCTGGAGGAGGTAGGGACAGGACAGGGGAAGGGATGCTTGCCCTCACCTCTGCCCTGCTCTGGTGACACCTCCCAGCAGAGCTGCCCCTGTGCAGGGGTCCCAGCACAAGAAGGATGTGGAGCTGTAGGAGTGAATCCAGAGGATAATCAAAGGGATGGAGCAGCTCAGCTGTGAGAAAAGACAGGGAGAATTTGGATTGTTCAGCCTGAAGAAGAGAAGGTTTAAAGGTGGCCTAATTGTGGCCTCTCAGTATCCAAAGAAGCAACAGGAAAGGTGGAGAGGAACTATTTACAAGGGCTTGGAGTGACAGGACAGGAGGGAATGGCTTGCCACAGATAGAGGGCAGGATTAGATGGGATATTGGCCAGAAATTCTTCCCTGTGAGGGCAGAGAAGCACTGGAATGGATTTCCCAGGAAATCTGTGGCTGCCCTATCCCTGAAAGTGTCCATGGCTGGACTGGACGGGGCTTTGAGCAACCTGGTGGAATATGTCCCTACCCATGGCAGGGAATGGGACTGGATGAACTTGAAGGCCCCTCCAACCCAAAAAAGTCTGGGATTCCATGGTTCTTTCCCTCTCCAAGGAACCTCTAGAATAGGGCACTGGGATTTGGGGATGCTGGGGATGAGCAGCCCCTCTGATCAGACACATGTGAGCAAGGACAGGTCCTTGTAGTCCTGGGCTGGCTCTTGTCAGACCTGGAGCAGAGCTGTCTCCACAGGGACAGTGATCCAGAATTTCTGTCTCCCTTCAGTCCATGGACACAGAAGCTGAGCTGCAGTTCCGCCCACGGACAGGGAAAGCAGCCTCAGCCCCTCTCCTGCCAGAGGTGGAGGCTTACCTGCAGCTGCTGCTCGTTATCTACCTGATGAACAGCAAGAGGTATCCTGAGGTGAGACCTGTGAGCTGCCCCTGCTGTGCTCCTACTCCTCAAGCATCCTCTGGCTCTGCCCTGTGCTGTCCCCTGATCCCAGCAGTGTTCAGTTCTCCCCCAGGCTCAGCCCCACAGCCAAGTTGGTCTCTGCCCCTCCTGCATCAATCCACCTGCTCTGACCTCCCTTCCCCTCCTGCAGGCTCAGAAAGTGTCCGACGACCTGATGCAGAAGATCAGCTCCCAGAACCGCCGGGCCCTGGACCTGGTGGTGGCCAAGTGTTACTATTACCACTCCCGCATCTACGAATTCCTGAACAAACTCGATGTGGTCCGGAGGTGGGATGGGTCCTGTGGGGGGGCTGAGGTTGGTCCCCTTGTTTTCCTCCCTCTTCCCTGACTCCCTGTCCTGCCCCGCAGCTTCCTGCACGCCCGGCTCCGCACGGCCACGCTGCGCCACGACGCCGACGGCCAGGCCACACTCCTGAACCTGCTCCTGAGGAATTACCTCCACTACAATCTCTATGACCAGGCTGAAAAGCTGGTCTCCAAGTCTGTGTTCCCTGAGCAGGCCAACAACAACGAGTGGGCTCGGTACCTGTACTACACAGGTGAGCGGGGCTCGCTGCCTGCCCTGGCATCCCACACTGAGGGCTCCAGTTCCTCAGAGAACCCCTTTGAGCAGCTGGAGGTGGGGCTTCCAGGCAGGATTTGGAGCCCCATCCATGTAGGTCGGGTTGGATTCACTGGGTGGCTTTCCCCACCCGCCCCATGTGGGCGCAGGGCGGATCAAGGCCATCCAGCTGGAATACTCGGAGGCGCGGCGGACCATGACCAACGCCCTGCGCAAGGCCCCGCAGCACACGGCCGTCGGCTTCAAGCAGACTGTGAGTGGGGAGAGGGCAGGACCCCCTGCATTGGGTCTGAGACCCCCTCGGGGTTGGGATCTCAAAGGGGTTGGATGTGGGACCTTCTGGGATGTCAGGCTCAATGGAGTTTAGTTTGAGACGTCCCAGGTTTGGGACCTCCTTGGATGTTGGGCCCCATGGAGTCAGGTCCCCTGGGATTTGGGACTTCCCAGGGTCAGGTCCAGGACGCCCCAGGGTTGGGCTTCATGGGGATGGTTCTGGGGCCTCCCAGGTTTGACACCTTCCAGGATGACATCTGGGACCCCCCCAGGGTTGGGTTCTGCAGGGACAGGTGTGGGATCCCCCAGGCTCAGACCCTATGGGGATGACAGGTGCAGGACCTCCTAGGTTTGTAACTTCCCAGGGACAAATCTTGGACCTTCCAGGCCCCACAGGGACAGGAACGGGTTTGGGATTTCCTGGGGTGTTGTGACACATGGGAAGTCCTTGTCTTGGAGTGCACAGGGACAGGGATGGTTTCAGGTCCCATGGGGACTCACTCAGGGTCTCACTCTACCCCAGGTGCACAAGTTGCTCATTGTGGTGGAGCTGCTCCTCGGGGAGATCCCGGACAGGCTCCAGTTCCGGCAGCCCTCGCTCAAGCGCTCGCTCATGCCCTACTTCCTGCTGACCCAGGGTACGACTGCCCACCCCTGCCTGTCTCTGTCCTTCCTGCAATCTCAGGGAATCATGGAATATCCTGAGTGGGAAGGGACCCGTGGAAATTCTCTTCTCTCCCCTTGATGGGACTTGGATGCAGATGCCACTTGGGAAGGAGGAAAAGGAGGAAGTCAGCCAGCCCTGACTCGCTTTCCTTAGCCTTTCTCCTTCCCCCATTCCCACCTTCTTCTCTCCAGCCGTCAGGACGGGGAACCTGGCCAAGTTCAACCAAGTCCTTGACCAGTTTGGGGACAAGTTCCAGGCTGATGGCACCTACACTTTGATCATTCGGCTGAGGCACAATGTCATCAAGACAGGTAGGAGACTGTTTGGGGACCCCCACCAGGCTGGGCAGGTCTCGAGGGGCTGCATCCCATTCCCTTCTTCCTGCAGGTGTCCGCATGATCAGCCTCTCCTACTCCCGTATCTCCCTGGCCGACATTGCCCAGAAGCTGCAGCTGGACAGCCCCGAGGACGCTGAGTTCATCGTTGCCAAGGTACCAGCACAGGGAGTCCCATCCCTTTGGGGTCCTAGGGTGCCCACAGCTCCCCACCCTGCCCCATTTCCCCCCCACCCCCTCCCTGCAGCACTGCTGGGTTGGGGTTGAGGCTCATCCAGAGCAAACTGGGGACTGGGCTCTGTGTGAGCCCTCTGGGACCCCGTGCCCTGCCCCATGCCCGGGCTTGCAGGCCATCCGGGACGGTGTGATTGAGGCCAGCATCAACCACGAGAAGGGCTACGTGCAGTCCAAGGAGATGATTGACATCTACTCCACTCGGGAGCCCCAGCTGGCCTTCCACCAGCGCATCTCCTTCTGCCTTGACATCCACAACATGTCTGTGAAGGTGAGCACAGCATGTCCCCAGCTCCCTCTTGGGAACAGCGGGACATGGTTCAGGGCTAGCTCAGCTCTGAGCTCTTCTTCCTCTTCTTTTTCTCCAGGCCATGAGGTTCCCACCCAAATCTTACAATAAGGACTTGGAATCTGCCGAGGTGAGATCTCACCAGGGTCTCTGCAGCCACCGTGGCCACGGGAAGAATGTGGCTTCTGTCTCCACTTGCCACCAACCTTGGCCTTTGCTTTCCAGGAGCGCCGGGAGCGTGAGCAGCAGGACCTGGAGTTTGCCAAGGAGATGGCAGAGGATGATGACGATGGTTTTCCATGACCCTGGGCCCTGGCTGTATTTTTTTATTTGTCCCTTGGACAGATGATGGCTGAGCAGGGCCCTCCGCCCCCCCTAGACCCCCTTTTATAAATCCCTGCATGTCTGTACTGTGGGAGGGGACATGGGGGGTTCCCTGGGCCCACACCCCCTGACCACCTGCACTTGTGGTGGGACCCCCTCTCCCCAATAAACATCCTTAAAAGGATCCCTGTGGTGACATCAGAGCCTGTGCTAGGGCGGCTGTGAGGGGAGTGGGGCTGGAGGGAGCAGGAGTGGGGTCTCCACTGGTGCCCTCCCAGCTCCCATGACAACAATGGGGTCAAACTTTGTTAAACTTCAATTATGACTTTTAAAATAAAATACGGAAAAACACCAGCCTGAGTGGGCTCCTGCTGTGGGTTTGTTGGGATGGGGAGGGAACATGGGGCTGGTTTGGGGGCTCTGCTCTCTTCTTGGGGCTAGGCACTAGAGATGGGACTAGATCTGGTCAGGCCATCCTGGGGGAGTGCAGCTTTGTCTCAGTGGTGCTGGGAGTGGCCCCAGCAGCTCCAGGATGGTATCCCAGGAGGATTCCATTGAGAAAAGGCAAAGAGCCCCCCTTGTGTCCCACACCATCAACCCTGGGCATGATGGGCACAGGGGACATGCAGCTACTCCAGGTGGGTCCCATCAGCATCTGGGATGAGTTCTCTGAGAAAATCTGGGAATCTCCCAGTCACACCCCTGCTGGGACGGCAGCCAGGGCTGCAGGTCAAGAGCCGGGGTGTCCCAGCCCATTCCCGCTCTGGGGAAGACCAAAGAAGGCAAGAGCCCAGCCAGGGGGCCTGGCACTGGAGGCATCCCAGGAGCGCTGGTGTGTTGGCAGATGTCAGGAAGGAGCTGGAAGAGGAAGGGTGACCACGAGGCTGAAACACAATGGGTTGGGTGCCCATGACAGTCCTTGGACCGAGCAGCTCTGGCCCCATGGTGGGGGGGGTTTGCTGGGCCAGCTGCTTCCCCCACCCTCCAACACCCACAGTTTCAGATTTGAAACCACTTCCTTCCTTGGAAAGCTGACAGGGCCTTTGGGCGCTGATTCAAACCCCCCCACGCCCCCATCACAATTCCTGAAAGCACCATCCTGCTGAGAGGGCAGAGCCGCTTTGGGGTCATTCCGTGGGTGCTCAGACAAAGGGGACCATGCTGAGCCCCTCCATGGCCACCAGCTCTCCCTGGTTCCAAGGGGACAAGCACAGTTGGGGGAGCTGTTTCTCCCAAAAATCCCATGAACAGTCTCTACTGCCAAGGTCCTTTCACACATCCGGAGGGCAGAACGTTTAGTCCTGCCAGGTTTGAAGAGAGGTCATCAGTAGGTTTTAGAGTTAAACCTGGCAGTGCCAGGAAGCCTCTGCTTGGTACTCATGGATTGGCTGCAGCTGATAGGGGTTGATTTCCCAGCTGGAGGCAGGAACTTCAGCTTCTGGGACTGGTGCTGTGGCTGTACCCCACAAACTATACCCCACTAACTGTACCCCACAAACTACCCCACGGGGTGTGTGGCCCATCCCAGTGATCATCAACATCTGCAACCTGCAGAGATCGTGCTCCCTGTCCCCACCCCTGTCCACAGCCTCCAGGAGGGCAGCGATGGGACCCAGCCAGAGGTCAGGGGTGCAGAATGAGCCTCCCCAGAGCAGTGCTGCCCGGGAATCGCCGTGTCCAGGGCTGCGAGGGGAGCGGGTGCCTCCCGCGCCCTGACCAGCCCGTGCCGGGCAGGACCCGGCCAGCTGGCACTGGCCCAGCAGATCCTGGAAGGACTTGCGGGAACCGGCACGAGCCAAAATTCCCTCGTCAGCGCAACGGGGCTGGGAGCAGCCACCCCTTGCCAAGGGCTGCCCTGGAAGCCTCTTCCCTGTAGGGGCAGAGGGGGGGCTGGCCCCCGCGGGTGGGGTCAGCCTGATTTGGCCGGTGCTTCGTGGGGACACTGGGCACATCCCGACCCCACAGCACTCAGAAGGGCAGGATCTGGCCCCGCGGTGCTGCCCCGGGGAGCCACAGCCCTGGGCAGGTGCCTGGACCGGGTCACACTTTGGCCACCAGCACCATGAAGGTCACACCACCAGCACCCGCCCTGATACTGGGGGGTGAGGGTCTGGGGCAACCGACAGGGAGTGCTGCCCACGTGGGATGGGGATGGGCACAATCCCAGAGTGACAGCAGCAACGGGAAGCCACCATGCCCTTGGCTGGTCACCTGCGAGTAACCCTGTGAGTGACCCTGCACATGACCCTGCTGTGCTGGGCACTGGCCCACCTGGCCAGTATAGTGGGAGCCCTGCGAGCAGGTTAATGAGTCACCAAGGCACCACTTGCCCTGTCCCGGCACCTGCCTCAGGGCCTGGGCTCCACCGGGCGACTGCAGCCACACCACGGGCACCGCTGCCCACCGGCCCCGGGAAAGCCCCACGGTGTGGCGGCGGCCGAGCACCCGGTTCGCGAGATTTGCATGCTGTGATTAAGGCAGTGAAGCA
This sequence comes from Toxostoma redivivum, assembly GCA_013397375.1. Taxonomy (NCBI): domain Eukaryota; kingdom Metazoa; phylum Chordata; class Aves; order Passeriformes; family Mimidae; genus Toxostoma; species Toxostoma redivivum. Next base: position 26,443 of record VXBI01004929.1, on the reverse strand, counting down.
ATCGCGCTGTTGCCTCATCGGTGAGAATCCCCGAGGCCCGTGCGCTATAAATGCCCCCGATCAATGAGCACAGCCGGGCAAGAGCTGAGAGGAGCCGGGCCGGGCTGGGCAGGGCTGCACTGCATAGAGAAGGAAACACCGAACCGGGAACCCACCATGTGCTTCCTTACCCGTGAGTACTCAGCACCCACTGCAGCACCCTCATCACCCACTGCTCCCACTGCTCCCACTGCACCCAAACCACCCCTAAAACCCACTTTTGCCCATAGGACCCGCTGCCCCCTCTGCACCCAGACGACCCACTCTAACAGTAGCACCCACTGTCCCCACTACACCACTGCAACCAGAGCACCCATAAACCCACCCTACCTGTAGCACTTGCTGCCCCCGATGCCCTGCTGCTGCCTTCAGCACTGGTCTGATGCAGGGAACACTGGAACCTCTCCCTTTTTTGGGATCTCTGCCCCTTCCCCAGGCCACACTGCTGCCACCATCCCCAGGGTGGTCCTGGTTGCTGAGCCCACCCTGGCTGAGGGGTCGGGGCTCCCTGGGATGTCTGGTGGATGCTGAGCTGCTGTCCCTGCAGGTGGGCTGGCGCTGCTGCTGAGTGTGCTGCTGTGGCGGGCGCTGCATGGGGCACCACTGACCGAGCTCTCAGGGGACCAGGACTTCCAGCTCTTCCTGCAGAGGAACCTCGAGTTCACCCGCAAGATCCGTGGGGATGTGGCTGCGCTGCAGCGCGTGGTGGTGAGTCCCACATGCTGCAGAGGGGGGATGGCAGCCACTGTGAGGTCACAGATAAGGTGACTTTTCCCTCCCTGCCCTTATCAGCACCGCAGGGCCAGGAGCCAGCAGTGTCCCCTGCACTGCCCAAGGCTCAGCCCCGGCGTGTTGGGGCACCCACCGGGGACACGTGATGATCTTCCTGGGTAGACACTTGCCAGGGTAGCCACACTTCATCCCCTCCCTCCTCCTGCCTGGGCTGCACAGGGTCCCAGAGCCCAGGGATGGGATGCCTGGGGGTGCTGGGGGTGTCAGGGTCCTCTGCTGTCCTGACCCTGTCCCTTTGTCCGCAGTGTGACACACTCCAGCTGTGCAATGAGGACGAGCTGCTGCTGGTGCGGCAGGACCTGGACATCGCACAGGCGCCGCTGGAGCAGTGTCACAAGCGCACCTTCCAGGCAGTGAGTGCGGGCAGCCCAGCCCTGTCATGAGCTGGTCAGCTCTGTCACAGCTCAGGGCACCCCAGAGCCCCCTGTGTCTTGGTGGCCAGGCCACGCCCGGCCCCACTGACCATGCCATGCCCACCACAGGAGACCTGCTTCAGCCAGATCCGTGCTGGGCTCCGCATCTACCACAGCTCTCTGGCCACCATCCAGGCCCTGCTGCCCGGGCACACTGGGCTGGTGGAGACTCTGCAGCTGGACATGGCCAACCTGTCCTCCAACATCCAGCAGCAGGTGAGGGGGCAAAGGGGGGACTTTGTGGGGACAGGTGGGTAAAGCAGGTGCTGCATCTCAAAGAAGGGATGGGCATCGGAGGGGCCGCATTCACAGGGATGGTTGGCAGGGTGGGGGCTGTTTCCCCAGGGAAGGGCACACTGAGGCAGGGGGGCATCTCCAGGCCTGGAGCTGATGCCTCTGCCTCTGCCTGGCTGCAGATGGAGGACCTGGGCCTGGCCACAGTGATGTACCCCACAGAGAACCAGGACCCCCTCCCGACCTTCTCCTCCAATTTCCACCACCAAGTTGGCGGCTTCTTCATCCTGGCCAACTTCCAACGGTTCCTGGAGACAGCATACCGGGCATTGCGGCACCTCACCAACCTCTGACCCCTGCTGGTGGATGTCCCACCTGAGGGACATCCCGGGAGCACCCCATTTCCTGCTTATTTAATATTTATGGCTATTTAATATTTATCTGTCTGGGGATGCTCCCCCACCCGCAGCCCTGGGCAGGCGCCAGGGTATCCTACGGTGGATCCGTGCACAAGTACTTGTGCAGCATCACCCTTGTTTAATATTTAAACACAAGCGTATCTCTGCTATGAGGTTCTGGAGCTGGGCTGAGCCCCCACAGCTGCTGCTGGCATTGCCTGTGCCTCAGTTTCCCCACAGCTTGCACTGCTGGGGCTGCTGCAGCATCCCATGGGAAAACACCTTCATCCCAGGATGAGGATGCTCCCAAGCAGCATCTTCCTCTCTGGGCTGCAGCCTGCAGGGACACATCTGATGGGTGTTATTTCTAGTAATTAATATTTATTAGCCATTATGGAGGAATGAAAGGGAAGATGGAAGAACCATAGGGAGGCAGCAGTTTTACCAGGATGAGGCTTTTCCAGGGAGCCCCAGCACTTCGGGGAGCTGCATCTCTGCTCTGTCCCAGTTCCCTGCTAAACTTGGAGTACTTATTGCAGTTTTAACTTATTTGGGCCCATCCCTGGCTGGAAAGAGCCACTTGGGCACACTCCCATCCTCCTGAGCCTGACGCAGCCCCGGTCCCGTGGCTGCGTGGGAGCTCCAGGCGTGGGGGGTTTTGTACTGTATTTATTGCTGCAGCTGGGTGAGCCCTAAGAAACACCCGCTTTTTTCTATGTGATAAAAATGGAAATAAACTCTATTTTTGCACTCTCTCTCTGTTCCGCTGTCTCCTGCTTGTGTGGGAGGGAGGCAGAGTGGCCAGGGTGTGGGGACACAGGGACAGAGACATGGGGGATGAGAGAATGGGCCTTTGGGGTGGGGCAGTAGCTGCTGGTGTCAGCTCAGAAAGATGAAATGCAGACCCCTAGTGCCCCCAACCCCACCGCCTGAGCCCGCTGAGGGCCAGGAGGCACCATGGGACAGCCGCTTCCTCCCACGCCCGGCAGCCTGCTTGGGCAAGAGTCAATTCCTAGAAAGCTCCGGAAGCCACCCACGCTGGCAGTGCCCGCTGAGGGCACCGGCACCAGGCCCAGGGTTTGTGGGCTCATCCTGGGGCTTGGTGGCACTGGGGGTCCCCAACCATCCTTCTGCTGCTGCTGTCACACAGGGAATCCGCTCCAGAGCTGCCCAGGGATGTGCCAGGAGCCCTCCCAGAGCTGCCATGGCGGGAGGAGGCTTTCAGCAGGGAGGAAGGCAGAGTGGATGGACAAAGGGGGCAGCCCCAAATGTGTCTGCGCAATGTCAGGAGAACCCTGGGCATCTCCCCTGCCCCAGAAAGCCCCTAAGGGCACCCCCAGCCTCTCCCCAATGGGTGTTTGCCCACCCTGGGCTGTCCCAGCTTCACCAGTCCCATTTCCTGCCTCTGGGCTCATGCTCACATCCCATGACCACCAGCACACAAGGACAGAGCCCAGTGCTGGGGTGTGCCAGGGCTCCCAGTTCCTGCCTCCCCCCAACTTCCAGCCCTGGGCAGGGGCTGGCACAGGCTGGAGCCCCTCCCGGTCACGAACTTCCAGGGAAAAGCCCTTGCCCACGGGAATGTGGCTGCACAGACCCCATGGGCAGCAGTTCCCTCCTTCCTCCCCTGCCTCATGGGTGCTTACAGAAAACCCCTTCTCCAGCTCCAGCCCTTTACTGTAAGGGGAAGCTACAGTGCCAACACCAGGCATGGCGCTGCCTCGGCAAATATTGACAGAGCCGGGAAGGCCACGCCAGCTCCTGCTCTTTGCTCCGAGCTAACGGTAAAGAGCCGCCCCTGGGCGAGCAGAGGTACCCAGGTGGGTGGGTGCCAGCTCAGGATGGGACTCACACCAGTGTCAGGCCCAGTAAAGACATCCCAGCCCATCCCTGTTTGTGCCACGGCTCTGTTATCTGCCCCACCCAGCCCCACAGCTGCTCCAGCTGCCCCAGATGGAACAGCGGCTGGACCCCTGGGGCCAGTGGGAAGATGCTCTGTATGTGAAGGCAACACCTGCAGCTACCCCAAGTGCATCAGGGTCTCTCCCTCCTCCAGCAAAGCCTGGGAGCTGCCAGGAGCTGAGCTTATCCTGGGATCAGATGGGGTCAGCCCAGCTCTGAGTCACAGTCCCGCTGCCTCTTCCCTGGCCAGCACTGATCCAACCGCTGCAGCACCGCTTCAGGATCCCCCCATGCCCCATCTCCCTTCAGAGCTTCCCAAAACAGGGCTGGGAACCCCACTGGTGCCGAGGGGGGACAGAGGCACAGCCCAGCCCCAGGAGTGGCTCTGGAGTCACGGTGCCCTGAAGGAAGGGCTGGTGCCCACTGGCCCCGCTTTCCACTTTCTTATGAGTCAACACCAGTGGAAAGGGCAGAGGTGTAGCCGCCCTGGCCCTGCCACCACCTCAGTAGACAGGAGTTCGTGACAGCTTGGGAGGATTCACCACTGGAGCAGCTGACAGGGTGTGGGGACAGTCCCAGGGGAGCCTGTCCCAGCACGAGGCCAGTGTGGTGCTGGTGAGACCACAGTTACTCACCCAGTGCCCGTGCCGTGCTCACTGCGGACTGAACTCATGGGAAGGAACTCCCAACAAAAACTCACACTCATGGGAAAGAATTCCAAGAAGAACTCACGCTCACGTGGCGGAATTCCCAACAAGACCCCACTTGTGGCTGACAGCACAGCAGGGAAGCATCCCTGCCCCACCCAGCACAGTGCCCACTCCCAGTCAGAGCACCACAGGCAGCCCACCACACACTCTCAGGTCCAGGACAGGGTGAGGCAGATTTCCCCTCCTGCTCAGCACAGGGCTTGGCCACTGGCTCCCCATCACCCCAAGAATCAAGGGGGAGTCCCAGGAGCCCAAATGTAGATGAGGCAAAAGCTGGATGTACAAAAGAATTGATTTAGAGAATTAAAAAAATTGGGGTGTCTCAGTCTCAAAAGTGCCACGAGGCAGAGCAAGGAGACGGCTCCGTGTGCCAAGGGAGCAGCCCTGCAGCAGCTGCAGTGACAGAGGCCATCCCAGGCATCCAGACCATCAGGGAGATCCCTGGGCTCCTCAGGGATCCCCCCTGGCCAGAGCAGCCTGCTCACAGCGCAGCGATGGCCTTGGCAGCGACACGGCGGCCCAGGGGCAGGCTGAGGTCAGTGATGGCCAGGACGATTTTGGGACTGGACATGGTGGACACCTTCACCAGCTCTGAAACCTGCCCAAGGACAGAGGAAAAGTACAGGTGAGTGGTACAGGATCCTGGGATGTGCCCATCCCTGGTGCACTCCCCAATTAGAGACAGGGGTGTCACAGCTGCTGGACCCACCATAGTGAAGGGCATGAACTGGAGGATGCTCCCACGGCTGCCCTGCTCCAGGCACTCCACACACTCCTCCATGAACCACTGGACAAACTGGGTGTGGGTGCCGGCAGTCTTGGCCCCCAGGATGGAAGAGATGAGCAGGAAGAGGTTTGCTGTGGGGGCAGAGAGAGAAACAGTTAGGTCACTTCTGGGAGGCTTGAGTGGCCTGAACTTCCCACTGGTGTCCCAGTGGTTGGATGTGACCCCACAGACCCATCCCCACCTTACCCAGCACCCGGTTCAGCGGATCCCTCATGCTGACAGTGTGGAGCTGGGAGGCAGAGAGTGAGCTGCTCATGGAGCGATCTGTGGGCAGGAGCACAGAGTCAGGAACAGCCTCATGGCCCCCTTGGCTGAGCCAACATCCCCATGCTGGCCAGCCCTGGCAACTCAACGTGACCCAGCTCTGGGAGGGGCTTTGCCATGAGGCAACTCTGTGGAGCAGAAGAGGTTTAGGCCCCCTGTACCCAACAGTCTGTGCCAGCGGGGCACCTCAGAAACACAGCACAGATGGTCTCTGTCCCATCTCTGTCCCCTCTGCCAGCTCAACGGAGCCCAGGCAGGTTTCCTAAGCTTCTTTTTGGGTGTGATATGTGATGTCATGATCAGGAGTGGAGGAGAACAGCAGCAACACACGTTACACATCCTGTGTGCAAGCCAGATGTTCAACAGCTGCACAGCAGCCCTTCCATCTCACTGTCAGGGCGCAATCCAGCCATCAGAGCTGAGGCACATCCAAATCTAGCAGTAAATCCTGGAACAGACCAGGAGGATTGAGCTGACCACAGCTGTGAAGCACTGCTGGGCACTCCTGTGGGAAGAACAGGGTCAGATCCGCTCCAACAGGATGGGAATTCCCTTGGGAAGGCTCTTGTGCACACCCCACAGCCCCTGCCCAAATCTGCAGGATCCACCTTGTGCTGTTCTGAGGATGCTCACCAGAAAAAGAAAGCCCTCCCACACTTTTCTCATGGAATCACATGAGTTAGATGATGGCTGCAGGAAGCAGCATTTCCACATCACTGCAGCAAATAGCCCAAAAAAGTCCTGAATGTCACTGGGAAGAGGTGGGACTGCCTCAGGAGGTAAAAGAAGATAAGTAAAATAAAGGGAAAAGCCCATGTTTCAACAGTAATGAAACCAACTGAAACTGAAGGTCAAGGGATGTGTCTAAAACTAATACAGAAAGTAATTTGGGATAAGGGGAGAAACAATGACCTGAGAATGTCCTGACTCACTGCCCAGGAGTGTGGACAATATATGTGGGAACTGTGACAGCACCCACTGGGCAGGACATGGACCCCCCCAGCAAATCCCCTGCCGGAGCTGTTGCAACCCGTGACACTGCAGGGACACGGATGTGACCAGGGGCCTCATCCGCTCTGCTTCTGCCTTGCTAACAGCACTGGAATGTCAGGACTTGGCCCCAGACACCAGGAATGTCACCTCCAGCTGTGGTCCCATGTGGGGTGGCTGGATGGACACAAAGCCCCCCTGAGCCCTTTGGGTGTGGGGTGCTGGGCTGGGGGATACTGGCACGAAAAGAAGGTGTGATGTCATCCTTTTAAGTTGTTCTGATGAGAAAAATTAAGAAATTGATCTTTCCCAAGTGCAAAAACTCCAAGATAACTCAAAAAACACGTGAGAGTTCTAAATCCTCACCCAGCCTCTTTGGGAAGGAAAGGGGTTTTGTGCAAATACACATTTCACACCCAAAAGGGACAGCAAGGCAGGGGAGCCATCCCCCCTCCCCTCCTGCACTTACTGGGGCTGGAGAGGATGTTGGAATCCTCCTCGTTGGAGCTCAGCAGCCGCATGAGCTTGGAGGGCTGTGTGTCATCCAGTGGAAACAGGCTGATGTAATCCTGGGGGGAGAGGGGGGTCAGCCCCACCAGCCCCTCCCCCTGCACACGGCTGGTGACCCACCCAGGGCTCTGCACAGCCCCATGGCCCAGGATCTGATCTCTGTTCACCCAGAGCACCCCAGTCTGGACTGGACACATGCTGACCAGCTCATTACAGCCCTTTGCCCAGAAAAGAGAAGGGAGAATCCTGAATTTTAAAGTTGAAAGGCCTCAATGAACCCAGAAAAGCTGGGCAGGGAGTCTTGCTTTACCCATCCACTCCTGCCACCCTCACCTTCCCCAGCCAAGGCTGCTTTTGGGCACAGAGAGCTCCCAGCCAACCCCTGTTCCATCCAGACCCACCTCAATGTCCTCCCGGTGCCTCTTCTTCTGCCGGGCTGAGGCCTGGACCTTGCTGTGGGAGGAGTAGGAGCTCAGGGCACACCAAACAGAGAGCCTGAGGACAGAGCAGGGACACAGCCAGGTGCTGCCAGCCCACCTGACAATGAGGTGTGGGATACAGCAGCTTCCTCCTCTAAGGCGAGCAGCAGGGAACGGGGAGCACAGTAGAAACTGCTGCCACTGCCAAAGTCAGAGTGGGATTTGAACAGCTGGGATCCTCATCCCAGCACATACCATCTCCCCAAACAGGCCTTGAGGAGACAGTCTCCATTAGTCTTACTTGGCCAGGGCCTTCCCGGGGGGGTCCATGAGGGTGTGCCACTTGGAGGAATCTGTCAGCAGGTTGGGAAGGATGTGGCCCAGCAGTGTCAGTGTCAGCTGGTGCATGTCCAGGCAGAAGATGGCATAGAGCAGCTCCACAGCCCTCAGTGTGTATTCCTTCCGTGTCTCCTTCAGCAGCTCCTGCAGGGCAGGGGGGAGAGGTGGGCCTGCCCCATTCCCCTTCAGTGCCAGAACTGTCCCAGCACCCAGCCCAGGGACACCCAGGACACTGGGAACTAGACCCACCAGGTCTAGCCTCAGCACCCCAGCCAGCACTTGGGGTCTCTCCTGCCCCCTCATACCTTGACCAAGTTGTTGCAGAACCAGTAGACGCCCCCCATGTGCAGCAGGGTGTCGAAGATGTGGATGGAGCGGCTGTCAACCCAGCCCTTCTCCAGCACCTTGGTGAACACACTGGTCAGCACCTCCTTGATGGGCTTCTTGGGGGGCAGAAGATTCCAGTAGGGAATGGTGTCCATGCCAGTGGAAGGGAATTTGATTTGTGTGGCTGTTTGCTGCAGGACATCTGCACACATGTGCTCCAGGATGGAGCTCATGATCACCACACTGCAGGAGAGAGATGGCATCAGCAGGGCACCAGGAAGGCACAGCAGGAGATGGCACGGCACTGGGAAGGGACAGCAGGGCAGAGAATGGCATGGCTCGGGAGGTGTAAACTGAGCAGAAAATGGAAACAGGAGGTTACACAGCACCGGGGAAGTGAAAGCAGGGCAGAAGACGACATGGCACTGGGAAACAGAAACAGGGAAGATGGCATGATGATGGGAAGAGAAAAAAGGGCAGGAGAAAATGGCACTGGAAAGTGGAAATGGAGCAGGAGGCAGCATGCAATTGGGAAGTGGAAGCAGGGCAGGAGATGACATGAGATCAGGAAGTGGAACTGGGGCAGGAGACCATGGCACTGGGAAACAGAAACAGGGCAGGAGAGGGCACAGCATCAGGAAGTGGAAAAGGGGAAGCAGGGCAGGAGATGACATGAGATCAGGAAGTGGAACTGGGGCAGGAGACCATGGCACTGGGAAACAGAAACAGGGCAGGAGAGGGCACAGCATCAGGAAGTGGAAAAGGGGAAGCAGGGCGGGAGATGTGGCATTGGGAAGGGGCAGCAGGGCAGGAACAGGCCCGTGTCCCCAAGCTCACCGCTCGTTGTAGAACTGCAGCGTGTTCTCTCCGTACAGGGGGGTGGCGAGCTGCCGGATCATCTGCAGGGACTTCTCCCGCTCATCCAGGCCCAGCATGCGGACGTGGGCCACCAGCCAGGCCACGGCACACACTGCCATGCTGCACACCTTCCCCTTGATGTTGTCTGTGATTTTCTAGGAGAGGAGACAGAGCAGAGGATGAGCACAGCCAGGTGGATGCACAGCCATCACCTCCTAGGGCTGTGGGTCCCAACTGCAGGGTCCAAGCCATTTTCTCCTCCATGGGTGACACTGTCCCTGCCAGTCCCACTGCCACCCACAGGGCAGTTTGGAGTAGGAAGAAGGGGCTGGAGCCACATGAGTTTCCCACTTTCAAATCACAGCAAGCTCCAAGGCAGCTGCCAGAGCAATCAGAGCAGGAGAACAGGGTAGCCCAGAGGTTCTGGACCCTTGGCCCCTCCTCAGGACACAGCACAACTCCCTTCTGCCCCCCACCAGCCCTACCTGGATTGAGTCAAAGGTGAGGACTCCATTCTCCCAGGCATTGAGGATCTCTAGTATGGCAGCTGAGATGCTCAGACACACCTCGTGCCACTTCATCTGCCTGTCAGGGCAAGATGGGGATTCAGACACAGCTGTGGGGCCAGGGGAGCTGGGCTAGGGGCTCCCCCCAGGCCTGGCAGGGAGGATACATGGGTAGGCTCTTACACCAGCTTCATCTCGGAGGAATTGTTGAGGAGGGCAACCAGGGACTCCACCTTGGTGGAATCTGGGCGGAAGCAGGGGTGGTCAGGGTTGAGGATCTTCCCCTCCTCGGGCATGCAGGTCAGCATCCACGTCTCAAAGAAGGGCACCTCACCCGGAGGGTTGGAATCTGACAGGATCACCTGGAAAGGAACCAGCACGGGGTCTGCCTCCCACAGGGACCCTGCTGGGGACTCTCACCCTGGGGCCTGTCCCCCACCCTGGGGTCTGTCCCCATCCTGGGTCCCGTCCCCCACCCTGGGGTGCTCATGGCCGTGGGAACAGCGCCGCCCTGTGGCCTGGAGGGAGAGACAGCCACTGGTCAGGCCCCAGCAGGGCACTGGTCAGCCCCTTGAGGCACTGGTTTCCATCTGTGGGCTGTGGTTTCCCTCAACACCGGGGGCTCCCCAGCAGAACACAGCCCAGCTCAGAGGAGAGACGCCAGGCCAGCTGTGAGTTTGGCCCTGGGGTCACTGTGTCCAGTTCAAACAGGTCCCTTGTCCCCCCAGCCGGTCAAGCCATGCATAGAATCCCTGGGGCTGGGGTCACACAGCCCAGCTGGGAGGGTCCTGTGGGGGCCATGAGCTGGGAACCCCACACATCACTTCCTCCCCTCAGCCTGTGTCACCCAGGGGACACTATTTTTGTCCAAAAAAGCTTTGCACATCTGTTCAGCAGCAGCTGGGCAGGGAAGTTGCCGAGCTGAGAGGGGGGGGATGAGATCTCATTGGACAGCCCTGGGCACATCCGTCCCTGCCTGGTCCCCCCTCCCTGCTCCCAGGGCCGGCTGGGCAGGACCCCTCTCTCCCCCTCTCTGCATTCCTAGTGTTTCGGTATCGTTTCTCCTCCCAACACACACAGATGTCGAAACCTGGAAAATTTTCATGCAACTGAAGTGCTGCTTCCTGAGCAGGGCTGTGAGTTCGTCCTCGGACGAGGAGGGCTGACACTGCCTGGCCATGAAACCCTCCAGCCAACCAGTGCCAAACTGGAGGGGCAAACTGGGAGCTGTGTGGTGAGCTTCAAGTCCATTGGAAGCAGCATTCCCACTGATCCCACCCCCACCAATGGAGCACAGTCCAAGTCCACAGGGAGGGGCAGCCAGTCCTGCTCCACCATCTGGCACCCAGAGAGCCTCAGGGACAGATTTCCAGGTGACAGGCACTGGGTGCTATGCCCTGGGCTATGAAGTGGCTGCAGGGAAAGGAGGGACAATGGTGACAGTGGCAGGCTGGCCACTAGAGGAGGCTGATAGGCTGCAGCAGCGCAGGGGCTGAGCTGGCAGGGTGAGAGCCACTCTTGGAATCCAGCCTCATCCTTCCCCTCCCTCACAGGATCCAGTCCCACCCTCTCATCCCCTCGGAGGATCCTTACCTCTGAGCCATAGGTCTGGGCCACATGGCACAGCATGAGGAAGGAGATGTCAAAGAGCAGAGCCCGGACTGGGCCACTCTTGGCTGAGGGAGAAATAAAGACCTTGGGGCTCTCTGGTCTCAGCAGGAGAGAAGCAGAACCCCATGAACATGGGGGCCAGAGCCCTGCTTCTCCCACACAGCTTTACTAACCCCTCCAGTGCTTCTGTCTGAACAAGGGGATGTGCCAAGTGACTCCTCCACCTCATCGTGAGCCCCCAGAGCAGCTCTGGCCTCTCTCTGGGCAGCCCCAGCCCAAGTGGGGCCCCTGTCACCATGGAAGGTCAGAGCACTCCGCAAGTTTCATCACACGGAGTCAGAGTCCTTATCTGGGCTGTGCTGACACATCACCCCTTCCAGGGAGGGAGCCGAGGGGCCCCCAGGCTCAGCTGGGGAGAGGGAGCCCATGGGAACACCCCGGATTTGGGATGGACACACCCATGAAGGCAGTGTGTCCCCAGGAGCCCAGATCCCTGCTGGTACATGTCCCCCTTCCTGCCAGCACACCGAGTCAGGCCTGGCACAGCTCAGCTCGCTCCAGTGCCACAGCCAGTCCCAGTTTAATGCAGCCAGGCCTCAGAGCATCCCAGCACAGACAGCGGGGGGGTGGGGTAGGGGCACAGCTCTGATCACCCCACGCACGGATGCACACGCACTTACAGATTTCTCCGGTGATTTGCTTGGTGAATTCATTCAGCCTGGAGGGGCAGAGTGTGGCAGCAAAGCATTATCAGTCCAGCTAGACAATTCCCAACCCTGAGACAAGCAGGGCCTGCAGAGCCCCCCAGACTCTGTCCCAGCAGACTCTGCCCCCAGAGGGGCAGGAGATGCAAGGCCCAGCTCTGCAGACACCCCCCAGCACACAGGGACAACCATCTCCTCCTTGTCTCCACTCCCTGTGGCCACACAGGTCCAGCCATGCTGCTCACCCCACACCAATGGGGTGGCATTGCTGGCACAGTCAGCTCTTTGGGCATTTTGGAGCACAAGCCCCCAAACAGCCCCCCCCTGCACCCCGAGGCTGGGTCAATCCACTTTGGGGGAGCCCATTCCACAGCCCCACGTGTGTGCTGGTGCCTGTGCACTAACCAGGACACGTGTGTCTGCACAAGGCAGGGACACATTGCCCTGGATCCAGGGCTCTGCCATAGCCTTCAGTTTTCTGAACACCCCCAGACCAACCTGGCTCCAATTCTGTGTCCTGTTCATGCAGAGGTAGGGTGCAGCCTCCCTGAAATCCCAGCGCCCCGCAGCGTTCCACAGGGCCAGAGGCACATCCACCCCTGTCTAGGGGGCAGTTTAGGGGGCTGCCTGTTCCCTCCAGCCCCCTGGTCACCAGTCACAGTGCCACCCAGGTGGACACTCACTTGACAAACTTCCGAGCGAAGGATTTCAGCTTCCCAGTGGCTGCTGCTGCTGCCAGCAGCAAGTCCAGGCTCTTCCCAGACAGCATGTGACCCAGGACCCCCAGCAGGCCCTCAGGGGACTTGGAGTGATCCGCATCCATGGTCTACAAGCAAAAAAGTAAGAGAAAAGGGAAGTCATGGGTAACGTGTGCTACAGAGCAGCAGCAAACTCCAGCTTTTGAGGTACAAAGTTGATCAGCTGCAAGAGCTGTCCCTGAGAACTTGAGGAGCAGGGACCTGCTGGATTTGGGAGAGGTGGAATGGAGACCTCTGAGCCCGTGTCACCAGCAGGAAAACATCCCCTGTCACTCAGTAGCAGCAAAACAACCGGAGTAACACAGGAACATGGGGAGTCCCCAGGGAACAGGGGAGATGCACACAGGGAGCAGCTGAGCAGGACGGGCAGAGCTGGCTGGGCTCAGGCTGCTGGCACTGATGACATGTCACCTGACAGCTCCTCTAGCTTCCTAGGAAGGAGGAGGGGAGCTCCTGATCTCCACAATGGAGCTGCAAGGCTCGAATGATTTCTCCACTACTCCACCCCAGGGCAGGGGGAAATCCGGCACCTCCCAGCCTCCCTGGCTGCCTGGTTAGACCAATGCTGCTGGCAAAGGGCTCCAGGCCCGAGCCCAGCCAGCCCAGCACGGCTGCAGAAGGGCACTCACCTTCAGGATGTTGGTGACAGTGGGCTCAGCCCTCAGGATGAGCCCGGGGTTCGGCTGGATGTTGGCATTCTCAGCCGATTTCAGGGACGGAGAGTTTTCCTTGTCTGCAGCCCTGGAGGACCCCAAAGAAGGGCTAGTGTATAGGAATCCATCACCCTGCCTCCCTCCCTCCACCCACCAACACCCTCAAGGGACAGCCTCTGCCTCAGACCACCACCAGCTGCCTCTCTGATGGGACAGACTCTGCCTGTACCCAACCTGTCCCAAAAGCAGCATCCTGTCTCCTGCCATGTCCCAGTCCCCCAGTGTCAGCACAGCTGCTCCCTCGTGCTCCCCCCAAAACTAGGTGCTCCAGCCCCACTTCTGGGGGTTTCCCAGGCTTTGGTATGGCTGTACCGTTTGTCAATGAGGTTGTTCATGTTGGCCTCGGAGAGCAGCCCCTGCTTGCTGCACTCCTGCAGGAGCAGGCTCATGCAGTTGCAGCTGGAAGAGAGAGGAGAGCTGTAGCCCCAAGGACAGAATTCTTGTCACCCCAGTCAGTGCCACAGTGCAGGGGGACTCATGAGCTGCCCCTCCTGGCCCTGTCCCACCCCTCCAAGGGTCCTGCAGGGTCCAGAGCAGCTCTGGGTGTCACACATGACTCAGTTGTCACATACTCACTGCCTCACTTATGTGGCAGCAGCAGGTCCTCAGGAAGAAGAAATGGGAACTAACCCAGCCCTGCCAGGAGCTGCTCCAGCATCCCACACTGAGGACAGCGTGTTTGTGACATGTGGTTGTGTGGCAGCTCTGGCCATGGTGAGCACTCACTTGCAGCGCTGGTCGGCTTTGTCGAGCAGAGGGGTCAACTTCAGCAGGAACTTGAAGGCACAGTTCACATCCTCAGTGAAATCCTGATGAGCACAAAGCCAGGTACTCAGCTCACCATGCTACTAGCACAGGCCCACCTCCCCCTTCCCCCACCTGCTCCATCAGGGAAGGTTCTTGGAACTAGTACCATCCTGATACACACAGGCCCCACAGACAGCCCTCCTGTCTCACCTTGTCCCCTTGGGGATACTTCTTGAGTTTAACCAGCACTTGGGGCATCTGAAAGACATGGGACACAGACTGACATGAGGGCAGACCCTATTCCACAGCTGGGACCCGTCAGCAGCACCAGCCCACACCAACACAGCTGCACATAGCTGCTCTCCCAGTCCTAGGAAAGCACCATTTCTGCAGCAGGGGGACTTTGTGGCCCTGTTCCCCTCCAAGGTGTCCTTCCACCATCATCTGGAGCCACATTTTCCCCACAACATCTCAGGAAAACTCACTCTGCCAAAAAAAATGAGGCTGGGCTGAAAGGAGGCCTCTGACAGCCAAGATGATGCTCAGTGGGTGACAGGAGGGGCTCAGGTGGGATGGACCCCAAGGGGCACATTATGGGGAGTGAGGGCACCCTGAAAAGCACATTTAGAGGAGTGGGGTGGCATACTGTAGGGTGTGGAACACCCAAAGGGGCAGAAATTGGGTGTGGGGACATCCCAAGGGGCACAGTGTGAGGTGTGGGGGTATCCCAAGGGGCATCCTGAGGGGCACACTGTGGGTGAGGGGCATGCTGTGGGGTTGGAAGGCATTCCAAGGAACACACTTTGGGGTGAGGGACACCTCAAGGGGCACACTGTGGGGTGTGGGCACCCCACGGCATAGACTCTCTTGAGAAGGGCTGATTGCTCTGGCAGAGCTCAGGGCCCAGCAGGAGCCAGACCTGCAAAGAAAGGGCAGCAGCCGGCAGGGACTCGGTGCTGAGGCTGAGGCCTACCTTCAGGAAGGTGAAGGCTGTCCACTTGAGCTCCTCTGTGCCCTCAGGACACTCGATGAGGCCCACAAAACAGGCTTTCCAGATCTCCAGCACAAAGAGCGGGGAGGGGATGCGCTGTGGGGCACACACACAAACCCTGGGCTGTCAGCAAAGCACATCCCCCAACACAGCCAAACCCTGAACCCCCGCAGAGCTGTTGATGGGCTCCTGCTGCTCCCCTGGACCAAGACCAGCATAGGCAAGGCACATGGCATGGAGCTGTGGCCTGCCCCGCAGCCCCAGGCTGCCTGAGCAGAACACACTGTCACTTCTGTACCTGCATCCTCTTCACCATCATCAGCTGCTCCACTAGTGGCTGGGTCTCTCCTGTGAGGTTCATGGTGCCCTCCAGCAGCACCACGGCGTGCACAGTGGGGAAGCCTGTCTTGTTCAGCTGCTCCGAGTGGACTGAGAGCATGGTGGGGATGCTGGGTGGAAGAGGACAGCCCAGGGTCACTGGAGCCCTGCAGGGACAGATTCCTGCTCCTCCTGTCCCACTCCCATTACCCGGCCAAACCCCTGACCTTTGCTGCCCCGGGGCAGGACACTGGAACACCTGTGCCTGGGAATTCCAAGGCACAGCCAAGCCCTTGGGCCCTGGGAGCAATTCCCAGGGGATTCAGAGCAGAGACAGCAGCTCTGGTGTGGCCAGAGCAGCTGAGGTTTAGTAAAAGGTCTCAGGGTGACCAGAGGAGCAACCCTTGGGTAAGATTCTTCTGCAACAGGTCACCATTAGCCCTGTCCTCTCTCTTCTGGCAGCCCCTGCTGGAGCAGGGATCTGAGCTGAGAAGGGACAGGGAAGCAGGGAGCCAGTGTGGAGGGAGGCAGGAGTCTCTTGGTCCTCAGAGCAGGGAGTTTGGGGGACTCAGAGTGGGGCTCAGATCCATTTTCCCCCCTGAGCCCATGGAGCAGCAGCACACAGCCACCTCTTGATGAGGGACACGCAGTCATCAGCCTGACTCCGTAGCGGGGAGCTGCCAAGGTTGTTCAGGTTCTCTCCCAGCTTGACAAGGGACTGCTCCACAGTGCTCCAAGAGGCTGGGGAGGGAAGGCAGGGATTCAGCAAGAGGACAGTGGCACATGAGGAAACCAGGCAAGCCAGCTCCAAGGCCTACAGCAGCCAAGACAGGCTGAAGAGGCTGGGAGTCCCCACTAGTGAGGCAAGCCCAACCCAGAGGTCTGTGTACTCTCAGCAGGTCCCACCCCAAGCCCAGCCTGGCACAGCCTCCTGGCCAGACACAGGCACAGATGAAGGCGTGGGGCTGTGCCAGGCTGTCAGAGCACAGGGCTCGCCACGCACCCAGGAACAGCTCATGCAGCCTTCACATTAATTCTGCTCCTCTTCCAAGGGCAGCACAGAGGGGAGGGGGCAGAGAGTGGCACAGAGCCAGGGAGGAGACGGTTACAGCAACAGGGCTGGAAGATGGATAGGCTTGGAGCTGCAGGGACAATGCGGCAGGAGCTGGGCAGGGGGAAGGGAGAGGTGGCAATGACATCTCTCCAGAGCCAGCGCACGGGGCAGGGACATACACGTCTCTTCCAGCTTGGCAATGTGGATCAGGGCACGGTTCTTGGTGCTGCTGAGCATCTTCTCCAGCCGCTCCAGGCACATCTTGAGCTGGTTCTCTGCCGCCGCCTGCTCCAGTGGCTCCTTCACCTTCTCGGCGTAGAAGGTGGCGCAGCGCAGGAGCCAGGTGAGGGCACTCAGCAGCGCCCGGCACAGGCTGATGCACTCCTCGGCCTTGCCATGGCAGCTGGGACAGGAGAGAAGTGGGAATATGCTCACTGCGTGTGTGGAAACTGAGGCATGGGCGCTGGGTAGGCTGGGGAACCCAAAACCAGGTGCCACGCTCCCAGCCCACTCCTCTTCTGCAGATCCCAACTTGCTCATCCCACCAGCATTCCTGCTGTGCCGGGGGAAGAAGACACCCCCACCCCCCACCATGCAGCATCCTCACTGGCCTCTCCACTACAGGGAAACTTTCCAAGCTTTTAATCAAATTATCTTGCTAAGAGAGGCTCAGCATTGATCAGTGCACTGCGAGAGGTGAACGCTTTCCTCTCCTGATGCACAAATCATCGGGGCCAGAAGTTTTGATCAAATTAAGCAGAGGATCAGAGCAGGCAGGAGAGGATTAAGGACTGGCTCTGCAGTTGGCCAGCGACAGCTCCTTGTCAACATCTGCCACTGATGCATATTCATTGCTGCTGCTTCATTTCATCTCATTGAAGAGCCTTCCTCATCCTCCTTCTCCTCCCACTGTCCCTGCCACACGCTCCCGCCTCCCAGAAGAGGCTGTCAGGGGTTAACAGGAAGATTTCTGAGCTTTCTAAAAAAGTTTTTGTGGCCTGAATTGTCTGGACTCCCCTGGGTCCTGCAACACCAGCGGAAGAGCATAAAGGGAAAAAACAAGGCAGCGCCTGGGGCAGCACAGGCAGGACCAGACTGGGACACAGCAGCTGGGGCCTGGGAAGGTACAGTGGGAAAGGAAATAGAGACCCTCAGACCACGGGTCTTACACCCACACCATCTACCTGAACAGGGCAGGAAAACCATGGTGAGGGTTCTCCCAGAATAGGGGGGGGTTCCAGCAGCTTCCCACAAAGCTGGTGGGGTTTGGATTCCCTGTGCTGGCACTCACGTGGCAGGAACTTCATAACAGACACAGAGCTGGAGGGGGAACCTGCCTTCCCCTGCCAGGGTGAGTATCCTGGGATCAGACAGGACCCTCAGGCTCCACTGGTTCCTGATTCTGTCCATGGCACAGCCAGGGCAGAGATGGCAGCCCTGGAACATCGCACAGTACCTGAGGCGGTCACAGAACATGTCCATGATCTCCAAGAGCGACTGGACACACAAGTCCCGGGAGAAGTCATCGAACTAGAGCAAGGGAACACAGAGAGACTTCAGATGGGGGCTGCTCCGGCAGCTCCTGACACAAGCTCAAGCCCTTCCTCCAGGGCCGGGCCAGGCGCTGCGGCCGCAGGACACTCCCACTGGCAGCTGCCCAGAAGCCACTTGAATGAGAAGTAGGTCAGGGCTGTCTGTCGGCCAGGTCGTGCCCTCCCGGGGTGGCGAGAGGCGGTGAAGCCGCGGCAGCAGGGCTGGGTTTTCTCCGCAGCCTCAGGCCGGGGCTGCGCTGCCCTGGTGGGGCGGTGGTGGCCGGACGCCAGCCCCCTGCCCACCCCCGGCTGGGTGAGGCTGGCAGTGCCAACAGCCCGGCCGGCCGCGGGGCTGGGGGCGGGGGGCAGCAGAAGCGCGGCTCCCCCGCCTCCTCCCGGAGCAGATGGGGAGCCCCGCCGGGCCGGAGCTTGCCCGCAGCTCCGCGCTGGGCCCACGCTGCGCTGAAGGAGGAAGGCTCGGCTGTCAAGGTCAGCGCTGTGCCCGCCCCTCCGAACGGGCAGCGACAAGTCCGAGCCCTCCGGAGCAGAGCTGGGCTGGGCTCTGCTCTATCCTCCCCACTACATCGGCGCTGGGACCGCTGGAGGGGTCCCCACCTTGCCAGGGCTTCACGGCACAACTCCGAGCTCAGCCTGCAGACCCCCAAAATTTTCAACGCTGACTGCCAGCAGCGTTCTTCTCCCATCCCCCATAACAAAAAGGGAAATCATTCTCCCTGAAATCATTCCTCCTTTGGTCACCCTGAGGAGGGGGTCTGAAGTGACCCTGACAAGGAGGAGAGTGGGGGGTCTGTCATAGCTGTGAGGGTCTTCCCAACACCAAGCAGAGGCAGCCATGGAGGGTGCTCAGTGTCCCCATGGAAGCAGCACAGAGACACAGCAGCCGTGGGAAGCCACAGCAGCGCTTGGTGTGTGGCTGCAGCCGCATGGCCCAGGCCCTGGCAGCTCCACATCCAGCTCCGATCCCCACAGCGCTGCCAACACCGCTGGCTACAGCGGGATGTGGTTTCCAGCGGTTGGGATGGGGTTACACACAAGCCAGGAGCCTGCCAGGCCCCCCAGGGCAGAGGGACCAGACACTCACACCCCCAAAACCCACTGGGACCCGCATCAGCCCAACCCCAGGGGGACACGGAAAGGCTCGGGCTCTAATCCGTGCCGGCTGCCCGCTGCTGACTCAGCCCAGGACGTCGCTTTCCACTTGACCTATATTTGGTGGGAGTTGTGGGGAGGGAAAGGGATTCATGGGGTTGTGGGTGAAGAGTGAAACCTCTGAGAGCACCTGCCAGAGCCATACCTTGCTGATGGCCGTCAGCACCGTGGAATAAGACACCATCTACAACACAGAAAGCCAAAACAAGCGCGGTGTCACAGGGGCTGTGTGCCAGGACCGTGCTCGTTGCTGAGGAACGGCAAGGTCAGGGCATGGCCCCACTGCCTCAGACCGCAGACAGGGCCGGGGCCGGGGCGCTGACCCGGCACAAATCCAAACAGACATTTTTAGGTGATCACTGATGTGTTTCACACAAACTTTAGGCGATATTAAATGCCAGGATATGAAAGCGTGGAGCTCACAGCAAGTGCAGAGGCTTTGGGGGGCAGAATTCCCACCCTGGGCGATGGCAGAGGTTATTTATGGAAACATCCCTGCCCAGGGCACGTGCGGAGCCCTCCACTGTCTGCCCCAGCCCAGGAGAGACTCAGATGAGGGATTTGGGGTGCCTGCCTACCACCAACACCCCAGTTGCTTTGCCCAACCTCACTGAGGCTGCAAGGTGACCCCCAGCAGCATCAGCAGGTCCTTACCTGGGAGCTGATGGCGTATTTCAGGTAGGACAAGATGAGTGGGTTTGGGGACGGCCCAATCATGGCCTGCTCCAGGAGAGCCTCTGCAAGGAAAGAGGGTCCCAGGTCAGCACACAGGGACACACAGACACTGTTCTCCCCTCATCCCACAGGGAAGCTGATAAAGTCCAACTATACCAACCACAGTGACTCCATATCAGTTTTCTCCTAAATTCATTGAATCCCACAACTTTCTAACCCCTGACAGGCACAAGCCAGTGAATAATTCAGGCACAGCACACAGCCTCCTGCTAACACAGCTCTCTCTGGGTGCTCCGGCCCCGAAACTGCTGCTGCTGCTCTCCACATTCCCCTCCCTCCTACTTCTTGCCAGGAGGCTCCTGCAGCCTCCACTGAGTGGCTTTTGCCCAGGCACCTGGGGCTGAGCTTGGGGCACCAGTCCCCTGCACTGGGCGCAGCCCTGCCCGTCTGGCCCTCAGTGGCCTGAGGGGCTCTGCCCGTCCCATCTGCTCAGCCAAGCCTTTAATTGCCCATTTGAACCATGGCAGAGTGCAGGAAGCACCTCCCCGAGCAGGCCCCGGGCTGCAGGCTGCAAGTAGGTCAGAGCACCCAGATGTAAAAGGGGGAGCAGCAGCCGGGTGGGAAGTTGTCGCCCCAAAGCCGAGGAGGAGGAGCCACTGCCTGATCCTGAGTGCAGGAGCAGGAGACTCCCTGGGTCTCGCTCCAAGGCTGAATCCTGGGCCAAGAGCGTCTGGGATGAGGACAGAAGGCTGGTGGCAGCCGTCCCTCCCCAGCCCATCCCAGAGTGTCACCATGAGCCAGCCACATGCTGCTCCCCGCTGCAGACATGTCAGCAGTGATCTGCCAGGCCCTGCCGTGATCCTGGCAGCTCGTGCCAGCTTTCCCTCCTTTGTACTTCCAAGCTGAAAGGCACGAGCTTGGGAAAGGACAGCTTCAGGGGCTGTGGTGAGGAAGGAAGCTGCTGTTCCAGCCATCAGGACCTCGGGAATGGGCTCTCCCTGTGCGCACACAATGGTCAGTTAGGGCCAGCATCCTGCCCATGTGGCTCCCAAAAGGAAGAGGGGACATGGCTCCTTCCCCTCCTGGCAGAGGAGCTGCCCCAAAGAAGCCACTGAGCCCTGGCTAAATGTGGGCCAGGAGAAACTTGTTCCTGCAGAAATAACAGGGAATTATCATCTCTGCGTCTGTTTTTGGGGATACACAGATGAGCCCAAGCCAAGCACCCTGCAGGCCTCGCTGCCAGCGGAGCAGGAGCCGGTGCCACCAGGGTAGGAACAGACACCAGGGAGCCCCAGGGACCAGCTGGGCAGCAGCAGGACTGGCCTTCGAGCCAACCACCCCCAGCCCCAGAAAATCCATCTATAGGAAATCCATCTCCCCATGGCCACAGCTCAACTTGGCCCCTTCAGCCACATGTTGGGGATGACAAACCTAGCAGGGGCAGCTCAGCAGTGGCGACAGGTTGTGACAAAAAACAGACACTGACAGAAAATCCAATGGGAGGATGGAGAGAGAGGAAAAACATCCACAGGTGAAAGATTCCCACACTCAGAGGAATGAGAGCTACTGCCTGTGTGGGGCTGGTTCCTTTAAACCCCCTGGAGCAGCAACCCCCAGCTCTGTTTATTTATCCACGGACTTTCTGCACAGAGAAAATCCCAGCACCAAGTTTCTATAATTAGAAGGAGAGCCTGGCAAATCTTTAAACCAGTCCTAGCCTTTGGCAGGATTTGTGTGAAATGCCCTTGAATTGGGCTGGGAAGCAGCCTTGGGAGCAGCACCTGGCTCCTGTGCAGTGCTAGGATCAGGAAATCGCAAAATCATTAAGGCTGGAAAGACCTCCAAGAGCATCTAACCACTAACCTAAGTCGCCAGGAGCCACATCCACATGGTAACTCCACCACAGCCTGTTCCACCACCTAACCGCCCTTTCAATGAAGACATTTTTCCTAATTCCCAACCTAATTCTCTCCTGGCTCAACTTGAAGCTGCTTCTCTTGTCCCAAAAGCCAGGCTGTGCTGACCCTTGAACCCTCCCATGGGGAAAAAGGAGCGAATGACCCCAAAACGGAGCTGGCAGGGTGGGAAAGGGGCGGGGGAACAATTGAGAATGGACTGACATGGCTGGGAATGGGCATTTTGGAGTGAAAAGCAGTGTGGGAAGGGGGGCCCAAATTGCAACAGGGACCACCATAATACCCGTCTATACCCCAAAGGAGGGAACACTGGGGGAAACACCCCAATACCCACGTGGAGACCCCCAAAACAGCCCAGTGTGCCCAGTAAGGAGGGGGAACCCCCCGCCTCCCCCCGACCTGCCAAGTTGAGGATGTCCCAGGTGGCTCCGCGGGGGAAGAACCGCTTCATATTTATGGCCCATTGATAGTCGCTCCAGCGCTCCTTCCAGGCCTGCAGGATGGCCTGCTTCAGGTTCACCACCTTCATGGTCACCCTGCGGACGGACAGCTCAAGGCGAGGGTGACGGAGCCCTGACCCCGCCGGGCAGGGCAGAGCGGGCCGGGCAGCGCGAGGAAGCGGCCCAGCGACTTCAGAGGGGCGCAGCTGGAGGGTCTACCCGCTCCCCGGGCCTGGGGGAGCTCGGAACCGCCCCGGAGCCCCCCGCAGCCCCTCAAGGTCCGGTGCCCGCAGGTCCCGCCGGGTCCCGCCGCCCCTCACCGCGGTCCGACACCGCCCTCAGCGCTTGGACACCGCCATTGCGGCACCTGCCAACAAGAAGCGCGCTGATTGGGCAGCGGGGCTCGGCGGGCGCGGGGGGTGATGGGAGTGGTAGTTCGGCGAGCAAGGGCGGGCGGGGGCGGGAGTGAGTGTGCAAAGGGTGGGTGGAAACGGGGGGCGAGTGTGCGAACACCGGAGTGAGAGTGCAAACACCGTGTGGGTGAGCAAACAGGGGAGAGTGGGCTAACACAGGATGTGTTTGTGTTGAAACATGGGGCTGAGTGTGGAAATAGGACTTGACTGTGCAAACACCGGGGGTGAGTGTGCAAATAGGGGGAGTGTGAAAATGGGGGATTGCAAACACGGGTGTGCAAACAGGGGCGGGTGTGCAAATAGCAGGGGGGTGGAAAGGTGGGGGTACAAACACGGGGGGAGGGTGAAAATATTGTGTATATGTGAAAATGTGGAGTTGCGCAAAAACAGTGAGTGTAAAACCAGGGGATGTACAAACGGGGGATGAGTGTAAAAACAAGGGATGTGCAAACATGGTGCAAAGGGGTGAGTGTGCAAGGGCTCTCAGGCGGCAGCACGGGTCTCCTAACAAGTCTGCGCGTGTGTGCAGGTGTGCAAGCGTGTGCACACACACAGGATTGTGTGTGTTCACATGTGTGTGTAAGTAGATGTACAGGTGTTCATGCACGCACAAACGCGGGCCTAGGTGTGCACACAAGTGTGTGAGCACAGATGTGTGCAGGTGTGGGTGTGCAACCACAGGTGTGCACTGAGGACTGCATGTGACACAGGTGTCTGCACACGTGTGTATGCACAGGAGTGTGCATGTGTGCATGTGTGTGCTCCTGCACATGCATGCAGACATCAGCACCCCCGGGCAGGTGTGCACACAGGTACCTGTGCAGAGGTGGGCACATGCGGGTGGGCACGGCCGTGTGCCGCAGACACGCGTGTGCACACACGTGTCACAGCCATGGGCCTGGGCTGCCCCCACCCCCTCCCTGCAGTACCAGCAGCTAAAAATATCCCCAGGGATGGTGCCAGCCGTTGCCACGGCAACGGGAGGATGGGGAGCGGGGCCGGGGGGCAGCCCCCCCACAACAGCCAGCTCCCCAGAACCCCAACACCCTCAGTACTCCCAGCACACCAACCCACCCAGAATGTTCCCAGTAACCCCCCAACACCTCCAGCATCTCCAGAACCCCCTGCAACCCCAACACCTCCAGGCCTCAGCACCCCCAGAACACTCCCAGCACCCCTCAAACCCTCAGCACCTCCAATACTCTCAGTACGCCCAGAATTCCCCAGGGGAGTACCCCAGGGGAACCCCCGCGGCTCAAGAGCAGGATGAGGCCCCCAGGGGGCTGGGGTGAGAGCTCAGTCACCCACTGCCCCCACTGTTCGGGGGGGGCTTCGCGGCCCCTTAATTCCCCGGTTANGCGTCGAGGCCTCGGCGCCTTGGCAGGGCGCCCCGGCACAGCTGCCTCCGGCCCGGGGCCGGGGGGGCCGGAAGGGGCTGGGGCCGTTCCCAGCGCTGGGGGCAGGCGAGGGGCGAGCAGGGGCCAGCGTGGGGGGCTTCCCCTTCCCACGGGGTCACTGGGATGGCTGGGACCTCTGATGCTGCATCCTGCTGGGGGGCACATGGCTGGTGACTGGTGCTTGGTGGGGTGTGAAGGATCTGATCCGAGGTGGGGGGACACCCCCATGGGGGCCATCTGGACCCCCTGGCTGCTGGCGGGTGCTGCTCCATGGGGGGGTCCATGGGGGGTGGAGGGGCCTGGGGTCATCCCCTTCTTAGGGGT
>VXBI01004924.1:88282-165251 GCA_013397375.1 Toxostoma redivivum | reverse complement strand
CGGGATGGGACGGGGCCGGGGCGGGCAGCGCTCCCGCCGGGACCTGCCCGCCCGCGCTGGGGGCACACGGGGGAGCGACGGACGGGGCGCAGCCCGCGGGGTCTGACGGGCGGGGAGCGCTGCGCAGCGCCGGCTCTGGCTTTGGGGTGCAGAAACCTGGAGAAGCAGAGCCCCTGGCCAGGTGAGGTGTGGGGCGAGCCGAGGGCCACAGGTAGCCGGGGGCACTTCAGGCTGAGCCCGGCCGGCCATGCCAGATGCAGACGTAATTCCACTGAGGGGACCCCTCGGTCTCCCCTCCCCAAATCTTGGACAGGGTGGTTTCTGATACATGTAGGATCAGGCGAAAGGAGAAATTTCCGTAGAGCTCTGAGGTGTTTTCTCTGGCTGAAGTTATCTAGAAATAATATTAAGGGGAAGAAGAACAGTAATTCATAACAAAACTTTAAAGAGCAGCAAGTTGTTTTACTGAAATCACACACGCTGGGAAAAAAATCACCTCACTGATCCTGATAGAAAGAGGCTAATAGCAGAATCTTTTAAACCGATTTATACCACAATTACGAGTTTCTGAAGCCTTAGCACTAGTCAAAACAAATTTCACCCTATGTCTGAAGAGAGTTTTTGAGAAATCCTGAATATCCTGAATCTGCCCTTAAAACCTTCATTTTTACTTATTTAGATATAGGATATGATACTTAAAATTATTTGTTTGAACTGTTTTCCTTTTTTACCGATTTTTTTTTTCTTACTTGAAACAGATGGCCCATTTTGCACCACCTCCTGCTCCCTCTCAGGCTCTGCCCCCCAAAACCACCACTGTGTGCCTTTCTGTGCAGTCATGGTGCAAACTAGATTAACCTTGTTGGACACTCTGGGCTGGATTCAGAGGAGCAGAGGAGGAGGCTAGTAGCCCTACCTCTCCCAGCCATGGCCAGTGCAGTTCTCCTGTTTGGCCATGTATCATGGAGGAGAGTGACTTTGTAGGCTTTTCCCGATTTCCCCTTTTGAATAGCGTCCCTATCACAGTTGGGACTATTTTGCCTCCTACTCGAGTTTCACCACCCGGTGTAAACGCAGAGAGGTTGTGCTGGGAGGGGCAAGGTCAGGGGAGTATCAGTGAGGCGTTGCTAAGGCTATTTCCCAGGCACTGTAGTGCCCCTTGAAAATGCTTATGCTAATTGTGGAAATTAGAGCCCTTAACTTCTGTGCTTGATTTAGTCAAAGTTTGGGCAGTTGTGCCCTTTTTTCACTTACTGTTCTATGCTTCTCCCCTCACCATGCTGCAGGACTACGCTCTCTTTGCAATGAGAAATAGAAATTTCCACCCCAAGAACCAAATCTGCTTATGTGCTCTGCGCGTTCACTGGGGTCTGGCCATTGATCCGTGCGTTGTGAAGACCAAATTCTTACATCTTTTCTAGCTGTGAGAGTGGGAAAATTAGTTGAGTGATTATTTGGAATATGTTTAACTGAGCAGTGGTGATGGCTGTTCAGATGAAATACTATTCCAAAATCTAGTTTGCATTTAACTGATGTAACTGAAGTTCTTGAAATGTAATTATTTTTAAAGAGGATTGATTATGGCAGGTTAGTGACTAGAAACAATACAAAGCATCTCAAAGTAATTTATTTTGTTCTAGGACATGACAAGGCTGATGTTCGGAGATATCTATAAAATTATTAGGCTGATCCTAACTGTGCTCAAGTGTGTGTCAAATCTCATTACAGTACTTGACATCATACTGTCCTACTCTTAACTTCTCAGAAAGGCCAGTGACGGAATGGGTAAAAAAGAGGCAAAATTTCTACATCATTTTCAAAGTGTGACTAGACCAGTATTGACAGAAAAGGTTGAACAGCTACCTCCTGTGTTAAACTTTATGGCTCAGTGGAAGAATTCAGATCCCAGGTCTGTCAACCTGACACTCTTTCTACCATTCTCAAACCTCAATATTTTCTTTGTATTTAATAAGATTATTAGGATTATCTTCTGAATTATGAGCAAAAATGTCGAGTGAGACAGGGAACCTTTCCAGTTCATTCTTATTCCATCTGCATCTTGGTTGCAAGCTGTTGCATCTATTGTTGGTTGCAAACAACCTCTTCTGCATAAATTGACAGCCTTTCTCAGTCACTTATTAACTGCATGAGTGCAGAATTCTTTACCTGCACTAATTTGTGCCAACGATTTCAAGAACATTATTGACACCAAGTAGACTGAGGGAGGACATTGACACAGAGGTGGTAGCGCTTTAGTACCAAAATCTTCTCTGCTGATTTCAAGGCTAATTCCATGTAAGCGCTTTTTTTTTTTTCCAGGTGAGAAAGTTAGGTGAGATTAACTGCTCAGATCACAAAACATGAGAGATTATAAGCTCTTCATGCCTGCATGAAGTCATGGTGAAGGCAACACAATCTAATGACTCAGTTGAAAAGACCATTCCAGAACCTGTTCTGGGCTTGGACACTGATCTCAGACAAACCATTTTCTTTCAGTTTTCCAGTTTCAAAAAAGTGAGGGTAAGAACTGTGCCTCACAGGATCTTGTTAGAAATACCTTGGTTAGAAACAGGGGTTTCTAAAGCACACTGGAATTTCTATGCAAAAAGCTTTGCATTGCTTTATGGTACAGTTGACATATGAGAACAGGCAAAGCAGAGGAGTTCAAAAGTATCCGATCCTTTTTCCTTCCATTTTCAGGACATTTCAACTGACTGTTTTGGTGCATAGGGTTGGTTGACCACTTCTCTGATATGCAGCCTTCATATGGTCCTTATAACTAGAATCCCTGTGTCTGAAACCAGCTTTACTGATCTAAATCCATTTTGGAGTTGGAGGGAAAACTTTATGCTACTGAACTTTTAATTTTTATTTATTAATAGTTAATTTGGGGCACTTGAGGCTGGCATATTAACCTACCTCTGCCTCCATTGCCTGGAATAGAGACTACTTGGTGTTGAATACTTTGGTGAATGAGATATAGAACACCTGGGTGAGTCTCTGATATGGGTAAAACAGTTACTATGTGCCTGGGTCATTATTTTTGATTCTTGAAAAATACTAGGGGGGAAGGAAGGGGAAGCATTAAACCCAGCTGTGACATTGCAGCTATAAATAAGCAATATTCTCTTGAGCAGAAAGTTAGGGCCATTGTACTGTGTCCTCAGTTTGGAGACAGATTTGAAACAGTGCTCCTCTGGAGTTGTCAGAATGCAAGAACTTGTGGTTAATGGTGGCACTGTGTGTGTTACAGTGACCATTGCAACACAGTGCACAGAGAGAGGGAATCTGCGATGACACGCGCAAAGAGAAGAAAAGGAAGACATAGAAAAGAAAGAAGGATGGGGAAGGGAAAAGAGACAGGAGGCAAGGGTGGCAATGATCCTAGCAAAGGGAACATTTTCCAGTTAGCAGTTCTGAATGTGATGTAAAAAATAACAACTGAAAGTTTTATTTTACTACAGAGAGCCCAAATTCTTCCTTTGATCTCTGTACAAGCTTCCTTTTGGCATCTGTGGGAGATCAGTGGAGAGTGAGGAGTCTTGAATTTATGATGCAGCCTGTAGCCAGCCATGAAATGGAATTCAGTCCTCTCAAAAACTTATTACATAGCTATGAGTCAGCCAGAAGGTACACACATGATTCTGAAATAAATGATAAAAGTCAATCAACATAGACATCTCACAACCAAATAGTAGGTAAGTTATGTGAGTACTCTGATCAGTGTAGCTAAACTGTTGGCATCTGTTTAAAAAAGTTATCTTGGTGTCCATGCTAGTATCTAGAGTAATTCCTTGATGGACTTTTTTTTCTGTAATGGTTTGCACAAATACACTGTTTTTGAGACTTGTGAAAGGATTCAGCATCTAAAACCAGATGTATCATCTTAATAAGTTAGAAACACATTAAGTGACCTCTAATGAGTAACAATAAATTCACTACTTTTTTAAATAATGGAATCCATTTAGTAATTTTTCCTAATTATACTTTCTATTTGAAAATAGCAATTGGGAGCTTTAAAAGATAGATATCAGATGCACCAACCTGTCAGAGCAAACCAAATACACAGGAAATCATTAAACTTAAGACAGTTGATTTCAGAATTTTTTTCAGATAATTAACATGAATAATCAATGTATATATAGGTCTGCTAATCTACAGAAAGATCACTTTTTACTTGTAAGAATTTGACCTTCAATGCTTCTCTCTGCCTATTGGGCTGCTGATATTCTTGGGCACTTGATATCTTGAATTAAAACATTGAGAAACTAGGAGTTTGAGGGTTCTTTATATACATACTATGCAAAGCAGAACATTTAGAAGCAAACAAAAGTAAAACCTAATATTGAATTGTTGCTATAAATCATTCCTGCTGTAAGCAGCTCTGCTGACTTTCTGCCTTCAGTCAGCAAGTCCTTCCAGCACTACTACACTGCTCAGAGTCTGCTGGGTTTTGAAAGCAATGGGGCTCCTGACCTGATACTTGTCTTCACTTAGGAGAACATGTTATAAACCAGAACAGTGGTCTACAGTATGCTCAGCAAAACAGAAAAGAGAGCTGGTCCCTGCAACAGAGTGCTGAAGTTGTCTTGGGCAGATTAGGTTAAGAAGATGAAAGACTCATCTTTCAATTTCATGTCATCTCCTCAAGACAGAGCTTGACAGATTTTGTTCTTTCCTCCAAGAAGCACTATCCAACCTGTATTTTCTGCTTTCTGTCCTCTGTGCTTTCTTGCTACCTGTAGCCCTAATCTTCCTGAAAAGGAGGACATTGATTCCCTGCTCTGTTTTTCTACTCTCCGGCTCACCCATGGCCTAGCACCATTAATTAAGCTTTTACTTGTGAAGTTTGTTTTAGAACTGCCTGTGTAAAGGAGCATTACTAAAGACAAGCTGTTGAATGAATGCAATACTGTGGGAGGATTTCCTCTAGCCCCATTATTCCTGGCTCCTCTGGTACCAGCTAGACATGGAAGCATAAGGTTTGGGAGCAGACTGTTTGCTCCAGTGGATGCAACAGGTACATATCTCTCATACTCACTGTTAGAGTCCAAGTGTCCACCAAACTCAGGACCTCCACGGAACCATCCACTCATGGCTGTGTTCACATGGGCCATTGCACAAAATTTCACAGTGACAAGGGAAAAGGGAGGTTGAGGTCTGGTGGTAATGGAGTTCATCAGTAAATTACAGATTAGGGACCAGGGTGTCACACAGTTTTGTTTGCACCCTTTAATCTTCCCAGAAAGATTCAGGTACCTTTAAAATTTTTAGTGAGTACTATTTCAGGTGCACAGAGTACATCTTTTGCAGGTCCTGTGTCACCTCTTCCAGATGCTGCAGTTTTCTCTGATATTCTAGCAAGGCACAGTGCAGGCAAATTTAAATATCTGGACTACTGCCTCAATAGTAGGTGCTTGTGGCAGGGATTTTTTTCCTTATTCCCATATTCCACCTCACTGCTGTCTTTGCCACACACAATGCACGTTTCTGCTCAGTTTTTTGACACTGCTTGAAACCGTATTTTGGGAAATCATGACTGAATAGGTCCACATGTACCACACTCAGTCTGCTATGTTAGTTGCTTCCAAGATGACCAATTTATCTCTATATGTTTTTAAATATTTTGAATGTATAGTAATTGGTACTCACCAGGACCTTTTGAATAATCCTGGGCAAGCCAGCTGTCCAAGACTTGCAACAAAGATCCAGTTTTCACATCTCACTGGGAACATGTTCTATATTTAACCTTTGAGGAGAAATTTAACTAAGCTATACCCAGTCAACACCAAGCAGTACACTTTACACTAGATGCCATTCTTTCTGTATGAGCATTCTGTAAGTATTTTGAATTGTGAAGTGTGACTGCGGTGTTAGGGTGTTAACCCTTTAGTTGCGGCGGAGTAAGGAGACACAGTCACACGGTCATTCTCGAGATGAAAGAGAAGGCGAGAAGACGAAGTTTATTCAGAAAACTCACTGCTTAAGTAGCACGACTCGCAACAATGAGAACAGAATAAAGATGATTGGTCCAGAGAGAAGACACCCCATTCCCAGGGTCTGTTAACAGCAAACAGGTGTCTTTATCTTTATTATTAATTCCTCTGTGTTTTGACCAATTTATCTTTCCTGGGAAAGGCTTCTTGGCCTTCAGCTGAAAAACAGCTTATCACCCTGAGAAATGGTTCAGAGAACAGAGCTGAAAGGCTCGGGCCTGGAATAATTTTCCAGGCAATTCTCTAAAAGGATACTACAGTGAAGGTAGTTCCTTACAGGAACTTTGTGTTGGAAAGACAACAATCTACTCAAAGGACAACTAATCTATGCAACATATAAATCCCCCAAATATTTTATGCCTTCTTCATAGCCATATATTTTGTAAGACTGTCATATTCTTACACAAATTATAAATGTCATACCCCCCTGATGAATTTCCTCCATTTAGTATCCTTCAGTATGGGAAAAACATGTAGATTTATAAACCAAGCTGTAATACTAAATCTTCTGCTGCCTGTTATTATTATTTTAGGGAACCTGTCTATAGTCTTTATCCCACCTTAGAGAGGCAACTGTAATTCTCCTGGTTTATGTATTATAGATTGAAGGGGCTGGATCAAGTTAGTGAGTGACAAACTGAATATAAAAGTCTGGTTTCTAAACAACAGAAATAGGTTCCACTTTTTGTGCCATTATGCTTTTTCAGTACATTACTCTGTATGATATCCTTGTCTAAAGCATTGTAATCAGGTTACAAATATAAATATCATCAGTGATGTGTGAATATATATATGCATGTATAAACAAGAATTCTTCGCATCATTTAGACTTCTGTCTTTAACAAATACCTTGATAGCATATTGTACCTCTTTTACTTCCCAGGATAGTCCTGGGTTGAGTATTTTCAGCAGCTAGCTAGGGTACAATTACTGCTGCTTTCATTTCTTTGGGAAGGCAATGTTTACATAGTTAATGGTCTCTGATGTGTCATGTCCATTTTCATATCAAAGCCTTCGAAAGCATCAATCAATCAGAAAGCTGAGCTTAATCTTCAACAGGCCTTTACCCTCCCTCCTCCACAGTTAGATTACATACTTTGAATACTCTGCCTGGGAGCTTTCAGCTGAGAGATTTGGGCTGTGTCTCCCCGTGAAGTGGTGCAGGATGCACAATGTCAGTGTACTGGCTTGCAGAGATGAGATCCTAGTCCTCCAGGCTTAAGTAGCAGCTGGATGATACTTCTGGGTGACACAGCAGTGGGGTGGGAAAATTCTTTGTGCCCAAAGAGGGTGATGAGTATCTCAAGAACTTTCAAGGACCTGAGCTTTAGCTCCTCAGTGTTAGTAACTGTGACCTCTACCTCTTCTGGAGCTTCTGCAACACTTGCTCTATTTGTTTTACTCTACTTAAGCACTGAAGTTTTGGTTCACAGCTATGAAAGGCAGAGTTGTTCACTTTAAATTGAAAACTGAGGTTCAAATGAAACCACATGGTGTCTGATCACCAAAGTCACAGGTACATTCTTGCTAAGATTGTGCTCTGACCATGGGTGCATAAGGAACTCTGTGGCTGAAATCTGACACAGGCATGATCAGTTGCCATATATTGGAAATAGCCACAATGAGGCAGATTAAGTATTTGGTAGTCGCTTTGCTTTAGTAATTTTCATTGCTTCCATGGAGTCTATTTCAGTATTCAGTTGGTAAACTGAGGCATTTTTTGAAGGACAAGAAAAATTGGACGGTCCTAATGGAAAGGAACTCAGTACAATCAGAAATATCCATACATTCTGGTTGTTGTCATAGGTGAACAATATGGAGAGAAGTGCAGTGGTTCTCCGTGTTGTTGGACTTCCTGTGTACAGTGATAGAGCTGAAGGTATGAATGTAGGGACTTGGATCCAGCCATTTTCCCCTACTTGTCAAACTGGAATTGCTCTAGCTGAAGTAGGACATGTCTGATGTTTTATCATCAGCACCACAGCTGGCAGCACAGTGCAATGAGAGATGCTGCAGGATTAGTACTGAAACCAGCAGCAGTGAGATGGTCTGGAACACATGGGGAAACCTGACAAGAGGCAGCAGTGGGGTGGGAATTGAGGCAGACAGAGAGCTGGCACTGTGTGCTGTCTTACAGACCTGCCTAAGGGAAATGTGGGAAGAACACCATCCCTGTTGGAGTGAATAGGGTCAACAAGATGAAACAAGGGATTGTGAGGCTCCCCTTTTGTTGTTTGTATGAGGATGAGATGCTTTCCCTATATAATGTCTGTTTTCTTTCTCCTCTAATAACTTATTTCTTGCATTGTACATCAAAATGTATTTGTAAAAATAGACTTATTGCCTGCTACTGACAGTGAGGTATGGCACTTAATTTTCCTACCCTTCTAGGTAGGGACTATTGCTAGTTATAGCTGCAGATGATCATATTTCTAAGAACCTTTAGGTTGGTGACAGTGCCTGGCAGATGACACTGAAAATACCAATTACATCCTGCGAGAAGAGACCATTGACAAGGATAATTATAGAGGAACAGATTATTCTAATGCCACTATATCAAAATAATGTAAATTAATTCTCTGAAATTACTTATTTTTCCTGAAAATTTTAGTTTTGCCAAAATGCCTTTCCTACAAGCAATGCCATGACATTGCTAATATTTGTAGCTATTAAAATTAAATACTTATTCTGGGAGGGGATTTGTAGTGGTCCCATTTTCTTACTCAATACATCTTTTGTGATGTTTATCAGGGCAATCACTGCAGTTACTGAAGTGTAAAATGGGCAGAGCTGACACAACAATTTGTATCCTCTCTCTTTGTGTACCTCACCCAAAGAATTACTGACGTGTAACTGAGAATTGTTGACAGTTGTGCCAACAACCTGGGGGATGCAGAAGACTGTAGGTGACACCGAGGGTGCAGTTAGTCCTCACAATTTCCTGTTGCTGTTAACAATTTGCAAACTGACAGGTAGGTTTGGAGGGATGTCCATTAATAACAATAACATCTTGTAAATTATAAGAAGTGTGCTTGCATGCAACATGTGTGGACTATTAAGATTTTGTTATTATAGGCAGTGTTTGAAACAACCCTACATTATATGGCCTTGTTTGAAAGGTCTCTTGAAGTAAATCAAAACATTGAAAGAGCTGTCTCAGAAATATGAAAGGTTGACTTGATAGAGTTTTAAACATACAATTCCTGACAGTAAAAATGTTGACTACAGCTTGGCATCCAGATATTTTGTTTCATCCAAAGATCTGAAAGAGCTTTTAAAAATGTCTAATTGCAGTGTAACGAGTTCCTATTTTGTATGAAGGACTATTAAAGTAGAAAAAATGCACAACTATAATTTTCAGGTTCAGATTTCTATTGTTGGATACTTACATTCATATTCATGTCCTTGATCTAAATATAGGTTTAGATGGCAACTTACATTCAATTTTGAAAAATGATCTGATTTCCAAACTCAGAGATTGAAAGGAGGAAGTTTTGCTAAGCATATGAAACATGTAAAAGCCTAAATACTTTGCTCCTCACTGGGATTCATCCTTTTTTAATTCTTTTCTTTGGATTATTTGTCTCTGGCTTTGGACAGTAATTGCCAGTTAATGTATCTCTCTGATGCTCACACTAATATTACACCGCCTTCTTCAGAAGCAAAGCAATAAAAATTATTCGAGTATCTAATAACCTTACCATTAGGAAGGAAAAAGAGTTCATAGTCCTTAGTTAAGCATGTAATGCAGCAGTGGTGCTGTGTACCTAACAATGCATATGTCCTTCCTAGGGTAAGTACTTTAGATGAGCAAGAGCTCACATCCTGTTAGGGAAAGGGATTATGAGACCTATATCTTTAAATAGGAGAGCATGATTTCACCAAAAGAGCTGTCAGTAGGGTTAGATAACTCATGGCTCTCATATTTTCCTTTCAATGCTGTGGGCTGATAGAAATTGAACACAGTGACCTTTAGGATCATAGAATGGTTTGGGTTGGAAGAATGCTTAAAGATCATTCGCTTCCAACCTTCCTGCCATGGGCAGGGACACCTTCCATCAGACCAGGTTTCTCAGAGTCCCATCCAGCCTGGCCTCAAACACTTCCAGTGATGAGGCATCCACAGCTTTTCTGGGAAACCTGTTCCAGTATCTCACCACCCTCACAGGGAAGAATTCTTCCCTAATATCTAAATCTAAACTTCTTTCAGTTTAAGACCATCACCTCTCGTATGTCACTACATCCCCTTGTAAAAAGCACCTCCCCCTCTGTCTTGTAGCCCTTTTTTACTGGAGGGCTGCCATATTATGTCCCTCAGACTTCTCTTTTCCAGGCTTCTCATGTCAGAGGCCCCAGAGATGGATGCAGCACTCCAGATGGGATCTCATGAAACTGGAGTAGAGAGAGAGAATCACCTCCCTTGACCTCGTGGCCAGCCAGGATGAGGTTGGTTTTCTGGTCAGGAAGTGCACATTGCTGGGTCATGTCAGTCTCTCCGTCCACCAGTACCCCAAGGCCTCCTTGAGTTGCTCTCAGTTGCCTTGCCTGTATGCTTGTCTGTCTTCCTTGTATACGTAGCCCAGTTTAAATTAAAGTGCTCTAACTTAATATTATGCCATTGCTTCATCCAAAAACTTCACAAAGGAGAATTTTTCAGTTGAGCTGCTTCTAAAATCCAGAGACCTATTGCCTTGGTACCAGCCAGCTCACTTAATGTTTCCTGTGCCTCGGGAAAACACCTGTGAGAATTAAAGTTCACCTTCTCCCTATGGTCCTCAGTTATCAAATACCCCGCTGGAACCACAGGCAAGTGGGTGATAGAGCAGTCCTGTAGCTACACTGTGGCATGCAGGGCTGGGGCTGGCCTCCCTGTGTGTTACTAGATTTGGGCTACTACAAGGATGACATAAAGCTATTTTTGTTTCACCTTTGTTGGTCTTTTGCCAAAAACATCTTGGAGAACCTTGTCATGACTTGTACAGCAACGTTTACTTCTGTGTAATTGTTTGCTGCAGCACAAAGTCTCTTCTCAATCAACTGTTTAAACTATGGGTGGTAACAGATGCTTAGATTCATTGCTTTCTGCTAGCTTTAATTTTTATTAATAAAGCAATAAAATCCTTATCTGTGTGGATTGTGTAAATTGTAAAGACGCAAAAAATAAACCTCTCTCTCACAGTTTATTTTATTTGTAAAGCCTTCTGCAGGTCTGACATCTGTTTAACATGGTGTATGTTTACAGTATAACTTAAATGATTAAGAGTAATAATTACATTTTAAAATGTACAGATGTCCTCATTCTGAACAAAATTCATAACTATATCAGATTGCAAACCTTATCCCATCTTACTCACTATACCTCTATTTTTCATAAATAAGAAAGAAGATCTTGTGGTTCCTCTGCATATTGATAACTGAGCTGTCCTTCTTGTACTGTCTTCTTGGACCATTTCCTCAGAAATATTCTGCATGTTCCAAGACTCTATATCAATACATATAAAACTACAGTAACAGCTGCTTGACATGATATTATTCTAGGAATACTCTATGACTATATAAACACAGATTGTGTGATAAAGTGAATCTCAATTGAAAAATCAAAAGGTCATTCTCGTTCATTCTATACTGAGAGGAAAAATGAAAAAAAATTGATGAATAGAGCAGTACAGACTTGAGCTCATGTTGTGAAGCTGAGCTAATTATTCTTCAGCTCTGTCCTAAGCCCTGTGTTTCCATGACAGAAGTTATTTCAACTCATTTATATTATTCATTAATAATAATTCAGGTTCAATTGTGATTTGAGGAAAAACTCCTGCTCCCTGGCTACAGTGTGATTTAATCATGCATAAGTAATCAGGTAATTACAAAAGAAATATAGGTAAAATTAAATGCAGTTTGTGAAATTTTAATTAGTTTTATGCAGATTTTAATATTTGTTTAGAAATTTGTATTGGGAACCAATTTAGTTTGCAGTTCTTCAAGTAATATTAGCTATTGCATGGTCTTAAATTGTTACTAGTTTGGAAATCAGAAAGCATGTGCATGATTGTTGGATCCTTTTAAGATCACACAGTATCAAGAGAAAGGCAGCTCAAAATGTTGTTTGTCTGGACATCTCTTTTGCACTCAAAACTCAGAGCAGAGTTTGAACTTTTGTTCAAAGCTATGTCCTCTTTTACTCCAGCTCCTGGCTTCTGAGACTGTGTATTTCCCCTACATTTCCTGTTGTCTCACCTTCCCCACACTGCAAGTTTTATTTGATCCTCTTGCTGTGTAGTCTGACCAAGGGCAAAACATGTTTGGAGGTTCATGCTCTGCAAGTGAGATATGTCTTCTTCAACCCAGGTTAAAACACCAGTTTTTGAGATGTGAGCCAGGCATCTGAGCAGACTGCCATCATGTTCCCAAACAAAACAGCAGATTTCTCTGGTTCTCTGTGAATAGGGAAGAGGAGATTGAGAATGTTGTGGATTATACTGCTCCAAAGAAGAAGTAGGATTTGACAGAGAAACTGAAATTGTGTAAATCGCAGAAGCATATAAAAGTTATATAGGGAATTTCTTACTTTCAGGTGATTTCTTAATTTCCTATAATCAATTATTGTAGCTGTGTTTATTCAGCAATGTGTTCTTCTGGAGCTCTACTGGAAATAGATCTACATTTAAAGGTCTACATATTTAAAGGTCTTTATAAGGCACTCTGACTTAGGGAAAGCTGATCTAACTGCAATGATTGATCCATTTCAACATGTGACAAATGCATTAACAGTAAATTGTGCTTAAGCAGAAACCTGTCTCAAGGCCTGAACCTCTTAAGGTGATAGACCTATGTAACCATACTGGAATCTCTGCCCTTGCAAATGAGATATCGGGGTTTTTTCCATTAAAACTGTGTTGTTTTAAAGCTGCAAGTTTTGCTTACCTGCCTTGATGCAAACTTTATTCAACAAGGCTAGATCCCAGAAGATGCAGCAAAGTCAATAGAAACAGCTAGGCTGATAGCATATAGGCAAACACACAAAGACACACTCACGGGTTTATGTGATCTAAATATATAAAAACACAAAATACCTGAATATAAACATATGTTATAAATTCAGAAATATTAATCACCAAATGCAAACGTATGAGCAATGGTGGTATCTGATTCACGGCTCTCAATAGAATGAAATAGATGGCAAACACCCATGGTAAGGACAGTTGGTTGAAAAACTGCTCACCTTTTCCTGAAAAAGGAAAAGAAAGAGTTGAATTTGGGTTCCTGGATCTCAGCAGAGCAGTTCTCATTTTTTGTCTCCTGAGTACAGTTTGAGCATTGACTTCCTGATATCTTAACATGTGTACAGTAATATGTTTGGGAAACTTACCCAGCTGTGTCCTTCAGTCAGGACAGAAAATTAGTGTGGGTTTTTAAAAACACCCTTGATATGTATGTCAGTAAGTATGTCAGTGAAAATTTACTGGCCTAAGAACACAGCAGGCAAAAATGGGTTTTTAAAAAGTGATGATGTAAGAATATATGATGTAAGTCTTAGCATTAAGAATATTCATTCCTAATGATGACCCTTACTGATAGAAACATTAGGTCCTTTTATCTCAGTGTTTAAAGAAATTAAAACTGTTGGAGATGATGGTGGGATCTGAGGTGGGAAGTTAACTACCCCAGTTCATTTTGTCTTGTTCTGAAATGAGCAGTGATGATTTCTGCTGGAGAGAGAACCTGGGCAAGTTATAGATAGGTGAGAATACATTCTTTTTTTCTGTGTCTGTGTATAAATTTTGGTATACACTGTAATACTGAGAAGCTACTAATAAAAGTAATGCGTTCTTGTAGTTGTCACCTCTTAATAATCTCTCTCTAAAACAACTAATAGAATTTTTCTTTCTGTCTCTCCAGTAAGCTCTTTGCTGTTTTCCTCCAAACTCTGAAGACAAGATCCCTTGATACTGCTGTTCCAGACAGAGCTATTAGATCTGAGCCTCCAGATGGAGAAATTAAATTTACAGGCTTGATGTTGTAAGGCTTCAAAGAGCCGAAGGGGTGGAGAGAGACTGGCATGAAATAGTACACTTTTCCCAGTTTCACTTTTGGGAAATTAAATAAACATTCACAAATAAAATCACTAAAGCATTTTTTTAAATTAGATGTGTAAGCATTAGCTGTTCATTACATTCTCCCACTTGCAAACAAATTGTATCAAAGTATCATTTGTCTTCCAAGAGTGTGGCAAGGATTAATTTAATGTTTGTTAGGAAGTCTTAGATCCATGGAGAGAAGCTATGAGAGGTGGACACAGATCATTATCATAATTTTATATATAATAATATTGTGTTCTTTCATTTTTCTGAGGAACAATTATTCAGCCCCAACATTCTCCATCCTCCACAAAACTGGTCACAGCTAATTGTTATCTATTTATTGGCTAGGAAAGCAGAGGTTTCTTTTGCTGCGTTCAACATTGCACAAGAAGTAAATGACTGAGCAAGAAATAAAGCTGGCAAGAAATTAGGCCTATACACTGAACACTTGAAATCTGGCTGATGTAGCTGTTTACTGAAATTCCTCCTATTACTGTTTTCTTAGCAATGTTTCTGTAGCTCATGTAGCTCAGGAAGAGGTTACAAATGGTAATGGTAATTTTGTGCTCTCCTTGATTCCTTGCAGAAGGACCCAGAGGGGAGTGCTTTGTTTTGTTTGAAATTGTTGCCTTCCACTTTGTAAATAGCGAAAGAGGCAAATATGCTGTCTTCTGAAATTTTAGGAGCAGTCTGCCTTGAACCCTTTTAATTTGGAAAGGTGGTATCATGGAGTCTTTAGCAAGACCATTTTACAGTATTGTCTGAGATAATCAAGGTAAGCAACAAAAAAAGGGTTGAATGATTTGATTAAAATTTGCTGTTCCCAGTCACTTTATAATGTTTGTTGCCTTGACTGTTGTGGTGGTGCTTTTTTACTGCCAGTCTGCTGTTTTGATGGAGTTTTCTAGTTTACAGAAATCCAGATTTGCTGAAGTGCATTCCTGTGTTACACCTTAGGTCTGTCTTTACAATAGTGGGAAGGGAGATCCATTGATAGGTTAATTTTAAATGTATTCCTCTTTCACTTTGTAACATATTGCTCTTTAGATGGCTACAGATCTGGTAGGTTTATTCTTAGCAAGGACACATTTCAAGTATTGAATCTGTACAGTTAAGAGAAAGTCAGACATCACTTTAGTGAGGGTTTGAGAATGCATTTCCAGGTTCAGTGTTTGCTTTTCCCTTTTTAAGTGTGGGCTGATCTCTAAAAAGGGAGATATCAATGAAATAACTTCTTGCTCATCTATATTTATTCTCCTTTTGAGGCCTTGTCTTTGCTTTCTTCAGTGTGTAAGTCAAAACAAGGCATCACACCATTGCTAACACTGCAGGTTTAGCCTGCTATCTGAACATCAATCCAGGCTTGTTCTGCTTCACTACAGCAGCACCCACAGGAAAAGGGCTCTAGATCTGGAACTTATCAGAGTTTTCTGTTTATGCTTGAGACAAGTACACATGTGACCTAGACTTCAACTTTTACTGTGCTGACACTATAGGAAACACTTTCCTTGTCAGTAAGCTGATCTGTCAACACCAGAAGTAGTTCTAACTAGTGGCTACTTTTTAGCCGATTTTCTGGTCATTTCGATTAGATGGACTCTATGAGGATTGCCATAAACAGCTGAAACATCTAAGTGGAGGAATTCCTCAACAACCAAAATTTAGATGATCTGCAGGAGAATTCAGTATCACACTGTTCTCATTTTATGACAGTGGCACATCTACATCTATACACACTGTCTCTCCTTATACCCCGAGTGTGTTCTGAGGAGCTCTAAATACAAGTGTTGTGAGACATACAAAATCTCATACACCCTTCCCTTACCAAAACACTGTGCATGTCTTCTGTCCCACATTGACTCAAGAGAATCAAGCCTCTGAGTCATGCAGTGATTACATCCCCTGAAAAAATATGTCCCTTTTTTATTTTGAGATCTTGTAAGTCTATTAAATCACTGGGTTTAAGTTTGTTATTTGCATGTCCCTGTACAAGTCTAGGGAGATAAGAAGAGAAAACAGTGAGTTAGTTGCACTTGGGATTCTCGCCAGTCTTTGTGGGATGGAAAATTCCTTCCTAATTCCATATCTGACTTTAAATTTGACCCTCAGTGTGTGAGCAAGTTAGACCAACATACGCACTTAAGAAAAAATAGATCCTTTGTGTCCTAGCAGGACACTGGTGCAACTTTTTCAGGGTCTCAGTCTAGCTGCTGCCAATCAGTGAAGCTTTGTCTTCCTTCAAGCATCCTAGAGTGTGCGGGTAAATTGGGCATCAGAAAAAAGAGCAGTCCTCTCCCTCCTGCAGACTGTCCACAGAAGCCTTGAAACATGAGATTGAGTTATGGAGTTATTTCAATGCAGAGCCACAAGGAAAATGAGGATGTTCAG
Source organism: Toxostoma redivivum (assembly GCA_013397375.1). Lineage (NCBI taxonomy): Eukaryota > Metazoa > Chordata > Aves > Passeriformes > Mimidae > Toxostoma > Toxostoma redivivum. Next base: position 148,789 of record VXBI01004924.1, on the reverse strand, counting down.
CACAGCACAGAAAATCACTGGTGCCCAGGGGAAAGTTTAGTTTTGTACATGCCAACATTAGTGATCAATCATACATTAAAACTGTCTTCTTCACTGCTAGCTTTTGTGTTTGTATCACCTTTGAACAAACGTCTACAATCTTAGAGGGCTGATTAAAAAATATGGAGCAGATTCAGAATGAGATTGATCTCTGAGTGGTGTCTTTAGAAAATACTTCTCTCATTGACGACATCCCGTAAAAAAACCCTTTAAGATCTATCCATAAACTAATTTTAAATCTATTAATTACAACTTTTAATCTGGTCAATCATATGCCTTGGACATGTCTATGTTGTCCTCTATATAATTGTCTTTATCTAGTTCATCATTTCATAAAAAGAACTGTGGGGACTTTTAAAAACAAGGCTCGAATTAATAATATTTTATCCTCATTGATTTTTAGGAAGACTGCTGGCTTAACTTAACAATAATTTCATTATTGTACGCAGACTAATATTGGGGTATGGTTCCTATAATTTCCTGGGCCTTCCTTCTCTAGTAGTTATTTAATAACTGCATACACTTGCAGTTCTCTGACCCTTTGAAATTTTCCCATTTTTCCATGAGTTGTTCAGTATCAACACTAGTGATTCGGAGAACTCCTTATTTAGTTTATGTTAGACTCCAGGCCTGTTGATTTGAAAACATTTAATTTTAGCAGATCTCGTCTCACATCTCCTTTTATTACCTACAGTGAATTTTGTTGGGCTGACGTAATATGGGATGATACTTTCTACAGCTTCATTCCAAGGACAAAACAATGTGCGAAGGACAAAATGTTTATTCGATATTTCCGCCTTTTTTGGATTGTCATTTACGGTTTTATCACCCGCATCTAGAAATGGGCTTGTGGCCAGTCTTAGGCACATTTTATATTTATAAAAATATCTTTTTTGCCTCTTTAGCTCTGTTAACTATTTAGTACTTCCTTGATCTTATAAACCTCCCTCATAAATTCCCTGCATATTTAGAATCTTAGCATTTATTAATGGTTTTTACTTTCTCCTTTCTCCACTGCTCAAATAAGTGATTTTTAGTGTTGTTATTGCCAACTTTTTTTTCAGACAGGTTCTGGTTTGGTGTAAATATTTTTGTGCCTGGAAGTGTGTTTTCGGTCCATGATTAGATAAGCTTAACACTTTAATTTACATTTCCCATTTGATTTTACACTACCAGTCAGTGGGAATGATGATTTTTAAAGTTTGTCCTGTTTAAAGCTCCAAGCCTGATTGAAACCAGCCCCCTCTTTACTGGCTAGGGCCACATTCTGCTTGAATATTGTAATTGTAGCCACATCACCAGTATTGGTACCCAGGCAATTACCAGATGAAGGCAAGCACTAAAAGTTTCTAATCCATCAAAAACAATTCTGTGGCTGAGCTGATTGAGCTCCCACAGGGAAATTTTTATGCTACCACTAGAGCCTCGGGAAACTTAAAAATAATCTTGTTGCTGGCCACTTGTCGGGTACAGCAATTCCCCCTCAACACATTTTTTTCAAGTTAGCAAGGAAATTGTAATAGAAGCAGGCAGGAAACATGAGAAAAAGGTTATTAGGAGCAATTCCAATGAGTTTCCCAAAGGAAGCATGAGAGGTTGAAAATCCTTAAGTTCTTTTTCCTCCCACTGACTGCTCATACTTGCTCCATGCTATTTGCTGTCCCTGCTGTTGTGTTGCTGGAAATGTTGATAGGGCTGTGCTGTAAATAAGATCACCAAGACCCAATCAGATTTTTAAAATGTTACCAGTGAGGATGTTCCAGTTCTGATTTACAGCAGGATCCTCTGGAACTTTTATCAGCCAAATATCTATTTTTGGAAGTTTTAATACGAGACATGAATAAAACACAGGATCTTTTGTACCAGTCCCAAAGGCAGAGAACTAAAATAGATATAGGTTGTCCTTTACACAGTGGCAAGTATAGAGCGCTTCTGTGACTTCAGTGCTGTATGAGCAATTTTGGTTCCAGCTTAAGGAGACTCTAACCTGAGATAATATGACTCCCACTCAGAGAGGAAAGGGAGGAAACAAAGTCAGGTAAATAGCTGGGATCTTCTTGGGGATGATGAGAGCTCATAAAAAAAAGACCATCCAGAGGGAAGGTTGTCCTTCCCACTGTGAAGTAAATTTTTTGGTTTATCACTTTAGGTGAAGGAGAATCTGGTTCATTCCCTAGTCTTGCACTCTTCTTGTTGCTGAAAAACAGATCCCTAAAGGAACAGGTTCCTTACCTTTTGAAACTTATAAAAGGGTCTATATTTCTTTCTCTTTTTCTGAGATTTTCTGAGGCAAGGGGCAGCATTTCATTCTTTGAGTGGTTTATAGGATGGCAGGAAAATTTATTGAAATAATTTAAAAGAGGATAGGATGGCTTTCTTCGGGTAGGTAGCAAGATTTTTTCCCAGAGAGGAGAAAGTATGGCTGAGAAATGGTGAACGGCCATTTGGCTAGTGGCATGAGCTGCTTCCTTTCTGTTCCTGAAATAGTCACTTTTGTCACTTGCCTTTCCTCTCACCTTTTCTCCCATTCACCCTTCCCCTCCCACTTAGGTAAGGAGAGCACCCATAGTCTCAACCCTTACTAAGTGGGGATGGAGTGAAGCTCTGTGGGTAGGGGGCCAACTACTGTAGAAAATTACTGGAAGTGGAAATGCTTATCCAAATCTGGCCCTCTTCTGGTACTCCTTCATTTGACACATTAATCCTGTTACCATCAGAAATAGTCAGCATAATGCACCATTTTAAAGAAAACTACACACATAAATATCTAGTCAAGGTAGAAAATACGCGTTTGGTGGGTTTGCCTTTCCTTTGCCTCTTCTCTTCTCTTCTCTTCTCTTCTCTTCTCTTCTCTTCTCTTCTCTTCTCTTCTCTTCTCTTCTCTTCTCTTCTCTTCTCTTCTCTTCTCTTCTCTTCTCTTCTCTTCTCTTCTCTTCTCTTCTTTTTTCCACCTGCTGAAATAAGCACAGCAGAGCTGTTTCTTTACCATGCTCCTGCTCCTGCATTTTTCCAACCCAATTAGGCCATTACCAGGGCTAAATGAGGCATAGAGCCTCCAAAAGTCACACCGTCGTCCCGGAGATGAAGTGCATAGAACTGCAGAGCTGCCAGGCAGGCAAAGTGGCTGAGGCTCACCAGAGTGTGACCCCAGGTGTTTTGCTGCTCCTGAAAGATCACCTTCAAAAAGGAGTGAGGGGCAAGAATATTATTTTTTAAAGTGCTGTGTTAATGAGAAGTGGCCACATTGTGGTCAATTAATACAGTTGAGTTTCTCAGGGATGCACAGAGAAAGTGCTTGGGCATGTTGTCTTCTGATTTCTGGACTATGTGGCAGAACAGGCCATGAAGATCATGAAAGCTTTCACATATCTTCCAGTAGTTCTGGTATTAGTTTTTTGTTTGCTGTTCAAGAACTCCCTCTTGCCCATAAATCCATAGTGGGCAATTCCACTCTCCTGACACACAGCTGATACTCTAGCATCCAGGTTCCCTATCCAGCTGAGAGCCTTCAATCATTTGTATCATGCAAGTCTGTGCAATAAAGCAGGGTGCTCTTCCATTCTTTCAGTGCCACAAACCCTGTATTTGCTTCTATTCCCAAGCTGCTGGGAGCTCTGTGTTGGATATAGAAATGATGCAAAGGAGGAGGTCATCTCTCCTGCCCTGAAGCTATGGTATTTCTCACCAATTATGCTTAAATTATGAACTGGAAAAAATTATGTTGTAATATCCAACACAATGGGAACAGGCCCTATTTAGAAAGGCAGATGACACAAAGCCTAACAGTTCAATTCATTAAAGCCTGGGATCCCCTGCTTTATTTCACAGAGAAGCTTTGCCAGGAAAGATAATGATTTTCCATCATGTGCTGTTTGAAGAACATAAGGTGTTGTTTGCTGAAAGAAAAATAACACATGCACTCTTATGAATTTTATTTTTGTACAGTGAAGATAATGGATTAAGTCCTTTGCTGTAAATACTGATTCTTTTGGAAGCTAAATAGCTTTGCTTGTCCCTACCTTCACTTGAGTTCTGCTGTCTTTACTCTCACTGAGCAATACCTTAGTTACCAGCTAAAACCATATGAAAATTCCTGAAGAATGTGGTAGTAGTAATACTAAATTCACCAACTAGATAAATCAAGAAGTGAGAAAGACACAATTCCTAGCCTTTTTCTGGTTTAACAGCATGATAGTGGACCTGTTGAGATAGATGTCAAAAGAAGCCCACATTTGAGCATTATTAGACATGTTCCTTTGCATTTAGTTATTTGAGGTGCTAGTCTAAACAGAGCATACTCCTTACCTGGGCAGTCTCCCCAGCAAGTGCCATGCTTCTGGTCTTCCTCAGTGACAAATCCAGCTGATTCGGTTAATTGCATTGTCACAGCAGTTTAACCTAAACTGCCAGAATTTGCAGGAAAAAGCTAAGGTGAGGGCGCAAGATCTATTTTGATTACTCTTTGAAGCTCCTGATGACCTCCAATAGTGATGCAATAAAAAATTACAGTGACATTGTGATATCTTTGGTGATTGTATCAGCTGAGAAGAGTGACAGAGAAATTCCAACAGGGGAATATTTTGTTCACAGGACTGTTTGATTCTTTTTCTTCCCCTTTCATAAAATTAGAGCTGGTTTTCATAAAATTTTGTCATATTTGCTTAGGACATTAATCAATTACTAGCTAGTGGAGGTAGACATTCTCTTTATTAGCTACAAGCCCTGTAATTGTCTAACACAACATTTTTGAAGCAGGCATCACTGGATACTGCTGAAGGCTGGTTCCTAAACCAAATGGACTGTGATTTGAATCTGGATGGTGATTTCCAGCATCCTCTTATATTATAGGGCAGATAAGATGCATCAGTAGGCTTCAAGATGAATTCTGTAAAAAATTGAGAAAAGTGTTTACACTTGTCCATTCCATCTTTTACAAATCATTGTGGAAAGTTTGCTTCCTACAAACTTTCTACAATGTGATGTATCCCTGAAGAGGGCAGGTGGCGCAATGGCGGGGAGAGTAACGCTGGCTGCTTGCATTGGTGTTGCTACTTGCCAGTTCTGGCTGTGTGTCATGGGTCTGTGATATCATCTTACTGACATCTGCAGCCACAAAGTGCAGCCCCACAGGCCCAGCCAGCATTTCTTGGGTGAATAAAGTAAATAATCATAACTGATAAACAAGTTCTTGCATATCACATTGATCTTTCAGCATGTTGCATAGGCAGATGAGGGTCACTGTTCATATTCCAGGGGTCAGTGTATGGCATACAGTATTGTATTCCTCCCTGTGCCCCATTCCATGGGACATGCTAGCACAAGCCAGCTCTGCAAAGAAAACTCAGCCAAACTTGCCTTGTCTCACTGTAGGGCTAGAGTGGGACATATGCCTGTCTGTGCCCTTAACTCACCTCCACTCCACTCTTACAGCTCTACTCTTGGATTTCTTCTCTGCCTTTCACTCATCTATTTTAATGATTTTATGGGTTTAGCAGAACTTGTGTCCTCACTAGAGGACTATTGTGTCACTCACAATATTTCTGATGACCTTTTCAAAACTCTGTTTACATTGAATTTGTTTTCTTCTCCTGAGGACCCAATTCACTCCTGCCTTCTCTAACAGGAAGAGGTTACACATCGGGTACAGGCAAAAGAAATATGAAAATAGAAAGGAATGTTTTCATATTAGAATGAAAGGAGGAGAGAGAAGAAAACTGGAGAAGGAACAGTAATTATTCTGTTCAGAAAATCATAATGAAGAGAAAATAAGCAATGGGAAAATTTTTAAAAAACAAAAAAAAAAAATAAAAAGAAAAGGCAGCCTGTGACAGTGGAGAACTAGAAATATAAGAGAAAAGATTAGGAAAAAAAGGCCACAAAAATCCATAAGAATTTATTAATATATCATGCTGGACTCAGTATAAAAAGAAAATATCCAACACAAAGAAAATATTTATTTGTTTTTAATAATAGTATAAATGAGAAAGGTGCAACCAGTCAGAGGTTACTTTAGTCTGTGAGTCAGCAAACCAGTAAAGTACATGCTAAGCTTTTAGAATCTACTAAATTTCATTAAGGGCAAGTCTCACTAAAGCTGAGCACATACTTAAGTGTTTTTTCTGAATTAGATTTATATTGAAACTGGCTCAGAATTATAGTTGTCCTTACTGTTTAGTTCACTAAGTATTCTGCAGGGAAAAAATGTGATCAAATAAGGTATTTTACTTCGAGCGCAGATGTTTTTTAAAAACAAAATCATGTAAAATTAAAAGAAATTACTAAGCAAAATACGTTTACCCTTTGTAAGCAGTTTGACAAAGCTGGATTTGAAAAAGTGTCAGCTCTCAGATCTGTATTTTATTTTTTTGCTAGAGAAAAGCCTGAATCAGCTTTGATTCAGTTGATACTCAGTTTGACATCTGTTGACATGGATGAAGCATAGTTGCAATATGTTTCTAAAATTATTTCTGGACACTATTACAAGTTGGGAGGTCGCAGGCAAAGTAATTGACATATGGCTGCCCAGTCAGTCAGGTTTAAGAAGCAGGTATAATGTCAAGGGTCCTTCCCCACACCAGATATGGGAGAACACCACTTCCAACAAACGCATACCAAATTGTAATCAGAAACATGTTATCCCAGTTTATTTAAAAGCTGCACTTAACAGGTAGTTTCAGATTGACTTTTCTAGGGGCTTGTATTTAATCCTGATTGATCATAGAAGGTTTTGGAAATAAGAATTTTGCTGATACAAATGAGATTCTTCTCATGTTTATTTACATGATCTGAGCTTATTAGCTCTTGCTGTTTTGTAGAATGATGATCAAAAAATGGTTGATTAACTGTGAGAAATACAGAAAGATAATTATGCATTGCCTTATTTGAATATTCTTTTTCTGTTCTTTATCTTCCCTGATCTTTCGTTTGCTAACAGGGGGCTGCTAACCAGGAGATCTAATGCTGGCCAATCAAAGAGTGTGACATCTCTTTTGAATAACACTCCACTAAATTGTGTAATTTTAACTCTAACGACTCACAAATCTGTGACTACTTTGGCACCTCCCTGACTCCTCCTCTTTTCTTTTCTGCCTCACAATGTAGAACAGAAAAAAAAAGCATCCAAGATGTCCTATCTTGGTGACCAGTCCTTCTAACCTATTATTTTCTAAAGAGAAGAAAGAGAGACAAAAATTAGAGAGAAATGTAAGGTATAGAGCAGCCAGGAGTTGATAACAATGGCAGTTCCTCCTTATTCTTTCCAGACAGACTACAGCAACACAGTTTTATAAACTGTGTTCTGTGACTGGTACTTTTTTATATTAAAGAACTGAGCTGAAGACTCTTTATTTTCTTGAAGAAAAGTTCATCTTTTAAAAAGTGGGTTTATGCAAAGAGCATAACACAATTATGTTGTTTTGTGGGCATGGCAAGCAAGAAAAAAGGACTTTGCTAAGGGGATTCAGTCCTTTTGCCAACCCCAGAGATGTTTCTTGTAAGAAAGAAAGAAGATAGATTAGAAGCTGGGAAAGGTAATTTCGCAGTGGTAGACTTCACTTCTGTGGGCTGTGAACACAGCACCTGTTAACACTTCTGTGTTTCCTAAAGCCAGATACACAGAAAAGACAAATTCTGCAAATCAGGAACTAAGAGCAGTTTGGTTGGGTGACACTTGCTGGCAAAGCCCCTGCATTGGATGTCCAGGAAAGACTTGCTTGAGATGCAGGAATGTAAGGTGCCCTGAAAGGCACACAGGATGAGTACATGGCTGTTTCACCTGATGGCAAAAGTCTGAACAACTCAAATTTTACAAACCACATCCCAGTTCCATATGGACCATGCCACAAGGATATAGATTGTCTTCATTCTCCAGATTACCCCCCAGGCATTCTTTCTCCATCTGTTCTGGAGGGTCTAATCACATCCCAAAAATATAAGATGGGGTAAAGTATCTCTGACTGAAATGCACACTCGTTAGCATAGTTAGCATGGTTGAGACTTTCTTTAGGAGCTAGGAAAGTCAGAGAAATCGATTTAATAAAAAACATTACCTTAGCAAAGTATTTCACTTCCTATTTTATTGCAGCTCTTATGCGTCTCCCTTAATCTCCTCCCTGTATAAAGACAGAAATAATTTAAACTACCAGAAAGCCTTTAGATTGGTATAATATCTAAGGCATCTTTTCATCCACTTTAAACAATTGATAAAATGATGTGCTTTTTAACAGGAGAGGTAGGAAACAACCAAGTTAGCAAACCATGGCGAAGCAACAGAAGATCAAAATCTGGAACGCCAAGAGGCAAAACAGGACACTTTTAAGATGTAGGCAAGATGGATTCCCTGGTGCCTGTAGTCTTTAAACCTGAGATTGCTCAAGGGTGTAATGCAGCTCTCAGCATAAATTAGAGTAATCAATAGGTTTATGGCAATTTCCCAAAAGGCTGCAGATGGACTGCTGTGGCTCTGGAACTCCATAGGACTTGGAAATCCCTCCAAGCCCACCTGATTCTCTTTGGTGCTTTAACATGTCTTAGCAGTTCTAATGAATTTGTTGCAGGTTGTTTCTCATCCAAGATGCCTTGATAAACTCATGTGTTCCAATGTTCCCTTGGATGTGTAAACACATGCACTTTTCACACTTGTACTGAAGAAGACATAAGAGTGGAAAGATGAGGAGTTGCAGAATTGTCTTATTCCCATCCAGTATTTGTTTCAGAGGTTTGTGATATGGCTTGTTGAAATGAGCTTTAGCTCTTGTTGCAGAAAACACTTAAACCCTTTAGAGGAGCAAAACCAATCATGCCTGTGAGGTCCCTGGAGCTGCTTCTCAGCCTGACTTACAGCCACAACTGTGAAGAAATTACTCCAAAGACATAAGTCACTCTCCACATGAATTTCCACCCAGCACTCAGCACTCAAAAACCACTTACAGCTCTGTGTTTGCTAATGGTATTCGCTGAGTGCACCCAATGTCTCTAAGGTATTTTCTATTGCCGCTTCTGGTGTTTTGTTTCCTGCCATCAGCAAACAGAATTATTTCCGCAAAGGAATATCGCATCCCAAATCGCACTGATCAGAGATATTGATACATTATACTAATGCAAGTTACTTGAGAAATGCTACATGAATCCCAAAGCCAGATACAGTCCTGATGGAAAGGTGGTTGCTACAAAGCTGTGCAATCACAGCTACGTGGCTTGGCATGGGATTGTGTGCACTTTGTGAGCCTGTGCTGAAGTGGGAGGGAGATCAGAGTTCTTGTAATTCCATGTTAAATCCACACATGGTAAATGCTGTCTGTGAGCAGGTTTGGATTTTTACCTGGTTATATAACAGGAGCTGATGCTCTTTTGCCTGTTGTTGCTACAACCAGATTTGTTTGAGAGTCTGTGAAACAAAGTGTTCTGCTTATTCCTTGTTCCATTCTCCATATCTGCAGTTCCCAAGAGGCTGGGACATCAGCCTACAACATTTTAGGCTTTCTTGATCTCAAGTTTCTGTGTTGAGCAGAGTATCAGCAGTGATATCCTAGGCATATTTTTGTCACTCTAGTATTTTGTAGTGCTAAACAGATCAGGGTGGGACTCCACACTTTCATAGTAGCTTCTGTATTGCTTGGACACCAGTATATGACCATATGAGTAAAGGAAGATAAAGATCTGACTGCCACATAAAAATAATGTTATAGATACAAAAACTCTGGAAACCTCAGACAAACTTGATGATGTTGGGTATATCAGACATAGCAGAATTAAATGTTACAATTGTCTGGTTTACTCTATTGTTTTTGATGTTTAGTTTATTCTGGAGAGTTGGGAATGTTACTCTAGAGCAAGTGGTCAGATTTTTCATGACCAGACTAGGTTCTTAGACCTACATTTCCTCCCTCAGTCTCTTCCTCCTAAGTGCTAAGTATATGGAGTATATGGCTTTCTTAATTTGAACTGGCCAAGTCTTGTTATGTATGAGCTTCAGCAACTGTGGCTGATTTGTGTGCTGCAGTTTTGGCCTCCTCTTAGCTCTTGCAATGCCAGGTGAAACTGTAATATATCACTTTTAACATGCATTTGCTGTAGTGTAATAGTATATTACCATCTTGATTTCTGCCAGAAAAATACCATCTATAACAGATAACATGCCCTTACGCTAATAGCAGAGCATGGAAGTACTGTCCTGGTGACCCTGATGGTCTTGATGATTTTGCAAAATCTTTTAATTGGTTAAAGCTCTTCAATTCACATTCTGTGTTTAGTTCAAAACCAAGTGTGTGGGTAATGTTTTTAGAACAGAATCATTATTCTAGATCTGGATTTTTCTCTACACTCATCCGAATACCCCAGATTTTCTCAGGGCTGAAATTCCATCTCTCAATCATGCTATTTGTCCAGATAAAAATCTCCTTATTTTAGGCAGTGTCTTGTGTAAGAATTGTCTTTTTCTGCATAGACAAAAAGCTCTTTGTAGTAAATTTTCAGTTAACACTTGCCTTTTTTAAAGATGGAGCAGTTTAATTCCACACATTACAAACAGCTCCTCCATTTGAGAACCCCAACACTCTGGTTTTGATTGCATCTTTGATGCACTTGTCCCTCATTTTGACCAAAGAGGTGCAGGAAGGTTGAGCTAATGCTTGCTCTGATGACAAATGTGAACAATTTACTTTTTCTCGTATTGTCATAGAAGGCTAGTCTGGTCTTAGAAGTATGAAGACATATATTCTGTGTCCATTGTCCACTGAAGTGTCATTCTTTAGCTTCTTTGGGGTATCCAGTAGAACAAACCTGCTGTGTGGGAGGTCAGGGTCTTCTTGGGTCTGGGACAGCCCTTTTTCCATGGCTGTAACCAGGAATCCTCTCCAGCTCTCTGCTGTGAAAAGGTCCTGAAAGCCCAGGAGACTTAGTTGAGCTTGTCCATGCTGGTTCCTTATTGGTGACCAGGATGGTCATGTGAAATTTAGCAGGTTCTACCTTCGAACTGAATGTGAGGGAAAAGCTTTTGGAAGGTGATAATTTCTTGTGAGGTTTCATGGCCTTGTGAATATAAACATGCTGAACTTTGCTTTGTGTTTAGCTGATAAGTTACCATAAGTTAACAATATCATGCTGTTCCAAAAAAGACAAATGCCATGCTGAGATGTACAAACAGGGCTGTAGCCTGCAAGACACACAAAGTAATTCTACTACTTTGCTCAGTGATTGTTAGGGCCAAACAAGGACACTGTGTCCATTTCTGGGCACTGGTCTGCACTAAATGTGGAGACATACTGGAGAGAGGCCAGAGGAATTAAATAAGAATAATCTGAGCTCAGGAAAGCATCTTTATTTTAAAAAAAAATTAAAAAAAAGAAAAAGAAAAAAAAGTTAATTTAATTTACTTGGTCTCAAAAAAAGAGTAAAAGGGGAGGTGAATCAAATGCCAAATAAGATGATTATGAGCAGGGATGCACTGGCCTTCATGTGGTAGATGGGAGAAGAACACTGGCTTAAGCTATAACAAAAACCACTAAAGTTAGATGTGAGAAAACATTTTCTTTGGTAAGAACAGAGAAGCATTGAAGGAGGCTGCCCTAGTGTCTAATTGGTTTTCTTCCTGACAAGGTTTTAGAGCAAATATGCCTGGAACTGCACTACTATTGCTGAGCCCTTCTTGGGCTAAGGGGCAGCTTCATGGTCCCTTGAGATCCTTCCCATGCCAGCTCTTAGATGTACCTGAGCAGCTGCTGTTGAGAATTGTGGTTAGTTACTGTATGATTAATATTTACTTCCTAAGTAATGCGTGCCATGAGTGTGCCATTCAGCTTCCTTTCATCCAAAAAAGCAAAGATTTATTGAACATTTCTGGCTTTTTTTCCTGATTTAGTCTGACAACTAAAACTTTCATTCAACTGACTAAATGGTACCGATTTCTGTAAGCTTTTCAAATACCCACAGCTGTACCTGGGTACCAACCCTCCCCACCTCAGCTACTGTTCCTGCCATGGCAATGGTTGCTGATAGCTCATCCTGTTCCTGGAACCAGTTCAAATTCCTCCATGGAACCTTAGAAGCTCTCTTCCAAGACAGTTCAGAAACAAAATGTCTGAAAGTTAATGAAACAGAGTGGAAAACTATTGAGCATTATTTCAAAAGGAGGAGGGTGATTGAAAATCAGGCTATGTCCAAAAAAAAAAAAAAAAGAGAAAATTAGTATTTATTTTTTATATTTTTGTTGCAAAAGTAATCTTAGGGAATTTTATTGGCTGAATACACGTACAGGGAAAAGGTGTTCTGCACTGAAGAGATCATAATCAAATAATTTATGTGCTAATACTAAATTATGTTTTACATGTAAAAACATTTGCAAAGGAAAAAATAGCAATGGATTCCATTTTAATTCAGTTGTTTGTTAATTTAATATTTTTTTTATTTATTAGCTGAAAACTGTAGGGCAACATTAATTTGTTCTATTGGTAGTACAATTTCCATTCTACTACTACAGTAGTATGCTAAGTTTTATGTCTGGAAGCATACATCAGGTAATTAAATCATTGGCTGTGTAATGCTTTCCTTCAGTAAGGAAGAAGCTCATAATCTAATTAAAGAAAAGAGAACTGAAGGAAAATTTGCCACAACAGAAGTTGATACTAGAGGATATTGTCTGGGCACTGGCAGCAAGCTCACAACTTTCATTGGGAAATCAGTATCTTCAAATATTTTCATCTTCAGGTGTGCAAGGCACTTGAAAGCAGATGTGAGTCCTCTGTCTCCCATTAAATGAGTTTGGTTTTCCAGCTATAGCTGAAATTTAGGTATGGAGAGTTGTAAATTTGGACACTGAGATTTATGAGGAGCTGAGCATACACTTTGTTTTGCTTTTCTGTACCAGCGCATCTTTGGACATTTATCCTTCAGTTTGCTGCCTCAGGGTGTGCTTTATATATACACAGCCCATCTTGTTCCTAGATATCACCTCTGACGTTACTTCAGTTCTGTGTCCTGTCCCTGAGAACTGCTAGTTCCAAATTATTCAGGGGGATACCAACTAATGCCCTATACATGAATCAATAATTTTGTTTTCATTGTCATGCTCTTGAATGACAACTTGGACTATTAAGTGCTGTAAATGCTATTTTAAAATTTACTGTAATTTACCAGTTTGGATGTTTTGACTTTGTCTACTGTTAGAAAAGAAAAATAAGAATGAGAATTTACTTTTTCTACATTTCATACTTCAGCCATGTACTATCTTGTGAAGAGTTCCTAAATACTCCGTAGCATCAGCCCAAAACCCACCACAGCAACCTAGCAAACTAAATTATATTGTCTGTCTGCTGCTGATAGAAACAGTTTCCTTTTTCAAAAGCAAATAATCCCAAAGGCAAAAGAAAGCCTTATTAAAGTAAAAGCAGAAAAACTGAGTAGTAAATCAGCAGGCTGTGGTCTTCCCACAGCAGATGGAGAAGTCACTGACTCCATCCCACCTTGGCTGAGTCCCACACACAGTTCCTTGCCCAGACTCTGAGGATGCCATCCCTGCACCTATCTGAGCATGCAGTCCCCCAGGTCCCTGCCATTCTGGAGGGAGCTGGGGGAGGGGGTGAGCTGAGCTAAAGAGCATTAGTCAGACTATCCCACAGTCTTTGCAGTGTCTCCTGAGAAATTACTTGCTCTGTTTCAAATGTCTCACCTCCAAGTGCTGGCCCTGCCTGTGCTGGTTCTCACCTCAGGACACTGCATCAGCACTTCACTAGTGTTTGTATCTTTCCTGAAACCACATGTGATGGGAAGAAGATGGCATTTCTCTAACTGAAATATGGAAAAGTGTTTTGTTCTTTATTCTGTTGGGCACTGAAGAAGCCAAAACCATCATCCATCTGCCAGAAAAGATCAAAACCCAAACACTTCATGATACTCACTCATTGCATTGCTCTGTCCCCTCCTAATCCTGGTTTCTGGTTAAAATTCTATCATCCAGCTATCGAAGGACTGCATGCCAATACCTAGACATATCTTGGTATCTAGCCAAAGATTTGATTGCCCTTGCCAATAAAAATGCACTTGTTCAAGCCAGGGCCAAAGAATAGTTTAAAGTGGACCTGCTACAGGGAATTGCAGTGTCTGCCCAGCTAAGTGCAGCGACCACAGAGGCATGAGAACAACAGGAGGTTTTTCTCTCCTCTCTCATTGACTGCTGCATCTGAACCTTCATTGTAATGAAAATGTATTAAGTAGTTCCCCATGCTTGGTGGTCATACAGCATGCATGATCATCCAGACTGGCTACCAGAAGAAGCCTCACGATCAGTTTTCCCTTGCAGCAGCTCTTTTTATGACTTAGGTGAAGATCAAACCCATATAGCTGCATTTAGTGATAATAAGTCATCCTCATATAAAAGGTTTTCAGCCGTTAAAAACTTTTGATGACTTGCTCCAGAAATTAATTGTCCTCAGGATTAGTGTATGCCTTGCTTCTACTCTAAATTTGACTAACTTCATATTCTTACTACTGGTCCCTGTTTCAAATAGGCTGAAGAGATGTTTATTGTAAATTTTCTGAGCTATCTCCTCTCCTGTAGCCATAGCCATTTTCAAAATTAAGTTAGTTCTTCACCTGGGAGGCCTGTAGACATGCTGCAGGGAAAATGTATTGAGCATGGAGAAGCTGCAGTATTTTTCATCCCCAGGAAACAGGCTTCAAAGGCTGCGATAGCTAAGCTTTCAATGGCATGATTGCTGAACCTTTCAAGCCTTCATGATTCATTATGGAAAAGTATCTTGGTTTCAAACGCTTCCCTGGAATTCATTCTCTCTTTTAATGCAAAAGAATTCTTTCTGGTGACCTTGTTTTATTTTTAGCAAGGATAAGTTCAAAGTTAGAGGGTTAAGAATGATCAATGGACAGGAGAAGATGGATCAACACCAAAAGATTATTATGGTTATTTGCTTAAGAGAAAGGCTTGATTCTTACCATGTTTGATGCTTCCTTATTCCCCACTTGCCCACCCAGGTCTCACAGTGTGCTCTGTTCATGGGCACCAATCAGATCACAGATTTTACAGCATCTGCTAGCATCAGAGTCGCACAGATATGTGGCAGAGAATCCAGAGAATCAGACATCTGACATTGTTTGAGGGGGTGTGGCTGTGTCACCAGGGTGCCTGGATGACTTTGCCAAGGTTGTGATATGTCTCAGGTGGGTTGTTGAGTGGGGGCAGCTTCAGGGGTGTATTGAGGGCTTGGCTTGACAAAGTAGAACCATAATGGCAATGTGGGGTCCTGGTGATAGCTGGAATCACTTTTCAAATCTTTCTCTTACAGTTCTCAGAGATGGGCTCTCCATAATACTTCAGTTATGAAGGAAGAAGGGCAGCTGAATTGGTTTTTTGCAATGGAGAAGACAGAGGTAGAAACACCAGCACTGTGGCTCCCACCTTGTTGCTTATCTCCTTGCCAACATGTTCCCCAAATCCTCTCTGTGCTATATTAAGGAAAGGAAAAGCTTTGACATCTGCTTTCTTACATCATCTTTTCCAATTTTGCATCATATAACCCTCTGGTGAAAAGAGGAACAATGACTTCATATAGCTGCTGCTTGATTCTTTTGCTGTTTACCTGGAACACTGCTGCCTATGGGCCAAACCAACGGGCACAGAAGAAGGGAGACATTATTCTTGGAGGATTGTTCCCCATTCATTTTGGAGTGGCTGCTAAAGACCAGGATCTAAAATCAAGGCCAGAATCAGTGGAGTGTATAAGGTAAGATGGTAAAAGGGAAAATTAAAAGTTTTGGTGAGGAAGTCTTCACATTTCTTGACTTTAAATTGTGTAAATATAATCTGTAATCTGATGCTTGCAATTGGAAGATATGAAGTAAATAACAGAAAAAACAAGTCTATATGTTAAACAGTGACATAAATACTATTTGGACACTAAAAGAGAGCAATCTTCATACTACCTGAAGCTGCCAAAACATTAATATACTGATCTATCTGGCCATTCACAGGGAACATTTGAACAGTATCTGAAAACTAGCTTCCCTAGCAGGACAGAGAATTACCAATAGTGCCCTTTAGTTCATTTGATTAAAGTAATGCATGGTCAAATAGTTTAGAAATCAATTTTTTGTCCAGTTCTGCCTGACATCTTCTAAGACTTTACAAACTGTTAAGTTGCCTAAACAAGTGAATAGGTGACAGGTAACTGAAATAGGTTACAGCTTTTGAAAATCCCAGTGAATGGTACATAAATGTCTCTTCAGGACTTGTAAAAGTCCCAAACTTGAGCCCAGATATTCCTCACCCAGAGTTCTTTTCTCTTTTGTGTAAACAACACATCTGTGTTTTGTCTCATGTTTGGGAGTTAACCCTGGAGTGAGAAATGCAGATGAAAACAATTTCTCTAATTATTAAAGTGTAGACATTTTTATGATGAAACATGGGGAATTTTTAACACTACAAGCCTGCACATAATACACAGAACAAGTGGAAAGTGTGACAGAAACTGATTGCAACTGGAACATTATATAAACAAAATATAAGAAATTAATGTGGATTTCTGTCATGACAATGCATGGGAAAACACTTCAGTGTTACAGGACTTCTTCTGTTATCATATGTGAAGAACAGTGTATCTGGAATTATTTGGACTCTTGTCCTAGGCTGGGGATCTCGTACGGTTTTGTTGCAGATGGCAATGAAGGATGGCTGCGAGCATTCCTGTTACACTCACAGATTTCAGGTGTGATTTCCCGCTGAGACACTGAGCAAGACATGTCCGTCCAGGTTATGAGATCATCCCCAGAACCTGTCATAGGGAGCACACAGAAGTGTCAATAAGCAGAGATTATTTTGGCTTCTTCTGTGTGTGCACAAGAAAGTCCTGAGCTAAATGTATGTGCAATGTCTATTTCATGGAGCAAGAATCTCTGCCAGCTTTTCAGCACTTTTTTTTTCTCTACCAAATGCATAATTTTAAAAGTGGAATGCTGGAAAGCAATGGATGTTTTCAGCTCTATTGTCTTCTTCTCCTGCTCCAGCTGGCAGGCAGGCCAATGCAGCTATTTGCAAACTAAACAGCTTTCATTTCTGTCGACTCTGGATCAGCCTCAGTGACTGTCTTGACATGGTTACATTATTGGAAGAGATGGCTAGAAACTGTTCCTCCACAAGTACTACAAGTGTGTGGTTGCCAAAAGGCATGTGAATGAGGTAGCACTGCCAACAATATGCAAATCCTGAAAAGCCAGACTAGCTGTTTAAAGGACACAATGGGAGATCCTTCTGCGTGGTATTCAATCTGCTAAAAGGTATCCTCCAGCTGAAATTCACCTGGATAAAATCCCTGTTCTTCTTATCCTTGCACCAAGAATATGTAGGTGCAAAAGAGAAAAAAGGTGTCTGCAGAGGCAGGCATTTGTGGCACATATCCTTCAGGGAGTTGGATAAATTGTGAGTTGATAGTATAACCCAAGTGCAGAAGAATGAAGGTCAAAGGTCTAGCTGCGGAGATAGTAGAAAGTACAAAAGGAACAAGGAGATGATTGGACCAGAAATAACTGAAAGTTGCTTCATTGCACACATCTTTTCCAGAAAATGTCCATTTGCAGGAAATGTTTAATTCAAAAGAGGTTGGATTGAGAAGACTTTTTGAGATTAGTCATCAGATTTTAATGACAGAGGTAATAAATACATTAGAATGTTTGTGTGTATTCCTTGTTATTGGTACACATCAAATTGAGAGCAGATATTTTTCCTGAAAGGATTTTCTATTTTAAGCAGTTTTGAAGTCAGAAAATACCTCCTGCTGGAGTTGTACAGAAGTCTCTCAACACAATCATGGTGGTCATTTTTGGTTTTGGACCCTGTGATCAGGCATTAGCCTGCGGCAGGGCTGTGCATGCTGACTCTAGAAGTCCAATACATTCTTCAAGTTGTTTGCTAAAATCTTATGTGAGTTTCCTAAGTTCCAGGCAACTGTCTGGTCTGGAATTATCAAACTTACATTTATGAGGGCAGAAAAAAGAAAAAAGGGTTCTAGTTTCTTCACAAATAAATCTCCCCAACCTTGTCTCAAAAACTTCTGTAGGGTGGGAAATCCATAGATTAGGAAATTGGGTAGTAATCCATAGGGAAGCACAAATGTGACTGTACATGGTCAAACCAAAGGTGCTAAATCTGTCCCATACCTTTACCTGCCCTTGTTGCCCTTCTCTGAGCCCTCTTCAGCACTGCTGTATCTTTTCAAAGCTGAGGCTAATAAGCTTCATACCTGCCCCCTTTTCAGATGGCTGCATACAGTTTTTAGTCTCTTTACTACATAGGAAAATGTGTCTCATATCACATAAGAAAATTAGACCCAGGTCACTCTGGGATAATGAGCATCCTCTCTCTCCTCGCACTCTTTTGCAGCAGCAAGTCATCAGATCATATGAAAAGCTCCATGACAAGACCTAAGGGTCTCACTGAAACCCTGTGGGTAGTCTATTTTAGAGTTCAGAATCAAACAACTTAAGATAATGTGGTTTTCCTCTCTTTTGAAGACTGTTCAACCTGATCAGTGCCATTTGGATATTTAGCTATGTTCAGGGCCATATCTATGCTCCCAAACTGGGCTTTCCAATGACAGGACAGTTGGAGCTTCTCAAAATGGATAGGACAGTTTTCTCTCCACTTTCTCAGTTTTTATGTTCTCCATGCTCTTGTGGCTCAACATCTTTCTCTCCAGCTCAGCAAACATACTGGCCTAAACCTACTGTGCATACCTGGCACATGATTATTTAGAAACTATATGTATAACTCAGCAGTGAAAGGAAAAGGGAACAGTAACAATCTATTCTGCATTATTTTTGTGCTGTTGTTACTGAAAATGCTTCCTTGTGCTCTAAACACTGAATTGTAGAGTCCAAAGTGAAAATGTACCCATGATTTTGCCACACTAAATGTCAGATAGGAATACACAAAGTGAGAGCAGTTTTGTTTCCTGTTTGTTGTTTCAGCAATCAAGAATCCTGCATCTGATATAAATGCAACTCCTGTCTTTATATGCCTCAGGTGCTGCTGCAGCAACTTTCCTTACAACATTTGCTGATGCATATCTGATGTGTGCAGTGGAGGCAGAGACCGAGCACAGCACAAGCAAGCCCTGACCCCCATTTCATTCCCTGTCAGCACCCCAGAGGCCTATTCATAACCTGATTTCTCTGTCCTTTCCTGATTTCAGGGAGATTCGCAGTTTTCCTGTATTCTGATCATGTCTAGCCAAGGTCCCACACTGTGACACAAAGCTTTCAAGCTGTGAAACTGTGGTGAGACATTGTCCCCACATCATGGTGCAAGACTTCATAGAGCATGGCTCCAGGACTCTTTAGCCCACTGAGTTTCTGTCTCCATCTGAGAGAACAGAATTTTAATTCTAGCCCTTGCAGATGTATTTGCTAATCCCATTGCAGACCTGAATGTATAACAAGATATTTGGAATCTTTTCCGTAAGATGTAATTATATCATTTTCTCTCTCTTCCATTCACCTTCTGAATTGCAATTTTTTAATTTTTGATTTTCTTTGTTCTGTGTAATTCCCCTCACCTACAGTCCTTGCTTGTAAGAGTGGTAAGCAACTCATTATACTTATGACTGCAGGAATCCAACAAATGACTGAAAGTCTCCCCCTTGCATAGCTTAGAAATAACAGTGGTAGTAGCAGCAATAACATGCAATTAATGTACTGAAAATCTAGAGAGGACAGAGAAATTAGTATGTGTATGCAACCACTAGAGAAAGAGGAGTTCTGATGTGATCAAAAGGTATATCAGGCTTTGCCACCACTTCTGGGTATAAGTACCTGTTGGATATGAGAGGGTAAGTAAAAGCTGTATTCAGAGCTTCCATATCACTTTGTCCTTTTTATGCTTCATATTCCATTGCTTAGTACCTTGCAAGTGTGATAAATGAAGGTCATGAATACACATGAGGCTGTGAATTACTTCATTATGGAGACTAGCAAGGATCAGGACCAATTTCCCTGCTGGATCTAGACAGTAAGAGCTCTTCAAACCAAACCATACAAACAAACTGGGGATGGAGCTATGGGGAGCTTAAACCATGCAGACAGCTTGTGTCCCTTAATTTGCATAGCCTTACTTTGAGACATTGACTGGGGCATTTAAGCCATCCTGAGCACCATTTGACAGACATGTTTAGTTTCCAGCAAACTGGTCTGCTGCACAGATGTCCTCTGCAGAGGTGACAGTTACAGCGAGGTATTGTTTCCAATTTCTCTCTCCCAGTTTGTGCTCTCCCTTGGGATTAGAAAGATCTGTGGGTTGAGTACTCTGAGAGGTGGGAGAGCAAGTATCAGAAGGGAAACCTTTAAGGAAGGAGTGTAAATAAAAATTCCTCTCTACACCTGTGGGTTCTGAATTATTTACATTAAACTTTCATTTAGAGCTTAATGACCACTTTTCATAGCACCATATCTCACAAAATGCAAGACTATGTGAACATACCTGTAAAGAAATATGGCAGAAAATGAGCTTTGGAGACTGCTTCTTTTCCGTCAAGAAAATATCAGTGGCTATTTAAATATTCTGCAAATCTAATGAAAGCTTGCCTCTGATAGTAAATACTGTACAGTTTCTTTATGGAAATTACCAGTCAAATTTCTGCATGGTTAACAGAGCATTCCAGTGACTGATCATATTAATCAAAGCAGCAGCATAGCACAGGTCAGCTGCATCAGTGGGACCTACTGCCAGGTTCAAAGGCTGCTCTTAGCAATCCTTCATGTACACACCAAGCCAAGAGGAACCTATCTGCAGCCCCTTGCCGGGATCTTGCAGTACAGTGAGAGAGAAATTGTCCAGAAAATATCCATTCATAGAAATTGGAAGGATCTTGCTTCTTTTAGCACTGTTTGGCAACAGTGCCTTTGACCATATCTGTGTTACGGAACCAATACAACACTGTCTCAGATGACAAAATGACAGCCTGTCTGAAGGATCTATCAGGTGTTAGAGAAGGCAGAGTGAGGAGTGCTGTCTTCATCCCATCTGATCCTCTCCTCCTGAGCTGCTGATGCTGCTGTCAGCAGAGGTGCAAGTGATGAGAACTGCAGGTCTCTTGCCCAGGTTCGTTTAAGATAAATTGTTGAAAGCATTTTAAAGATATTTTGAAGTCTAGCTCCCAGAAAACAGTCCCCTATTTTCCTTTCCCTCCAAAATGAAATTATTCCAAATGCAAGTACTTTAACTAGAGGCCTTATACTGTAAATATACACTAATCAGGAGCATATGTTAGAAAGGAAAACAAAAGCTACTGTGTATTGTGGGCTTTGGTCTACATTTACTGAATTAAATGCCAAATATTTCTTTGAAGTAAAGGGTAAGATGATCCAGTTCACTGCTTTTGAAGATTCCATCTGAAGATACCACCTTGTGGCATTTTAAAAAATTAAAGTCAAATTCCTTTCAAGCAGGCAAAATAATTTTGTGTCATATTTCACCTGTGTAATTTAAAGTGAACAGGCTTAAATTTACTTTTGCATATTCTTGAATGTGTGACGCTTTTCCCAGTAGTATAGTGGTACCTTTGAACTTCTCAGGTTCTCAGTAGGCTTCCCTTTAAATAAATATAGAAAATACTATCAGATTTTTCTGTCTTACATGAGAAGCCTGAATATGGCTCCTTCCTTCAAATCCTATTCATATTAAAAATATCTGTAAACACCTGTAGCTTTTTAAAAATAAGTGTCACAAAACCACAAAACCCTTCCTTGTTTCCATTTATCCCAGTGCATTACTGACCATGTGAGGCAACATGGTGTGCCCAACACTTCTTCGTCCTGTACACAGCACTCACTGACTCGATCCCTCTGATCCTTGCCCTTTTATTTCAGAGCTCTCTTGTTGTATCTCATTTCTTAATGGTTTGGAACTGGAGCAAAAATATTCTAAATTGCCAAATTACTTCTATCAGTAACCCACGCTCCCATGTTTCTAAAGACTAATCTTAATAAAGATAATTGTCTCTTTGGTAATAAGTTATAACTAAGGACTCAAACTTTTTGACCTGAAAAGATCTGCACTGAAATTGTGCTGTCTGGGCTTTGAGGTATAACCTCAGAGCTGAACCTCATTTGGAATTTGGCCAAAGGTGTCTGGAGAGGTGAAGTCAAGTTGAATAAATGAAGTTTTTAAGACTTAAAGATAAACCTTAGATGTGATATCTTTAGAAATTCTGACCCCAGATGAATCAGATAAAACTCCTGGAATGGAAGTAATGTGGCTTTGTTCATTCAGCTTCGAAAAAGTCAGACATAGCTAACATCAACTTTGGAAGCAGTTAATTTAATCCAGTAATTAAAAATGTTTAGGTCATATATCTCAAGAGACTGAAAGGCTATGATTTCATTAAGCTTATCTTTAGAAATCTTAATCTTGGTAATGGAAATATTTCTCTAAGCATTTCAAAATGTAGCTCATGTAAAACCTACAATTTACCATTTCATGTAAAATCTGTTCTTGGGCAGGCTATTTGCCCAGGTTTTTCCGGTTTTGGGGCCCGTCACTTTTCCTGGTAGGTCTCAAGCATAATAGCATTGACACATTCCTGTTTTCACCTTCAACCCAGCACAGAACTGCAAAATAACTCGTATCCTGACCCATAGTGCATTCCAAGGAAGGGCAGTTTTCAGCTGATGAAAGATTCTGCCATTCCACCTGCATTGCCCTAAAACACGCTAGCCTCACGGGCACACAACTGGTGGCCAGGGCAACTTTATAGGAGAAAACACAGTAAAACTTCAGAATAATATAATATGAAAGGCACTTTCTTGCTGCTGCTTTCCAGGAAGAAGTTTCTCTCCTTTTTGGATAAGCAATCATCGTGCTTCAGCTTCTTCCACTGCCAGGTTACTGATGCCATAAACAGGGACTCCCAGCTCCTGCAGGACAGTTGCCACCAATCTGCAGCTCTGCCTTAGCTCCATGCACCGTTGCAAGATAATCAGAAGACTCAGCTTCTCCATCTTAGAGAAGAGAGGAGGTTTCAAAAAACAGTTTCAGTTTCACAGCCAGCTCTGAGGGCATCTTCTGAGTTTGTGTCTAAAGCAAATGTGAGAGAGAACCATAATAATGAGAAAAGTTATTCCTTCAGTTATTCCTTCATTTAAGTATCTAATTAATAAGTTATCAGTTTGCACTAGGACTTACATTTATAGCATGTATCTGTTCTCTGGTATGAACATTCTGACTGTACTCTCTCTCACAAAGTGAAGGATGTCATGTGAGGCTGAATTTCCCTAAGCAGAGGTCCCAGGCACCTCTGCATCCAGCAGCATGCCAGTGCTGTGTCTCAGCCTGCTCTGCCTGCCCAAAGCCAGCAGGAGCTGACACACTCCAGGAGTATCCCCAAGCCTAAGTCCCAGGCAGCATCAGCACAGGCTTAGCAGACACTGCCATCTGCATTCAGAAACATGTCAGAGGAGACTGGAAGCAAACTTGGTGGGTGTAGCTTCCAGTCAGAGGATCACAACATCCATTTCTTCAGGGATCATGAGATCAGGTTTAGGTCCTGAGCACAAGGGACAGGCCAGAGTCATCACTCCAGACATGCTGTCTTTCAACTTTCCCAGATTTTAGGGGACTTAGAAAAGTTCACCTCTGGAGTGAGGACCCAAACCAAGAAGTTGAAAGCTAGAACTAAACCTCATAGCATAAACACACTTCTTCTGTAACCAGTAGAGACAAAAGCAAAATTTTCCATATTTAGTAGGATGCGAGAAATAGTGCAAGTTGCTTTTGCCTTTTGTATCTGGAATTTTTCACTCTGTCTTTGCCTCGTTCCTGGTCTCATCTCCTCTGTTTTCCTCCCTCTCACTCTATTTTGTTTTTATTTTTGCTCCCCCAGGTATAATTTCCGAGGCTTCCGCTGGCTCCAAGCTATGATCTTTGCCATAGAAGAAATAAACAGCAGCCCAACTCTCCTTCCCAACATGACCCTGGGATACAGGATATTTGACACTTGCAACACCGTCTCAAAAGCCCTGGAGGCCACACTGAGTTTTGTGGCCCAGAACAAGATAGACTCCCTGAACTTGGACGAATTCTGTAACTGCTCAGAACATATCCCTTCCACCATTGCAGTCGTGGGAGCAACTGGGTCTGGCATCTCCACTGCTGTGGCAAATCTGCTGGGACTCTTTTACATACCTCAGGTATGCTTCCACCTCACTTGTTTAGGTTACAGAAGTGGCCTGCTTCTCTGTTCTGCAGAGATTAAGCAGAGATTGCTTAATCTTCACCACTTCCAATAGAACTTCCAGGAGAGAAACAATAAAATAGGGGGGATGGGAGGGGGGTGGGTGTCACTGTTATGATTGAAATGTGTCTTGCTAGCACTTTGCAGTCCCCAAATACAAAGGTTATTGAGCAGCCATAACAACATTTGGCCAGCAGCAGCATAGTCTAGGAGGACTGGAGTCCTCTAGAGTGGTTTACTCCATGAATACAGGTATTTTAGGTCAGTCAATGACAGTTGCCAGCTCTGACACCTTAGTTGTGTCATCACTTCACAGTAAATGACTCTCCGGTCCGGTCCAGCTCCCACAGAGCCCACTGAAGGCAGGGCTTCGTCATTGCCAGCTGCTCTTTAGGTCTCTCAGCCTCTCTGATCATTCAAGTAGGTGACCTGTAAAGTTGTTGCTTTTGCTGATCAGATGCTATGGAGGTTTCTTCTGAGCTAACCCGCCTTTCTTTTGGCCTAGGCCATCCAAAACTACGTTTGTGAAATCATGTGGATATGCCCCTTGTCCTGAGGTCACCTGTGTGGTGATGTGGTTGTGCCAATTCCTGTGTCGCAGCATCCTTCAGGCTGCATTCTGACTCTCCTGGAGCCAGTGCCAGCATCCATGGTCCTATCCTTTTGTTTAACAGGCTTATTGATCTGCCAAGACCTTAAGCAAAGTACAAGCCTGGCTTAATGTTGTTTCTTTTGATTTTAGATTCTATATTGAAGTCAGCTTTGGAAAAAGTGTTTGGCCTTATCCATTTAAGTGTTTCCTTGTATAGCCTAACACTTCCAATTCCTCTTCCAAAATTAATAGAGGTGCCAGAGCTCACAAGAGCCTCTATAACAAGATTGTGTCAGAATGTGCACTCAGTCTGTCCTGAGAAATGTATCTGCTTTAGCCAGGGTTCCAATTCCCATCTGCACCATGAATGAAGAAGGAAGGGTTCTTGATTGCGCTGTGCACAGTAATATATCTTGTCTGTTGAGTCTTATCAGTCTGACTCCTTTGCAGGAGTCTGAAAAACTGAACATTTGGTCTCTGAGCAGGGCAAGAATGGTTTAAGCTGGGCTAACTGGGTATTGACCAGAGTGGCATTAGAAGTTGGCATATAATTAACACCCTGATGACATCTTATGGGACACTGCTGATTTACACATCACATTACCAGGTGAACAAGGGCAGCCGAGAAGGGTTGGTGAGTTCAACTGAACGTAAGAGGTGTTTGCAGTTGTCAGACTTTCTCTTTAAATAGAGAATGACATTTGTCCTATGAAGCAGCAGCCTTATCTAGAGGCTGCAGAAAAGGGTAGATGTCAGGAGGTTCTGTTCTGGAACGAAGTCTCAGCCTGATCATTAAAGCATGACAACTGAAAGCAGACTTTGAGATCGGCAGATGTTGGGTAGAATTGTCACAGCCATTTATAGCAAGGCCATTAGCAAATCCAGGTTTACTAGGCCTTGCATTTCAGTAAGAGGTGGAGGTGTATTTTACAATTAATGTACGGCTCATTACTCATTCTGTTGATGTAAACACTGAAAATGTTACAACTTCTGTTCTGTTTCTCAGCACCTCACCTCTGTGTCCTCTTACAGCACGTATGGCAGTGGGACACATTGCCTGTACCTCCTGGCAAAAGTCTGATGGTGTGAGTAGCACTGAGCATGAGCCTGTCCAGGGGACAGTACAGCTCTGTGAAAGGAGGATTTACTCCTGTGGCCCTTGAAACTGCATTATGAGACCTCCTTTATTTTCTTCTTGCAGAAAGATTAAATAACAGAGTTGAAGGAGAAGATAAGGTTTTCTGTAAATTTCCACTTTGCACATAATGAACAGTTTATAGAAGACTTTTTCAAATGAGAGTCAGTCCTAAAGAATTCAGATACCAATCTCAAAATGTGTTTTAGAAGTTCTCCAGATCTTTAAATTGTTATTATCTGGGATTTATGGTTTTCTTCCTACTTGTAGGTAATTCAAATTATATCTTAAGAGCATGTGTCACTTGTTCTGATTAGGAAAATAAAATATTTCTTGATAGTTTTAGAAAAGGAAATCAAATCCAATTTTAACTATAAAACATGGTGGCTTATGAAGCATAGACTGCCCACTGGTTTCTTTGCTGATTCTTGCCAGCAATCAGGAAACACTCCTAAAGTAGCATTACCATAACACTCTGCAGAATCAAGATAGCTGATATACATTCTTCTTATGTCAACTTACAGGGATTATATATAAAAGACACATAGTGCCTGATGGAGCCTGTTTAAGGATGGGGATGGATGTCAAAGGCAAGGAGAGAAAGACAGAGTAGCTTTGGAATGGCAATACCATCCTGCTGTCTCATGTCCAGTTCAGGACAGAGAAAGCCTGTGTTTTGTCCTAATTCAGTGCATTGCCCTCATTTATCTGGATAGCACATTCTTTTTATTTCTGGATTTGACAGAAATCTTAACCATTCCTCCAATCTAGTGTCCATTTCTCTCTCCCTCAGATCCTTGACTCTGTAGGTGGGCACAAGCTGACTCCAGCCTCTCAGGTCCAAGCAGCTGCTCCTGTATGAGTGCCTTTGTAGGATAGGCACAGCTAGAAAAGTGTGCAGGCCCTCAGACTGGATCACCTGCAAGCACGAGCTAAGAAAATGTGGCTCCCAGGCTGACAGTGATGCTAAATGCAGGCAATTTATTTCAGGCATTTCACTTTATGGTGTGTTTTGCTTGTTTGCTGTTCTCTGACAGGTCAGCTATGCCTCATCCAGTCGTCTCCTGAGCAATAAGAACCAGTTCAAGTCCTTCCTGCGCACAATCCCCAACGACGAGCACCAGGCCACAGCCATGGCAGACATCATCGAGTACTTTCGCTGGAACTGGGTGGGAACAATCGCAGCTGATGATGACTATGGCCGACCAGGGATTGAAAAATTTCGGGAAGAGGCGGAGGAGAGAGATATCTGCATTGATTTTAGTGAGCTCATCTCCCAGTACTCAGATGAAGAGGAGATCCAGCAAGTGGTAGAGGTCATCCAGAACTCCACTGCAAGAGTGATTGTTGTTTTTTCCAGTGGCCCAGATCTGGAGCCTCTCATCAAAGAGATTGTCAGGAGAAACATCACTGGCAAGATCTGGCTGGCAAGCGAGGCCTGGGCCAGCTCTTCCCTCATAGCCATGCCAGAGTTCTTCCGTGTCATTGGCAGCACCATCGGGTTTGCACTGAAGGCAGGACAGATCCCAGGTTTTCGTGAGTTCCTGCAGAAAGTGCATCCCAAGAAGTCCATCAACAACGGCTTTGCCAAGGAGTTTTGGGAGGAGACATTTAACTGCTATCTCCCTGATGGGTCAAAAAATTCTCCTGCTTCAACTTCCTTCCACAAGGGCCATGAAGAGGGGCTGGGAGCTGGAAATGGAACATCTGCCTTCCGACCTCCGTGCACAGGGGAAGAGAACATCACTAGTGTGGAGACACCATACCTGGACTACACACACTTGCGGATATCCTATAATGTGTACTTGGCAGTGTATTCCATTGCCCACGCCTTGCAGGATATTTACACCTGTACCCCTGGGAAGGGACTCTTCACCAACGGGTCCTGTGCAGACATAAAGAAGGTGGAGGCCTGGCAGGTAAGCCCTTCATTCGTGTGCCTGTGCAATATACTTGCAGAAGGAAAAACAAGCTGTCCTAAATGTCCTTTAGGGTGCCTTTCATAATCCTGGGTCTCAGGCACAGCATAGGGCTCCTGGAATGCAGTGTGTGACTGTGTCTGAGGTAGATGCATGCTCTCACCCCACAGGGAATGTAAGGTAAGTTGGGCTAAACCTACAGTGAAATGGCCTTACACCAGGTTACATTTTCTTGCATTTGCTGCAGGCCAAAAGTGCACACACAATTACCACAGCCTGGCTGACGCAAAGTAACTTGATCATATATTGAGCCTTACATAAACAAGAAGCCCTGGGGAGAACACATAAACAAAGAAAACAGTTTTTAGAGTTCATTTTCTTTGGCAAGTTTTATATCTTTTGCAATCCCACAGCAATTTTCCATACAGGCTGTATTTTTCCCTCACAGTTTTAAGCTTATATAGGATCCAACTAAAGAAGATTGAGTAATGAAGAAAAACAATGTGTGGCTCTTGGGCAGAAAATAGACAGCTGCTTTGATTTGGCAGTGGTATTTGTGAACTGATGAAATTATACTAATGACTTAGTCCCATTTACCCATTCATTCAATGCATTCTGCCCACTGGCACATGGATCGCATTCTGCATTTTGTCTTCTGATTCTTTATGAATATTCTCTACCTTACTGTGTGTTTAATCATGCTATCCAGTGTGTTATTCACTTTGTGGTTTTAATATCTACTGCATTCTTAACACAACCAGCATGGACTATCAAATGATGATATGTCAAATATGTAGCAAATTCTGTCTGCCTCATTCTGGTTGTCACAAAATGCTTGAGCCCAAACATGCCTGAAATCAGAACAACACAGGTGAATAAATAGAGGATCACCTCCCCATTTGCATGGGTGTTTTCCTCTCTTTGGGACAGTCTAATCAAAACAAAGGCTGTCCTTGCCACAAACTGCAGATGTCAGGTCACAGTCACATGGGTACTGCAGTTTGGTTCCTGTCTAGTCTCAGTTAACTCAAAAACATCAGTCAGATCAAAGTAAAAGGCTTTGTCTTGACACTATGAGAAACTTGCACTGCTCTAGGTGCCTGAATAGGTTTATCAAAACCACTTTACTTGGAATTGATGAGTGCAAGGTTTATCCATGATTTAGAGGAACCCTGCAATTGCTGTTTGTCTCCAAAATTTCTGACTTTCAAAGCTATTCCACTTTTCAGGAAAATACTGGCAGAAATGGGCAAGTCACAGACAGATTTAGCTTTCACTATTGACAGTAAAAATTATCCAGAACAAATGTAGGTTAATTAATTCCTTTATGCCTTGTCAGCTTGGAAAGTAAATCTGGATATTCATGCCATTGCTAAGTAAAATAATGTGTTTGTTGAAGTTTCCATGGTTGGGAAGAATGACCTTTCATTTCTGTGTTGCTTGTTGGGTGCTGATGGATATACACATCAAAATGTAAAGCATCCTGCTGATCTAGGCTTTTGGATATGCATATCTGCCTGACAGAAGGGAATCAGAGTCAAGAAGGAGTATGTAGAGAATAACCCCACTGGGCAGGGAGTGCTACAAAGAAACAGGTTATACCTATAATGGCTGCTATGATATGGT
Source organism: Toxostoma redivivum (assembly GCA_013397375.1). Classification (NCBI taxonomy): domain Eukaryota; kingdom Metazoa; phylum Chordata; class Aves; order Passeriformes; family Mimidae; genus Toxostoma; species Toxostoma redivivum. Next base: position 119,251 of record VXBI01004924.1, on the reverse strand, counting down.
GGCTTTCAAGATGACTTGTGCATTTTTTCACTTTGTTTCAAAATCAAACACATTAATAGCAGGTAAATGCCAAATTTGTGTGCACACCTACTTCATACCAGGCATTGCAGTTCATTACCTTCAGGAAGCTTTTCTCAGCCCTGGGAGTAATGAGTTCACCTCACAAACATGCAGCCTCCAGCATTTCCAGAGTGGTTTTCTGACAACCAGACAGAAGAAAATCTTTCTAGTAAAGTCAATCTCATTTGCAGTGGTACTTCTGCCAGTGTTCACTGCCTACTCCCTTTCTAACAGTCAGGTCAGGGTTTTCTTGATGGGAAGTGACCTGAGAGAGCAAGGACAGTGTTAGGAGGCCCCCATACCTGTGACTGGAGGGCAGCTGCTCACGGTGTGTGCAATTACTGGCCAGATGCTGTGTGGTACAGATAAAGTGAACCTGCTGAACTTGTGGCTCCGTTAGCCTGAGCTCCTGTCCAGAGCAGCCCTTGTCAGCAGGGGCGGTGACTGGTGAGCAAAAACAGTACATTCCACAATTTAATTATGTACCATTTAGTTTTGTTGCCTTCCAGTGGCATTATCCTATTAACACATATGAGTTTTTATTGCTGTTGGCTAATTGCTAATTTTATGTACTTATAACACAAATCTTTTGGGAGATGTGCTCTGTATCATTTGTGGAGGGTGCTTGTGTGGGTCTGTATATAAACTCAGGATCTTTACCTCAGTGATCAGTTCATTTGAAATGGACAGCCTAGCACAAATCACTGTGAGTTGGTTAAACTGAGTGAAGTTCTCCTATTAAGAATTTACCGTCTATAGTTTAAAGAAGGCTCTAGGTGTGTTTCAGCATGGGAAGCGCAGGATTTTTGTCTCCTAAGGTGAAATATCAAATACTACCAACTTTCACATTTACTTTTTTACAGCCACTTGTTTAAGAAACTTTGCTCATTTTCTCCACCTGGGTCACTGATCTGTGACAGATCCTGTCCATAAACCCAGTCTTGCTTCCTTTTGTTTTACCAGTGCCTCTGAAGCTGGCTATGAGCATTCCCAAATGGAGATGGGAATGGCTAGCCCAAGCTGTCCGGCTGCCCAGCATATGCAGAGATGCAGGCACAGGCAGATCTGGTGAGCAGACAGGACAGCTTCCAGGCTATGCCCAGAGGAACCTGTGCCACTCATTCCACATACAGAGTTGGCCAGGGAATTCAGAATCTTTTCTCTAAAAATGGAGCTGCTGGTGCTTCAGAACTCTGCAGAAAATAGCAGATTTTATTAGGATGTCTCTGCTGCCCTTATTCTGAGTGATCTGAGCTGTCTTGCTTTAAGAATCTATGCTGCTGCAAGGCAGAAGATAATCGAGGTGCACACCTTTGCAAGATGCCTGCAAAGGGCAGACAGTATTGTCTGCATGTGCCAGTGTTGTGTCCTGCACAATATTAAACAAGATCAGATCAATTACTTCCTTTTGCACTGTTTTGTTCAGGTAACAAAATGATGCAGGGCAATCCCAAACAAAATATATAAATTCTGTCACTTTGGGACAAGGCAAAATTTTACAAAAAGCACTAAGAATTAAAGTGTATGGGTGCAAATAGTACAACAGAAAAAATCTTCCTAAAGGTTTCCAATACCTCTGGCTGTCAGAACACCATGCTCTTCTGCTGGGGTGTTGTGACTTTTTAGGAGTCTCTATCAAGTAGAGCTAATTATATGCATTGCTCTGGTTTGTGGACTTGCCTACCTCAAACACAGGCTCTCCCATAAGCTACAGAATGGAAATGGGAAGATACAGCAACAGATGGGATACAGGCGGAGAACTGCTGTACCGGTGCTGCCTCTTTGTCAAAATTCCCTGTGTTTTTGGCCTGTTTCTCCATAACTGCTTTAACAGTCTGGTTTTGAAGCCCTTTTTTCTTAATATCTTCCTGATAAGATTTCTCAAGTCCTCAAGTTCCTTCATTTTCTTAGTCAAATAGCTGATGAGACTATTTCTGTGGTCACGTATAGAAAAAAGTCCATCTGTTCTTTTTTCAGTTTTCCTCTGAGCATTTACAGGAGCCTCTCTGGTGTCTCACTACAAACACTATTTGGTCCAGCAAAAAGATAGGGAGGAAACTAATAGGGAATCCTAATCCGTCCTTCAGAGCAAATATTTCCTGCTTCATATTATTAGTGTGTGAGAAGATTAAAGACCTGTCTTTTCTTTGGACTAAGGTGACTCAGTTTCTGCCCATTCATTTGGATTCTTGATGAGTAGCTGTTGGACCTCTCTTTGTGTCTTACACTAAAAACATTGTGATCAAATGGGGAAGACAGGCTCCCAAGGATCTGAGAAGGCAAAGGTGTGCAGTCACAGGGTCATTGAGCAGAGCATCTTTGACTCCCAGACAATTTGCAGGTTGCTGTTATACTGGAGGCTTTGAACTTTGGCATGAGTGGAAAATAAAAGTCCTTCTAGGTACCAAGGCAAAGCACAGTGCAAGGGCTGAAAAATATGTTGTGCTAATGAGTTGCAGGTTAGAGACATGCTTATGTGTATTATTCTACGCCTGGAAATCTGACTGACCTCAGACTCAGTGAAAAGCTGCCATATGCTGTTCCCCAAAATAAAAAGAAATACAAATTGGCTTTACCTAGCAACACCTAAAGTCTTTTATTGCACTTGTGGACCTCCCAGCCAACAGTTCCTTCCTCAGTGCTGGTGATGGGCATAGTGAAGAGGTAAAAATGGATTGGTGCCTTCTCCAGCTTTACATTTATCGTGTGTACCTGGCTGGAAATTGATTGGGCAAGGCTTTAAAGAAGTAAATAATGCCTTAGATGACATAGACCTTTGAGCCTAATGACTTATCTAATCAATTTTTGTGCCTATTTAACTAGAGGCCTGTCTGAACATTCAAAACCAGCTGTTTTGTGGTATGCAGAATTAAACAGTATCAGAACAGCTATCAGCTATGGCTGGAAAAAAGGTGGGAAAAATTAGTCACCTGGGAAGAATCACAAGGAAAACAGAGGAAACTGTTCAATATCAGGCAACTGCAAAACCTTGTCTACTCTGCATTACAAATGGACTGGAGATATATTTGTCGTGAACAGAAGGTAAGAGGTATGCCTCTGTTGTGGAAGACAGAATTGAGAGGGACACAACTTGAGCCACACACAGAAATATGGGGGTCAATAGAGCAAACACAGCTATTTACCCACCAGGGCAATAACAGACAATTGCTTATTCATCAGTTTGAAGATAACAACTTGCTATCAGCTGACAACACCAACTAAGCAGACAATAGATAGAGTATTATTTAAATGTCTCTACAGCTAAAAGGAAAAAGACTTAACTGGACTCACCAGTAGAAAATGTGCTGGGAAATGATTGCCCTGACAAGGCTACTAGAAGAATGGTGAATGAACTGCATGCAGCAAATACAACAAATCAGTGATGGTTATTAATTATTAAGTAAAGAATGGCTGAGATTCTTCTGAATTGGTGTAGTACGCATTGCCTGATGACCACACCCACAGTATTCTTGTCTGCCCCCAAACATGTTGAATTTTTTATAAAAGTCACTTTTAATATAGTCATTTATGCACTGCTTTACAACAAAAGCTGTATTTGAAAAGAACTTTTTTATATTTATGAAGCTCATTTATGAAGTGCTTCTATCAGTTGGGGAAAAGTCAGTTTTTCAGCCTGTAGTGGGAATTTTAGGGAAGGCTCCATGAAATGCTCATAAAATGTCTCTCTGTAGCAACTTCAGATAACAATTAGCCCTTGAATTACCAAGATGTCAGACACCAGTATCTGTTACAAAGACACAGCATGTCTTTGGTGCACAAAAGGATGTACAATTTCTTTCAGGACTGACTTTTCCTGATATTACTCACAAATGGAGCTGGTGACAAAGGGCACCTTGAGAGCTTCCTAAACACACTCACAAAATGAGATGAGAAAACCAGTGGATATATAAAAAATTTCCATTTATCCCAAGGTAGGGTTGAACGTAACTTCAAAGGCATGATAATCATTGCATAGTTTATTATGTCATTTCTTCCTGTGTAGTCAGCTATCTTCACAAACACTTTACTAACCAGTCACAGAGTTTTACCCCCAAAGTGAACTTTCATGCACTACGAAGGACTGGTGGTGCTCCATACAGAAGTTAAGAGGAATGAGAACAAATTACTTTTTATGAGGACCCTTTTGCCTTGTAGAATTATAAGAGTGATCTTCCAACTGGACTACAAGCAACACTTCACTCTGGAAGGACTTTTACCCGTGTCTGTAGAAAAAATAACATGAAAGACTGAAGAAATGAAAGTCTTGACATGAGATTTCTTTGTTGTCCAAGACTTACATTGATAGAGGAAATGGAAAAAACAGATTTAAGCCAGTAGCCAAGTGGAACATGTGCCTAGACACAGTAACTGAATCCTCTGGAATATTAGTTGACCATTGATGGGACCTATGACTTTGCTTGCCCACTCTGAACGTCTGAAACACTTGCATGAGTTCAGTTAACACACTATGACTATAGGAAACTTTGTGACTCTTTTTCTTGTTTTGTTTTCTATGGATAGTACTTCTTGAATAGACTATAAATAAGCATTGAACTCAGGTTTCATGAATTACCATGGTAGTGTTAAAAGAAATGACACCTAGAGTGCAGAATCTGTTGGTTCTCATTCTAACAAAGAGCTTACCCAAGCATTGAAGTAATTCATCCTATAGCTCCAAATAGGAACAAATTTACAGTCAGATTCTATGACTTTCTTCTGGCCCAGAGAGCAGCACAGTTCTTCAAAGCAGTATCAACAGTGCTCTGTGCAGGATGCCGTTTCAGACCTTGCTGGGATTTGAAGAGACTGATCTATAAAGGGCTGTTGGAAGAAAGCGACAGCAAAGGGCTGTAAAGGAACACATCTACACAATTCTTCTCTGCACAACTGGGTAGGGATGGCATTGAACACCTCCCAGAAAAAAAAAACATTTCAATCCAACTTTGTTTACACAAGACAACATATGTGAATTATACTATTTGAAAACACTGAGCACTTGAACATTTGGATCTACTAGTACCTTTAATAATAGGACAATTTTTAATGTATTATTTAATATTATTTAAAACTTTAATTAATAAAAAGAGCCTTATCTTAAGCTGTTAGATACTTCACTATAACAGTTATTGTCCAGTATGGTGATGTCCCAAGAGCATTAAAGCATCATTTACTCAGTTAGGACTCCTGCCAATAGATCCTTCACCCTTAGTACACAGCAACCTGGGCTATTGTACCCAATGGATTTCTCCATATTTGCTGCAAGTGAAAACCGAAGCAATTTCATGCCATGCCTGTAGGTAAAGATAGGAGCACAAAATACCATCTAGCAGCACTGACAATTAGGTTTCATTGTACCTGTACAATTGCCATTTTCTGTCCAGAGACCATATCTCTTCACAAAACCTCAGCAGAAGCCTAAAACATGCTCAAATTGAGTTACTTTCCAAATGAAAATGAAATCCTTTGTATCATTAATTATGTAAATTTATGCCACTTTCAAGAAAGTGAGTAATCTTGATCCAGCTAAAGACTGCTTCAATTAGATGTAAAACCTAGGTATTTCACCTCAGAAGGGCTGTTTGACAGCCAAACTTGTGTTTAGCAAGATTTATTTTCCCCAAAGACATGCTGACTAGTAGACCTTTCTTTAATTAGTATGATCCATGGCAGGCCACGTCTCTTGTCACAGATCATGTCTGATTTCCAGTTGGGATTTACTGACCTTTAGTTTCATTGGTCCTTACTTAGGCTTGCTTTATTAGATTTAAAAGTCCAGATGAAGTATGCATCATTTTTCTCCATATAATATTTATGCACATTGATCAAATTATTCCTCGGTCTTACCTTGATAATTTAAATAGAGTGGGCTTTTAGTCATAAGGTATGTTTTCTGCTTTAGTTCTGTATGTTGTCCATTCACTTATCCCTCTTTTTGGCATGTGTTCAGTATTCCTTCAACAGACAGCACAGCCAGACAGTGAAAAAAATCCCACATTTGCATACTCCTATTACTTCCTCATTTGTAAGAGCACAAGGAACCTGAGCCTTTTGTGCCACCATGTGCAATGGAAAGGTCACATTTAGTTGCCAGTAATACTTTGCAGCAGGCGGTACCCTTTCTGTGCCTGGCGTGAATTCCTTATGCCTTGATGCACAAGCCTGAATTTCGCTGTGTTAAATACAGATGTCTGAATGCTTTCTGAGGGGAAATGCTTTTTCTTGAATATTATTTACTGTTATCTTAATCTGTGAATTTTCTGCAAATTTTCCCAGCAGAGCATTTGTAGCTGCTGCCAGGGTACTGATGAACATATTGGAAAACAGTGAGTGGTTTACTGAGGCTGGAGGAATTCCCCATGAACTGATGATCTGCCTCTGTTGATATCTGTTGGGCAATTCTTGATCTACGTTATGTGAAGTATAAAGCTCAGTTATTTCATTTCTGAAGGGTATGTCAGTCAACCCAACTTGAATTTAAGAAGATCTGTATTCCTCAAATGTTACTAGGTGGTAGCAATTATGTTTTAGTCCTATAGTTTTGTATTAATTGCTCCTCGGCCCTAAACTCTTGTTTTCCATTGCTTTTCCTGTGATTAATGTCAGGCTAAACAGCCAAAGGAACTCCCTCTGCCTTTTGCAGTATTGTCTTTTCCTGGCAGCTGTTGCAGCCCACCAGAGGCTGACACTGAGCAGAACTTTGGACACAGTGTTGGGAATACATTAGACTTGCAGGTGTAGCAGAAAGGTGGATTGAGGTTGCTGTGGAATAAGATTAGATAGCATATTGACTTTGTCATTCAAAGCCAGTGGCATTTTTATGTGTATATCATAAACCTACTGTATTAGTGCTCTTTTTATTGCTCATGGACTGCTGTGATGAACTGTCTGGTTCTGTCAGCCTTTTAGATCCAATTTAAATTGCTCAGGCTGCCCTCTAATCTCTCTTTAAGGACTTTCTACCTCAGTTAATGTCACATCTCCAAAACAAGTGCCCTTGAAATAAGAATGTCTGTGATTTTTTCTGATAGTAAGGGCACTAACATATCATTCATTTAGCTTTCCTGCTCCTCTTCAGCTCTCTCTTTAGCATTCCATCCTCTTTAGCTGTCTCTTACAGCCTTAATGTCATGAGGATCTGGCATATGTGATACCTTTCAATTTTAATATGTTCAAGGAACTTCTTATACATTGCCTGGTGATTTTCTTCTTTGTTCTCCAGGATTTTTTATGTTCTGTTTTTTTTAATACAACACCTGTGTTTTTCTTATTTGGGTGTTCTGTGTTGGATTAGTACTTTTAGAGCCCACCATAATAAATACTGCTATTTGAGCTCTATCTGTATGATGAGGATAGCAACATATCATTATTCTCTAATTAATGAGCTTTTATTTTAAGGAGCACAGGCAAAATTCGGAACTGATAATGGGTTTATCATGCATATAGTACAGTCAGTCCTTTCCTCTAGCTTCTCCATGGATTTTTTTCCATTCTGTGGAGCTCAGAGGTTTCCATCATCACTGTTCTATGTGTGTACATCACCAGAGCAGCAACTAGTCAGAAGCCTCCTTGATTTTATATAGCATTATATCCTGCATCTAGGGGTTTTCCACTGACATTATTTTTCATTTTGCTACCATAATTTTTGTCCTGATTCCTAGGAACTGAATTAATGCCCACAGAATTTAAGGCCGGGAAAGGTGCTGTCACTTCAGCCATTTCTCTCCTAAAGAAACCTACTGGAGTCAGTAGATCAGATTAAGTCTGTTTGGGATGGCACTGAACTGGGACTGAGGCTACTCCAGATGCCCTAACTCCTGATGCTGCTTGTAGGAAGGATTTTTTTGACTCTAGGGAACTAATACTACACTATCATGCTTTGGGCCATACAAATATGTTGAGGTACCATCATACAGCTGCATCTTAATTTAAAACAGAAAAAGGAAAAATTATATTTTGTCATCTCTTTTCTACTCTGGAGCTAGTCAAATTCACTAATTGCAGTTAGTGCAAACATCACTGTCCAAACCAGCATTTTGATTCAAAATTAATTGTTTCCACTTTTTCCCACTAAAAAAGGTAATTGCAATTTAAAAAAGAACTGTCACTTGAAGATCACACTTTTGAGTTTGACTTTAAAAAATACGTTTGTACTGAATTTCATTTGACAGGATTTCACATGTTTCCCTGTGTAAATTTTTGGTCACACTGGGTAAAATCATTATTCTTTTCCATAGCACACCTATGTGAGGTACCGTTTACTATCAGCTAAGCATTACACAGTACAGGCTCAGGACTGATGTTCTGTGGACAATTGCATTGAGAACTGTAGTAATGCACAGAGCCAGAAGAAGCTGTGGAGGACCTTGGGGAAACAAAATATCCTGATCCTTACTGTGTCCTACAACCTCCTAACTGACGGTTAAATCAGTCTGGAAAAGCAGTCATGCAATGCCAAAACATTGCAAGATCATTTCTTGATTCCTTTGGGAACCCCTGTGACTCACCAGACAGGTCTTTCAGAAGAATTTCAGACTCAGGTTTGCAATGGAATTGAGGCATCTTCAACCATCAGTAAATACCAAATGGGTTTTTCTGAAGTTTTTCTGTGCAGCCTCTGCTATGAAATCCACTAGGGCTAGGCTTTTGATTTGTTTCTGGACATCCTTGTAAATATGGCACTGTAGTAAATCTGATCCTAAATCTCATTTTATATCAAGTCCCATTTAGAAATGCTTCCCTTTGACATTTTTGGTTTAGGTTACTTGCTTCTACTGCTGTAGTAGTAGCTATTAATTTGTTTGTTTTGTCACCTTTCACAGTCAAGAAAGCATCAAAGTTGCTGCAGTTTTTAAGCAGCAGAACAGAGTCACTTGGCTGCTGGTGAGAACACCACATAAGCTGACCCACCAAGCCCAGTTACAGGCAGTAAAACTGGTCCTAGTCTTAGGAAGCTCTAGGCTTCACCAGTTTCCAAGCACACTAAGCATTCACAGCATAGAATGAGACAAGGGAAGCATCAAGCTTTCTCTGAGCAGCAAGTGATGGTATTTCCAACACAGTCCATGAGTTCCTTCCTCTCCCAATTTCTGCAAGTTTTTGTTGGAGATCCTGCTTCTCTCTCACAAAGCAAGGACATAATGTATGCATGGGTCCTCATGTCAGCACCAGTGCTGTCCCTCCTCAAGGGCAGGGCACTGGTCAATGGAAGAGGCAGAGAGAGATCCATCCCCCATCTGCCTAGGGTTCATATCCTTGGCAGAAGCAGAACAGAACCGATTATCAGTTAAAATATGACAATCAGCACATCTTGTCACATCTTGTCTTGTATGTCCTGTATTTCTCTGGAGACCTGAATAAGGTCAGTTGCCTTTGCAGGGACAGGGGTCTCTGCTTTTGGGAGAATGTATCACCTCTTTCCCACAAATCACTACATGTGTCATAAACAATTAAGTCCATGCTTTCATTTCCCTTGAGATGGAAGGCTAACTGTCCAAGAGCTATTATCACCACCTCTGGACCTCTCTGATCTTCATTTATTTCATTATTCTTTTCTGATCAAATGACTAGAACAAACAGCTTTTTCCAGAAGAGACTTGTACTATTTACGCTATATTTTCAGTATCATTTTCTTTCTTACTTTCATATACTAATATTTTGTTTGCTCTTTCCTCTGCATAACACACGGAGTGTTTTTACTGAGCTGCCTACAATAGTGAACAGGTCTTTGTCTTGAGGAGTTAGTTAATTTTCTTCAATAAAGATTAAGAATAGCTTAAATTATTACTTCTAACATATGGCACATTGTTTTTGTCATACACATTTAATTGTATTATCCAATGACATTCCTATCTTTACAAGGAAGTCATTTGGCTCTTATCAAAGCATAACAACATTGAACATTCTTGAGTTATTCTCAGGCTTCACACAGCTTCTCTTGAGTATTGAATGAACTCCTGCTTTCATTCTTTTTTTCAATTCATTGCAGATCGAGCATTTCACCAGAGCTGGGATGTCCATCTCATCTTGCCAAATTTCCCTTGCAATGTTGCCTGTCTCTGGCTGACCATTAGTTCTCTTCAACACCAGCCCTTCTTACAGAGTCTATCTCCTTTTTTTCATCTGCCCTGTTACCAAACTGACAGTTTCAATCCTGGAGTACAGCCCAGGTGCTGACTGGTTTTCATTATTTCAGCATGAAGTGCTCAGTATCCCAACTACACACCAGGCACTCCTTGTGCATGAAGCTGGATGTGTATAACAGGAAGACATCCAAATTTTTTGTGAGGTATTTACAGTGAGAATCACAGCTCTGTTCCTGGGTACCTTTCAGCTTCTCCACCTAAGTTACCCTTATAGTGATAAAAAGTATTAACAGTAACTTCTTCAGAGCAGTAAACCAATAGAAATCAGGCAGCTTAGGTGGATTCTGGTCACCAGAAATAGGACCTAAGGGAATGGCCTGAAGCTGTGACAGGGAAGGTTTAGATTAGATATTAAGAAAAGGTTCTTCACCCAGAGGGTGGTTGGGCACTGGAACAGGCTCCACTGGGCAGTAGTCACAGCACCAAGCCTGACAGAGTTCAAGAACCATTTGAACAGTGCTCTCAGGCACAGAGTGTGATTCTTGGGGTGTCCTATGCAGGGCCAGGAGCTGGAGTTGATGATCCTTTTGGGTCCCTTCCAACGCAGAATATTCTATGATTCTGTGAATGTAGCAAGTGGTGTGAGGCAATGAATCACATCCTTCACTGGCTGAAGAATTCCATTATTTTCTGGATGGTCTTTGGGAAAAGGTGTGGTTAATGGTGTTGGCATATTCTGGCATCTTGGTTTTAAAAACAGCATCAGCACAACATGTTGTCCCTCTTGGTGTACAAAGGGCAGCAGGGAAGGAGGAGAGGTTATAGAGGAGAAGGAAAGTTCAGCTCCAGCTGGCAAGAAGAATGCTTTGGACAGAAGGGTGAAATTCATCTTGCCCTGCCTCAGGCTTCTGGAAACAGGTAGTACTGACACAAGGGGCCAGGGCCAGCACCTTTCTGCCTGCTCAGTTCCTATGTGTCAGAACTGCTTGATGCTGTGATGACAGCACTGCCTTTCAGAGAGCCCAAGAGTTGGCCCTACATAAAAACCAGGCAGGAAAAGATATTCCAAATTAGAGAATGCAGGAGGAATTAAGGATTTGATACAGAAATGTAGCAATTTGAATAGTTTAGGCCATAGTTTATACCAGGTGCACCAGCCAAGTCATTTTTAGCTGTTTTTCAGTCCTTTTATCAAACACTCTGGAATTTGTCAAGGCTACTGAAACATAAATTATGCTAAATTAAGAAAAAAGAAGCTGAAAAACAGAATACCAAGATGAGAAGAACCAAGATAAAGATGAGTGGTGCAGAACTGGACTGTAACCAATCATATTTCCTGGAAAGTGCATGCAGAGTGCGTAGTCAATCAAAAAATGCATCATTGCATGAACAGTAGTTTTAGAATGTAAAAGTAAGGTATAAGGTACACAATAAAGTGACTTCTGCATTAATCACATTGATTTGTCGGAAGTCCTTTGTTCCTTCATAGAAAGTAAAAATTTGTGTTTTGCTAGCTTGTAAACGAATCACATAGGTAATTGAAAGTGAAATGATAAAAGGAAAAACACCAAAAAACTATTACTTCAGACAACATTTCTCCTAAAGTATTTTATGAGTGGCTCTTTGAGAACTAGCCTGGGCATATTCCTCATGATACTTAACCCCTGGCAAAACCCAGGTCCTGGGCACCATGACTCCTGGACTAATGCAATAGCTGATCTCTCAAGTCCGTACGCCTGCTACAGGATTATGAAGGCATCTTCTCCATGTGCTTGATGAGAGATCTGAAACAAGAGAGGAGATTGGGCCCTCTGCAATTCAAAGTGAAAGTCAGGACTTGCCATCTAGAGGACAGTTGCCAGCTTTTCATCTTCATTCATACTGAGCCATGATGTGGTACTGTTGGCTGCTCTCAGCATGGGCACTCTACCAAACCTAAAAGCAAAACTTTTGGTACCTATTGGTCCAGAACTGTTTTACAGGCCTGAAGAGAGACAGGTAGACAGAAATTAAAACTTAAGCGTGGAAAAATGTATGTTAATTTCCAGAAGGATTGCTGGCAACTGTGTATTAGGAGGGGTAATTGTTTATCTTTTATGGTGACACCTATAACATGCCTAGGTTCTCTTCCATTGCAGGACCATTTGACCTAGGGAGGAAACACATCAGAAAGAAACTGCAGAAAGAAGCCAAGGATATTAAACCTTTGACAGTATATGGAGACTAGTTAAGGACCTGTCACAGTTCAGACAGAGTAAAGGATGGCTCATAGCACACCTGGATACTGACGTTTATTTACATTTATTTAAGAATTAACAGGACTACAATTTTAACTGCTTGGTATTTCACACACTCTTGCTTTCCCCACAGTGTTACATCACCAGGTCTCCTCTTCCTATTAGGGACATGGTAGAGGTCTGTCAAGGTGAAAATTCTCAGTTTATACTGTGCAGCTCTCTCAGTTGCCTTTCTCAAGCATTACTGGCCAAGGTTACTGAGCATCCCCCAACATTTGTCTCCTCACATCTCCTTCATCTCCAGGATCTTGCCCTACTTCCAGTGTTTTTCATCCAAACATGATCTTCACTTTCTTGTTTCTAGCCCTGACCCCTAGGTTTTGGTTGCAATCAGCCTCCTAACTGGTGGATCTGTCTCCTATCTTGCTACTAATTGGAGTATTTAAGTCATGCCAGTATTGTTTAGTCCAGCTATGAAAATGTACAACTAGTCTGTGGCTTGTGCTTCAGAGGACTGCTCAAAATTTTGCTTTGGGCATGCATGCACATACAAAATTCTCTGCTATCTGACAGCATCCAAAATTTAAAATGGATGTTTTTGCCTGCCACCAGCCTCCATACTTGTGACAGAAACTGAGTGTGTACTGCAGATCAAGAAATGGGGCAAAAAGGAAGCTTGCAAGGCAAAACAAAGGTATTAGGTGTTTGTTAAAAGTGACACAGCATCCTTCAGATAACTGAGTTATGTCCAGTGAGTAAAACTGGAAGATTCATAAACTCTGGCAGATTAAATGTAAAAATAAAATAAGGCAGGCCAGAAAAACGAATAAGCAATATCCTGAAATGGGGTAAAAAAGATCATAAATCCTGTTTTAAACATTTCAGGAGAAGGATTGTCTGTTGAGCCATAGATTATCACTGCAGAAGACAAGGTAAGCCCATGACAGAAGAAAAGTGTGCTCCTCATGGACAAACTTAAGAAGGTTTAGTTATTTATGTGGGACTTATGAGGATCTGTCTAATTGAACTTACTATAGAGGAAACTATGGAACACAAGACAAAAATTAATCTTTATACTTCAGGGCAAGTGAACAATATTTACCCAAGGGATCTGCCAGAGCTCAGAGATGAAGTACCTGAAGAGCTGGCTGTGGTGTCCATCTCCTCACTTGAAAAATCTTAGGCCTCCAAGGCCTAGAAAGTTGACAGATGAGACATCAATTTTCTGAAAGGGCTCTGGAGTAGATCCAAGGAGCTAACAGAGCCTGATTGAGCCCAGTATTAGAAATTGGAGTTTAAAAGACATAGGAAGAAAAAATAGAATATACTGAGGAAGAGAGACCATGACTTCTCTAAAGAGAAGCCCTAACTCACAAACCTCCTGAAGTGCTTTGAAGGCTTTGGGATGTGTATGGATAAGGGAACTTCTGTTCATAGAGTATGCCCAGGCTTCTTAAAGGTATCTTCTGGTAGCCTGTTAGCAAATTCAGAACTTATATGTGTGTTGGTTGAAAGATAGTGAGGATAAAAATAAATTATGAAACCTGGCATCACAAATGAAGTTGATCAAATCTATGGGTGGAGTCCTCAGGTCTGTCTGAATAGTAGTCAAAAAAAGCAAATGCACTTTCAAATGCACTGTGAATAGTCACAGTGGAAAAGAGACAGAGAGGTAAACGGTGTCCTGGGGCCACTTTCTCAATCCTTTGGCGCATCTCACTTCAGTATCATGTGCAAGGCTCAGAACTGATGAAGAAGACTGGGAATATCTAGAGAAGGGTCAGTGAAACAGCTTCTGTGGAAGAAGTAGCAACATCAAATAGGGCTCAGCAGCCTGAGAAAGAGGTGTCTGAAGAGAGGTGATTGTAAAGTCCTGAGAGGCAAGGAAAAGATGACTGGCAAATGATAGTTCTTTGCCAATATAAGCATGAAGGTCATCAAAAGAGATTTGTAGCTGCTCTGTTCCAAAAGGGATGAAGAGGTGCTTGTCTCATAAAATGTGGGTCTCTGTGCTGTAGGAGGCTGTGGATGTGAAAAGTCTGCACAGATGCAGAACACAAATGTGCAACGTCTTGGAAGAAAAATCTACCCAAAGGTTATTGGGTACAAAACCTCTGGCCCAGGAAGTCACTGAGCTCCAAAACAGGTGAGAGTGTTCAGGGGAATTATCACAGCCCCTGTGCTCCTGTTGTAGGTATTTGCTGTTGGCCACAGTACAAAAGGGTCCTGGGCACGTGAGCTGCCAGCCTGGTCTAATACAAATGTATTTATGTCACAGCTTTATGATCCTCCCATAAAAGCACTTGACCAGAATATCTAGCCTGGATAAAGTATGGGATGCTGCACGGCTGGAAATGGCCTTACCAGGAATAATGGGAAGGTGAACCAGAGGGCAGCTTGCAAGTCCTTTCCAATAATAGGTGTTTTAATTAAAAGGCATTGCAATTCAACATGAAGTCTGTGACAGAGAAAAAAGAAAACAGAAAGAAATATCTAGAGACAGCACCTTGCACAATGCTCTCCCCACAGGCTTCCTTCCACCAGCTGCTGACAGTGTATCCAAGCCACAAGGTCAGCATTTCTTTCATAAACTCTTGGTTCCAGGATATGATACACCTACCCCTGCCACATGCTGTTGGCCTGGCTGAAGCAGGATCTTTTAGGTCTTTGTGGATTGAGTTATGTATGTTTCTATCTTTAGTTACAAAACAGTGACACATTTTTAACTGTAAAGTCTTTAGCTAATCATTGATAGACTGGTGACTGTAAAATAGTGCTGTGGTTCTTCAGAGTCTACAACTTCCTCTTTCAAAGTTTAGTGCTTATATATTCCTTGTCTGTTTAAACTGTATTTTCATCCTGTAAAGAGCAGAAGTGGTGAGATACAGAGATATGATCCTGGGACTTTCTTGCTAAGAAAAGAACATGCTCTGGTAGTTCATTTTACAAGCTGCCCCTCAGAAATTTAGATTTGAAGAAAAGCTTTTTTGCTTTTTGGAAAGAAAAAAAAAGGCTTTGTTATTTCTGTTGTTCCTGTTGCCTCTCCATTTGGGATTTTAATCAGGTCATGTGCCTTTCGTGCATGAACTGATACACATTTTGTACCCATTGTACCCGCTAGCTACCGTTGCAGAGCTGAGGCTGTTATACTCTGCCTGGGGAAAGACAACATTAATTGCAGATCAGCGCTTTTATATGAATTAACGGTGAGACAGACATATCAGGTCATACATGAAATCATTTATAACCTGAATCTTCAGGTGTAGTGTGTGTGTGTGACCAAGGGAAAGATCCTATCAAACTAATCCTACAAAACCCCACTAGAAGCCAGGGGTATGTATTACCTTTTAAGAAACTTGATGACAGGAGGAAGGCAAAGGAACAGATGAATTTATATGAATGTTACGAAATTAAACAAACAAAAAATTGCATTCAGGGAATCCAGAAATTTCCCCACGATTCATCTTGCTGACCCTAAGACCAGTGAGCCTCCTGCTGCTGCAGCTGACCAGGAGAGGCAGGATTTGAACTGAAGAATCTTCAGTGTGGCTTTTACAAGATTGTCTCCTAGAGTGTGTAGCAACTGCAGTCCAAACAAGGCCAAGGTCTCCTGTCTATACAAGTAACAGCCAACTCAGCAATGATACTCACTCAGGATATCCTGGTGTCATTCAGAAGGATGCAGTAGTGCTGTATAAGAGTGCCGTGCTGAGTTGGAGTGAGGAGAAACATGGCATTAGGCTCAGCATAAGGACAAACCCGATCTGGACATCAAAGCTGCAGCTGTCACCCTGTGGTAGATGCCAGAGCCTGCAGAGGAATGTGAGCTGCCCTGCTGAGCACCTGCACTGCTGACAGACAAAGTTTCTGGTAACAACTGGACCAAGATTAAAGCCACTGTGCAGATGAGGCCAAAGTGAGGTGAAGCAGTACAACACATCACTGTGGATCTGCAGATCCTGTCACCCATTCTGACCCCAGAGCTGCTTCTGCTCTGTTCTCACTGTTCTTTGATGGAGCTGGGCAAGTAGCATCTTCCTGGATACCCCTCAGGAATGAGGGGAATGAGAGAGGAGCAGTCTCTGTTTCCTTACCCACATCAGGCAATGCCCCAGCTCTCCACAGCAAAGTGCCAGCACAGTGTACCTTCTCTTCCTGTGTCCATCAGAGGGTGAGATCTTCCAGGGACAGGTCCTAGTTCTTTGGTGAGATCATTCCAGCTGCACACCTTATGGGTGAGCTGGTCTCCAGAGGAGGGGCAAAAGGGATGAGAAAGACAGAAAAAAATCCTGCCTTCTCTGTCTCACCTGTTATTCAAAGACTGAATACTGAGGCAATATTTTGATATCCTTCCATCAACATCACACAAGCTGAAAAGGTATTGTTGGTCACATCATCTGTAGTACTACAATGATTTTTCCAGACTCTATCAGGCTGGCATTGAAACAGGCAGTGGGAGGAGGATATCTGTGGCTCTGGGGATTTTTCTGAGATAGGAGGATCCTAAAAGGAAGCAGAGAAAAATGAGACAATTTAGCAAAACTGACAGGAATTAATGAAATTATTCTGTTCCCCTGTCCCTGTGTTTCTAGGTGAAAAGAATTCATCAAAACAATATTGTTTGTCCTGTCTGTGGGGTGAAAAGGGCTCTTCCTGCCCAGACAAATTGATCTAGTTTTGGTTTCTCTTACATTTTGCCCTCCAGAGTTGTATGTTTGGGTGAGAGAGACACAGAGAGAGGGAGAGATACTGGGCTTACAAGCTATCACAGGCAGTAGAACCCCTGCAGCAGCTATACTGCTGGGGTCTAGGGGCAGCTGACAGCTAGGTGCCCTCAGAGTCACCTCATCTTTCCATAGATGGGTTTAGGGAGAAATCCAGTAAGTGCATAAACCAGCAATTATTTTTTGAACAGAAATATCTTGTGGATGAATTGTATCACAGCTGCCAGTACAGGCTTGCTTTCGTGCTGCAGTTTCTTATGTCTACTTGTCAGGCTATCTAGATCATGTACTTTACAACTACAGCTGTCCCTGGGATTAGGGACATGCAGCACACTGGTCAAGAGCCAGCTGAACATGAGTCAGCTTTGCCCAGGTGGCCAGGAAGGCTAACGGCACCCTGGCCTGGATCAGCAATTGTGTGGCCAGCAGGACCAGGGCAGGGATTGTCCCCCCATATATGACGCTGCTGAGGCCACACCTCAAATCCTGTGTCCAGTTCTGGGCCCCTCACTGAAAGAAAAACATGGAGGGACTGGAGCACATCCAGAGAAGGGCAACAGAACAGATGAAGGGTCTGGAAAACAAGTCTGATGAGGAGTGGCTGAGGGAAGGAGGGGCCAGTTTAGCTGGAGAAAAGGAGGCTTAGGGAGACTTTATCACTCTCTCTTATGTCCTCCTTGTGCCAAGGAGGAGGTTACTCTTTTCTCACAGGTAACAAGTGACATGATGAGAGGAAATGGCCTTAAGTTGTGCCAGAGAAGGCTTAGATTGAATATTAAGAAAAATTTTTTCACTTAAAGGGTAGTCAGGCTTTGGAATAGGCTGTCAAGGAAAGTGGTGAAATCACCATTCCTGGAAGAGTTCAAAAAATGTGATGATGGCATCTGGGGACCTGGTTTGGTGATGAATAGGGCAGTGCTCTGTTAGTGGTTGGACTTGATGATCTTGGAGGTATTTTTCAGCCTTAATTATATTATTATTTCATATGACACTTTAAGGCATGAGGTGAAAATTACAGGAAATAACTCCTGGGAACAGGCAGAATGTGATTACTTTCAACTATACAACCATGAGACAGAAGCAAAAAAAGTGGTAAGAATTCTCCAGGTCTGCAATATGGCAAATAAGCTTGATTTGTTGGGGTTTTCTGAAGTGCATTGGGCTTGGGTTTTTTCAATCCAGAGTTAAGAGTGAGTTGTTTCTCAAGCACTCCTGTTTCTGAGTGATGAGTCATTCACAGACTAGAGATAGCATCTGAGAGCATTCATGCAGTGGTTGCAAGAGCAGGTGGGAGTGGTGCACAGGTGACTGAAACACATGAGAGCCTGCTGTCACTTCCCTGGCCCTAACAAAGAGCTCTGGGCTTGCAGAGGTGACATAAAGGACCAAAGAGGAATGCTAAATGGATGATGGGGTATCATCAGTAAGTGTTACAAATGGGTTGCCAGCCACCCACAGGGCCATAATACCTTGTGTTGTCTACAAGGTTTGTACAGGCTCTGTGTGTCCATGTCACAGAAAAACCTCCTACTGCTGCAACTAAAACATTTGAAGAGATTAAGGTTTGCAGTGAAGTGATTCTTCTCGGTTCTATCTCCATAGCAGATGCGTGCTGTAGTAGGGATGTAACACACAGGCATTCATAGTGTCTCTCTGTCTCTCTCTAGGTTCTCAAGCATCTGCGACACTTAAATTTCACTAATAACATGGGAGAGCAAGTGGATTTTGATGAGTTTGGGGACCTGGTAGGAAATTACTCAATAATCAATTGGCATCTCTCTCCGGAGGATGGCTCAGTCGTCTTTGAAGAGGTTGGGCACTACAACGTTTATGCCAAGAAGGGGGAGAGGCTTTTTATCAATGAAAACAAGATCCTATGGGGTGGATTTTCTAAGGAGGTAAGTGCTTAAATCCTCACAGCAATGTTTTCCAGATCCACAAGATGAAACTTGAACTAGCCCTTCATGCTCCTCATATGATGGCTCCATGTCTCATTAAAGGATCCATTCACCTTACTGTATACACAGTCTCCACCATAGTCTTTTATACCCTTCTTATACACTGAAATAACAGACAATGTCTCCCCCCCTTCTGTATATTTCTTGACCCTGGGTATTAATGTTTTAAATTATGTCTTTTTTTCCTGGCCCAAGCAGATAGTGTAATTTTTATAACAGTGTTTCAAATGGGATGAGAAATTCATTACCTGAGTCTGGTTGTTGACTAAATCAAATTTTCCTGAGCTCAGTAGTTTCATTGCTGAAAACAGCCATCTCTTTCACTCTCATTATCTCTGTATCAAGAAGTGTCTCTTCTTGCTCTTAGTTATATTTATAGCTCTTTCTGCTGGCTTCACCTACTTCCTCATACCCTTGCCTTGCAAACAGAACAAGCCCTGTCAATCTGCCTGGGTTAACTTGGACATGGTGCTCAAATAGTGGAAGATGGAGCACCTGCTACCTTTTTTTTTTTTTTTGTATACTCCTTGAGGATGCTTCTGCAGCCCCAGAAGTAGTGATCTCAAGATGTATCACTTGACTTCAGTCAGGCCTAAGTCCTTCTCCACCCTCTTGCAAATGTTAAATCTTTTCAGCATAATTATTGTCCCTAGCAGCCAGGCTGTGTCTGATCCACATGATGGAAACATGATGCAGACATCTCCAGACCAGAGCCAGATAAACTGCTGTCATAGCTGGCAGCAGCCAGCTAGGCAGAAACTCTGACTCCCAGAAGGAATACTGAGCAGGCATATGGTTTCTGGTCTGGAAATTGACATGGAGTAGAGTATTAGCTTAGAAATGTCACTGCCAGGCCCTGCTGTGATGTTTCAATGTCTTGAACCAGCATCTGATTAATGAACAAGGCAATTCACTTCACAGGTGATTATTCACATTGGCTGACAGATCA
This sequence comes from Toxostoma redivivum, assembly GCA_013397375.1. Lineage (NCBI taxonomy): Eukaryota > Metazoa > Chordata > Aves > Passeriformes > Mimidae > Toxostoma > Toxostoma redivivum. The sequence continues at coordinate 99,241 of VXBI01004924.1, read as the reverse complement.
GGTAATGCTTCTGCCTTAGCTACTTACTCAAAACAGTTACAGCATGAGTTCAGCCTTTCCTTTACTTCAATTTCACTTCTGGTTCAAGTCCAGAGCACTCTGAAAGAGGCATGAATTGAACAGAGCATATTACCGCAGAAATACTGAGCTCAGAGCTTTTCTTAGCCCAGCTGGAGTCTCTAAGCACAATCTACAAGTGGAACTTAAAAAACTCTGATATTATAATCCCTCCTTCTGATTGTTGCAAATGCATCTTGCACTTTTCCCAACAGCTAGGATTTATTGGTTTTTACTTAAACTGAGTAATTGTGTTCCCTTAGTCAAAATCTCTACAGCAGTGCAATATTTAACTTCATTCTCTGTCCTAAACTATGTATGTTGTTAAAAATGTGACAGGATGTTGCTGAGTGTAATGCCAGGGCACGTAAATTTTGTGCAGTGGAGGGGTTTGCAATCTCTGTGTCTGCTGCAGCCTTTTTTTTCAGTATATAGACTTCTAATTTCTTTCAGATAAAAGGCTCTGTTCAAAAAGATTAGCCAGTACTTCACTCGCTGTGCCTCCTGTCATCCCCAACAGAAGTTTAAATGTAAGTTTAGATTTTAACATTCAGGAACTTCAGTATTGGGCAAGAGACTTGCAAGAGACTGAGTTAAAGAGTAGGTAAGATAGATAGATTCATTTTGGCAGAACTTGATGAAATTCCCCACAGAATACTTAAGAATTCAGCCAAAGCTGAATCACAAAAGTACTAGCAATTCATCTTTGAGAAATGTGGAGGATGTATGATGTCTCAAAGGATCAGAGAGCAATCGTAATACCTGGTTTTAAAGCAGTTATAAGAGAACCAAGGGAATTGCACAAAATTGAGTTGAGCTTCAGTAACCTAAAAGACTTGATAAAAAAATTAAACAGTTTATAAACATTTAGAGGATAATAAACTGATAAGAACAAAGCAACATGTATTTGTCAAGATAAAATCATGCCAAACCAATTTAATTTTCCTCCCTGGAAGCTCAGTCAACTTAGTAGATAATGGAGAAGGAGTGTGTGACTTCAGCCAGGCCTTTGATTCTGCTCTGTTCAAAATCACTGGTGGCAGCCTAGGGAAAGACAGCCTAGACTGATGAAGTCCTCTTGATGGATGCACTGCATGCTGAAAGACTGTCCCAAGGAATAGGAGCACTGTGTTTATAGCAATAGGCATTAACAGCAAAGAGTGCTTCAAGCCAGGAGTGTCTGCCACATCAATGATGTAATCCTGATGAACACCTTAGGAACAGCATTCCCAAACTGTGCTGCAGCTGCACTTCAGAGTGATAGGCAACAGACTGCGCTCACCTGAGCCATAGAGTGGTCAGCTCTGCATAGCAGTTGTCATTAGTGAGGGCCTTGCTTCCCCTGTGGTTAAGGCTGATGCCTGCATATAGACAACTTCCAAATCATAGCTAGGACTCATTGCGTAAGTGCATCAACACAAGAGGTTCCTGGACATCAGCAGGTTGGCAGCACTTGGGTAAGCTAGCATCAAACTTATAAAAAGGTGAATGGAGTCTTCCAAACAAAACAGCCATTAACTATGTATGGATCATGGTACTTTGCTAGCAGTGGAAATTGTAGGTTTAACTCTCCTGAGGTGAAAAAGCTATGTTCTGTGTCAACTCTTTTGCTTTAATTTAGTTGAGAAAAGGTGAGCTCAGCCTCGGGTCATGACCTGTGTTACAAAGGCCAGACTTCCATTTATCATGCTGAAGTCCTTATGTCATTGTACTTCAGGCATGCAGTGAGTGTGCCTGTGCAACCACTTGCTGCCGGGACACAACAATGCTCAGGTGGGCTCAGGCACAGCATAAATGCACAGCCAGCAGGTGACATCATTTACAGCAGCAGAGGTTTGGAAACCTTTAGATCTGTAAAGTGCTACTGATTTGCATCTTCAATATTCTTAAAGAAGTGAGTTTCAGAAAACCATTTTAATTTCCATAAATTTTTAGCAGACAATATGCAATATATCAGATTGGGGATCAAACATCAGGGTCCATCATCTCCAAGGCTGACTCAAATTCCTGCCAGTAGAGATTGATTGTCTTTTCTTCTAATCATCTAATGGCTGTTTTGGGGTATGTATATCATGGTCACATTCCAGTTCGCAATGCCCACAACAAACTGGAGATTACAAAGATCTGCTGATCTTCCTTACTGTCCCTTGATGAGTTCCTTCAAAGAAATCTCACTGTAGTGGGTTGAGGAAGGACTATTGTGTAAAATGTATCTGTTCCGTGGGAGGAAGAGGTGAGCATTTGTGGCTCTTCATCCAGCATGCCAACTAAGCAGTAATACCTTTGGAGGAAGCCAAGGTCTTGCCATAGTAAGGCATTGGCACCATTAACTTGCTCAGGCTCTTTTCTTGCAGGTGCCTTTCTCCAACTGCAGCAGGGACTGCCTGCCAGGCACAAGGAAGGGCATCATTGAGGGGGAGCCCACCTGCTGCTTCGAGTGCGTGGACTGTCCCGACGGGGAGTACAGCGACGAGACAGGTAACGCCCACAGAGCCGCTCTGGGCCTTGTCGAGGGCGGTGTCCTCCGGGCATCGCCCACAGTAGTGCTCAAATCACTTCCCTGCCGTGCTGGGCTGGTGCCTGCCTTGACAGGAGGCTTCACAGAAAGTCTAAGGGACTTCTGAAAAGCTTCCAGGAGTTGAGTCCTGTGGTCCTCAGGAGTGCTATCTACTGCTAAGCCTACTTGTCCCTTCTGCTCTGCATTAGGAAAATTAAGGCAGAGAACTTGAAAAACAACTTCCGTATAGAAATCCTCTCAGGCAGCCACAAGCAAACTCTATTGCACTGTAGCAGTGGCTTTTCTTCCTCCAAAAACCATCCTAAATTCTGTAGTTATCTGTCTGCCTCCATCTTTTCCTCAAAATTTCAGGGTTTTATTTCATGCTTTGCAAAGAAATAAAACCCATTACATCCCAAATTTCACAAGCAGAGAGGAATATTTCCCTTTTGGGACTCACCAACTACAGGTTCTGTTGATCACTGGCACTGCAAAAGATCAGAATCTGGATCCCTGGATCCTACCAAGCACCCATGAATGTTTTTTGTTTGTTTCATTGGGAGCTTGGATCAAGCCACTCAGGTTCTGGAGAAGACAGAAAAGGTAAACTCAGGTTTAGAAATGGTTGAAAAATTATGTATTTCCAACACCACTAGTGCTCCTTCAGTGTTGGGCATCCCCAGGCTGACAAAGACAAGTAAATTCTTTCAGGATATCAGTTCTCTCCACACTGCAAGGCACTCGGGACCTCCTCCTCTCCAGTGCACTGGTTCCAGCAAACACTGCAAACCTTGCCGGATCTTGCCGGAGATGAACAGTTCGGTAAACTGCTTGCAAAACTGAACAAGCGTTCAAGGGAGAATCTGTGTCCTATCAGACAGGAATGATATTTTTTAGCATATAGTACTACAGGATGCTTGGAAGCAGCATTTTCAGACTGAATAAAAGCAATTCTGGTCATGTGTAATAGGGGTCTTCTGGTGTTTTTTACATAATTTTGGGAGCTAGCTCTGGTGTGGAGGTGAAATTTATGGGGCTGAGGTGGTGGTGATTGTGTTCTTTTTTGCAGCAGTTTCCTGCTGCAATTTCAGCTGACAGTAATAGTCTTTATTTCCTGTGCTTGCCAATTTTATAGGCATAGAGAGCAGTTTTACAACCAGTTTCATCCAGCTGAGACAGTGATGCTACTGGAGGAAACAATCTGTCCTTTCCCAGCTGTTTGCTCCCACACTTTGTCTGGGAGCAGTGCTGGTACTTGAGCGAGTTGGGTCAGGTCTTTGGTCTTCCTGAAAACAAACTCTTGGGAGGCTGTTTCCAACTAGAATGAGAAGATGCGTGCCCTCTAGTGTTAACAACACAAAGGAGAGGGAAAGAATGAATAGCCTTGCAGTAGGAGGGAGACCTGGTTTACTCTCTTCAGTGGCAGCACGGTCTCTAAGCCACCACAAGACATCAGCGAATGTGTGTCATGAGGGTGTGGTGCTAAATAAGTGCCCCTGTCTCTGGCAGAGGCTTCTGGATTCCCTGCTACACAACATTAACTTCGCTATGTCTGCAGCTTGCAGTTTGTAACGAGCTTCCAGGTAAAAGGCACAAGAAAAATAAGAATTACTGGCTGAATGGATGTAAATTAAATTACCTGGTGATCACAGCTTCTGACTGAGTTTTCGCATCTAGTGTCAGATTTCTAAATAAGCACTTTTAGGTGAAGCAAAAAGTCCTTAGGAAAGCAGTGTCATATCAGGTTGTGGATGGTCTCTCCAACCACACCTCAAGAACAAGAGAGTTTGAAAACCTTTGGCCTCATTAGCTGGGCATTCCTGACTTTCTCATTAGCATCAATCTCTGCTCTGGAAGCTATGGTTGGAGTCTGTGTCTGTGCTCAGGCGCAAAACTCAGAGGGTGCTTGCTGTTAAAGGAGTTTGTGGACTCACTGCAGCCCCTTGCTATCCTGCTGGGATCCCAAAAGCAGAGTTGAGACCTGCAACTCTCTGCTCTTAACCCCTTTCTACTGCCATCAAAAGAGTCATGATCCTCCCTGCTAGAGCGCAAGACCCATTTGAGTCAAAGAAGAAGAGCAGAAGCAGCAGGTCCTTGCTTTTTGATCATGCAAGCCATTGGTATGGGCATGCCATCAAAGCAGGCACAACTACTTTCATGAAGGAGAGAGATGCAGCAATTTTCCCTTTGCAAGTATTAGTGGCACATTTTCTGGGTGTAGGGAGAGTGGCATCATTAAGACACATCTTTCCCTGGCATTCCAACATGAAATGAGAATGTGCTGGGAGTCAAGGGCATTGCCTGCCTTCAGGGAAGAGCAATTTTAAACACTAAGACTTGCCTCTATGGAATATGAAATAGGCTCTCAAAGCATTTAAGGAGGCAGGCACGATTTTAATTTTCTTTGTAATAGAAAAAGGCAGGATATTCAAATGATGATAAAAGTGAGAGGTATGAAGACAGACAGAGTTAGAAGATAAAAGTGAAGGAACAAGGAAGCAGGAAAAACAGCCTGTATAGGAGCTGATAGCGATCGAAGTTTACAAAGTTTTGCCAAGAAATGGATTACAAAAAACATGAGTGCAGAGGCAGGACTTCTTTTAAGCTGGAACCAAGCATGCTTTGTGTTTTGCTATATAGCCCATGGGAGGTTGGTTGTTTCAGTGTAAGAAACTCTGAGACATCAATATATGACTCTGGGGATCTGGACACAGGAGCAGAAAACTCAGTGTGTTTAAGATCAAGGCCACTGTGTAGCTGCCATATATGTCATCCCACACTTCAGCCTCTCATTCTGACAAACCTCCCCTCTCCTTATCCCTCCTTTTTCAGATGCAAGTGCCTGTGACAAGTGCCCTGAGGATTACTGGTCCAATGAGAACCACACGTCCTGCATCCCCAAGCAGATAGAGTTTCTGGCCTGGACTGAGCCCTTTGGGATTGCTCTGACTCTCTTTGCTGTGCTTGGAATTTTCCTGACTTCTTTTGTTCTGGGAGTCTTCACCAAATTTCGCAACACACCCATCGTCAAGGCCACAAACCGGGAGCTATCCTACCTCCTCCTCTTTTCCTTGCTATGCTGCTTCTCCAGCTCATTGTTCTTCATTGGTGAGCCCCAGAATTGGACTTGCCGTCTGCGGCAGCCAGCTTTTGGCATCAGCTTTGTCCTCTGCATCTCCTGCATCCTCGTGAAAACCAACCGTGTCCTTCTTGTCTTCGAGGCAAAGATCCCTACAAGTCTCCACCGAAAGTGGTGGGGCCTCAACCTTCAGTTCCTCCTGGTCTTCTTGTGCACATTTGTACAGATTGTCATCTGTGTGATTTGGCTCTATACGGCCCCACCATCTAGTTATCGAAACCATGAGCTGGAGGATGAGATCATCTTCATCACCTGCCATGAAGGCTCACTGATGGCACTCGGCTTCCTCATTGGCTACACCTGCCTATTGGCAGCCATCTGTTTCTTCTTCGCCTTCAAGTCTCGAAAGCTGCCTGAGAATTTTAACGAGGCCAAGTTCATCACCTTCAGCATGCTCATATTCTTCATTGTGTGGATCTCCTTCATCCCTGCTTATGCCAGCACATATGGCAAGTTTGTGTCTGCTGTGGAGGTGATTGCAATACTGGCTGCCAGCTTTGGGCTTCTGGCCTGCATCTTCTTCAACAAAGTCTACATCATCCTCTTCAAGCCCTCCCGCAACACAATCGAGGAGGTGCGCTGCAGCACAGCTGCCCACGCTTTCAAAGTGGCTGCCAGGGCCACACTGAGACGGAGCAATGTGTCCCGCAAGCGCTCCAACAGCCTGGGGGGCTCCACTGGCTCCACCCCTTCCTCCTCCATTAGCAGCAAGAGCAACCACGAGGACCCTTTTCCTCTAGCAGCCTGCGCCGAGCGGCAGCGCCAGCAGCAGCGCGGATGCAAGCAAAAAGTCAGCTTTGGGAGTGGAACGGTGACTCTGTCGCTGAGCTTCGAGGAGCCACAGAAGAACGCCATGGCCAACAGGAATGCCAAGCGCCGGAACTCACTGGAGGCCCAGAATAGTGATGACAGCCTGATGCGGCACCGGGCCCTGCTCCCCCTGCAGATCAATGAGCCTCTTGGGGCTGAGCCCAGCTTCCAGGCAGCTTCCAGCCCAGAGACCAGTTCACAGGAGTCAGTGGTGGGAGACAACAAAGAAGAGGTACCAAGCCCTGAGACGGAGCCTTCCCTGCCATCAGTTAACTCCCGAAATTTTATAGGCACTGGAGGTGGCTCTGTCACAGAGAACACGGTACATTCCTAACAAAAGAAGATTGTGAAAAGTACACCAGCCCCCAAGAGGAACTTGCTCACCTCTTGCTTCTGAACAGAAAAGGCAACAAAGACACACCGCTGTGACACAGCCCCACCACACCTTAATGCTAACGCCGGCAGCGTTACACATGTGCCTCCAGAGGAAGGACTGTGTCTGGGGAGCCTTGGATTGAATTTGCATTTGCTTTATTGAAACCAGGATATCTCAGAAGGACAAGTGAAGATTGTCTCTAGTGGGGCTTAAGCAGAAGTCTGCATGCTGCCTTGCCTCCATAAGCTTTTCCTGCCAGACTGCAACTCAGATGACTTATAGGAGGCACTGGCCAATTCCACTATATCCCGCTTTTACATTTATGTATAATATTCCTCTTCCCCACTATGTATAATATTCCCTCCTTATCCAGTATATGTGATCTGTAACCATGTGCATCAGGACTCTCAGCTCTACAAAAGCAAGGTACACGGTTTCACTTCAGGAAAGCACAGTCATGGGGAAAATAAAAAAGCCCCCAACATCCTGCATGCTGTGTACAGCCAAGGGTGTGAACATGTAAAGTATTTAATGTGACAGAGCGCCCTGCTATTTATATTTAGTAATGTCCCAGTCTCTCCTTTCTGCCCAACAGGAAATATTGTACAATACTCTCTGTAGACTCCATTGCACTAGACCAAGCTATTTAGGTTCCTACTGGTTTCCTCCAGCTGGAATAGCTTTATCTTCAGCCTGCCTGCTTTGGTGGAGGGGGAGAACAGCTTGTAAATCCCTCCCAGAGAATGCTGCAAAAGCACAATGAGATGTACCCCTGACTGATTATGTCACTAGTAGTTGTATGCTTAACCAAGTGTTGCTGCTGTACTATTCCACAAGGCATACATGGCTAACCCTTTCACACATAGTCAGTGTTGTGCTTTGCCATATTAATCTGCCTCACACCTACAGGGAGCATTGCGCCAGTCCTGGCGGTACTGGTGGGCCTGACACAGCAAATGAAACAAGGAGAAACGGAGGAGTTAGGGATTGAGGAGGAGCCTCCAGCTATGATAATGGGATCACGGAGTGGGTGAATATCTGAAGTGCATGCTGGTAGATGACTGGGTGAGAAAGATATTCAGGCCTCGGTTCTTGGACATATATAGAAACAAATGAATGAACTGGATACAGTTTTGCTCCTAAAGGACACCTGAAGGTTATTTCCCATTTTGAAGAGAGGGCACCTAGGACAAGAATAGTGGAGTGTACCTGAAGAAAAACAGTAAGGACTTCAGCAGAGAGCATAGCAGAATTTGATTACTCTTGTCCTATTCTTCCTAAAGCAGACATAAGTGCTCCTGGTTTTTCAAGACACACCTGATTCTTTTTGATTCATGCTAGAAAATTTTAAGAGAGTTATTAGCAGAGAGATTTGTTGCAGCCTGATGAGACAAAAACCATGCCTGGACAGCCTGGCAGGAGGGGCTAGGGTTACACTGCAGAATTTAATTCCCTCTTCCCAGATTCCCCATGGAAGAACAAGCATCTGTCAGGAAGATGTCAGTACCCTCCCTCATTAAGCATGAAGGTAGTCTAGACCTCTTATAGAAAGGTAGAAGGGCCTGCAGCTCAGTGTGAGCAGAGACAAAAGGACTGTGTTTGAATGCATTGGGGAAAACACCGCAATTCTCTTGTTACTGTTTTTGCTTGGTTGTTCTTCTGCCAGGGCAGGCAAATAAAACTTACAGGTGACATTACTGTATAAAAACTTTGTTTTGCCACCTCCACTTGTTGACAAGGAAGAGGAGTTTTGACTTACAGGAGCAAAGTGGAAGTCCAGAACCTCCAGAAGCAGGCTATTCAGACAATTTATTTTAACCCTTTTGTTGATCTGTTACATCCCCCTTGGAATCGGCTCAAATTTTAACTACACCACATAAGAACCAACTCAACTATAATTGTAAGGCTTGCAAATGACAATATTTGATTAAAACTATGGCTCAGATGGTTGGGAGGAAAAAAAAAAGAAAAAAAAAAAGAGTTTGAAAACACAAATCCTTCTAGCCCCAATTTTGGAAATCACATTCTACCCCTTGGACACAGCAAGAGCTGCTTACTGCTTCTGAAACCCGGGTCTTTTCCCCAGGCTGCTGACTGTGACCCGTGGGCTCAGTTTAGGGTGCAGAAATCAGCCACAGGATCTCCTGAGTCTAACTGCACGAACAGGGATGAGCACTAGATGGCAGAAAGGGCTAAAAAAACCATTTTGGTTATGGCCCGCACTTCTAAAAATTCCAAGAGCCAAGTAGTTTTAGTGCTAGTGAATTATTCCTATTGGAGCAAACCCACTTCAGCAGCCCCTGAAGTGAAGCTGACAGCACTGAAGCATATAAAAGTTCAGTGAGTGACATGAAAACGACACAATTTACAAACCACAGACTGTGTAGGAACACAGATAATGTAAGAAACAAAGTCACCATCAGCTGCCTTGTTTGGAGAGCAATATTCATCAGCTGTGTATACAGTAGATGATATTGACATTTGGGTGCTTTTCATTCCTTGGGTGTTTTTCATTCTTTGCATTTACTTAAAAGGAATTTATACCCTGGAACACAATGAGTCTCCAAGAGCTGCAGTCATTTTTTAGCATGGCCAACTGTGCTGTATTTGCTGGGGAAGCCCCTTCCACCCTCCCCACTCTCATACATGGAGCCCTAAGCCTCCAGCTCCAGTGCTGTGTGAGAGCTGCAGCTGATAGCAGTGACACACATGCTGGACACAAGGGAGGTTCAGTGAAAAAGGACCCCTTTGGGAAGGTGCTTTGTAACCAAACCCCTTTTCCCACGCACAGAGAGGGGCATATGTTCTCATCTGTCAAGTCCAGGAGAGGAGAAGGTCAGGCAACAGTCCAAAAGCCTGTCAGTGTATCACACATGACAACACTGATGAAGACACACTGAGGGACATTCTCCTGTCAAAAGCACAAGCCTGAGAACCTCCACTGACATTTCCTACCAGATGTCCACATGAATGGCTGCTTCATCCCACCCATTATGGCTCAAAAATCCACTGGAAAGCTTGCCCTAATGTGGGGTTTCCTGAACTGTCCAGTAGTGAAGCAACAACAGTGTATTGGCTCTCTGGTGGGATTTCCACTGGAAGACTTGGGAATCATCCCAGTGAAGAGCCCAACCCTTCATCCCCAGTCTCCTCACAAACCTGGCAGAACTCTGCCTACCCAAAGCCCCAGCAGAGAATTTATTTATAAATGATACCAGAGGAAAGAAAACCTTCCCCTTTATATTTCATGCTTCTCACCATTTCCTTCTTGTCAGTCCATGAGCTCTGTTCAGTTTGCAATACCTGCTATTGTTAAATTTAGGTTTATATTGACCAACTTTGCCAAGGGGTGCTGCAAAGCAGGAGGAGGAAGATAGGTGTTTGTTGTTGGTTTTGCGAGAGTCTGGATGTTGAAATTGTGGGGAAATTTAGGTAAAGACCTGAACATTCAGACTGAAATCTCCCCAGGCATTTCCCAGAGGCTAGATAATTCACCAATGCCTTCAGCTTACTGGCTGAGGAGCGGCAAAATCTGCCTGGGAGAGGGAATGATAAACGCGGTGAACGAGGGAGTCTGGAGATGGACGTTTCCATGCGGCTAAAGCGAACATACCGCTGCTGGCAAAGGTGCCACACAGGAAGGGAAAATGCAGCGGCTCAGAGCAGTCCTGTCCGGGACTGTCACGAGGTGCCGCTCGCTGAGGAGCGGCTGCAGCCCTTCTGTCCAGGGCGCAGAATAAATTCTGCCGGCAGCTTTCACTGCAGGTGTCGCTCTGGGCTGTTTTTGTCTTCCATCGGCCGTCAGGCCGCGATGGCCCCGCAAGGCGCGGGCAGCGCTGTCTCGCAGGGCCGCGCTGAGGCCCGCCCGGCTGGGCGGTGCCAGGCCCGGCCGCTCCCGCCCGCCGCCGGCCGAGCCCCGCCCGCGGGTTTCTGCCCTTGGCCCGGCACCGCCCCCGACACCGCCCGGGCACCGCCCGAGGGGCAGGATCGGCCCGGAGCGGAGCGGGGAGGACCGCAGAGGTGCCACCATGTTGTGCGGAGGTGTCTCGGCGGCCCGGCCCGCCACCGACGAGACGCAGC
>VXBI01004924.1:12547-88274 GCA_013397375.1 Toxostoma redivivum | reverse complement strand
CGCCACCGACGAGACGCAGCGGATCGCGGGGCAGGTGGGGGGCCGGGGCGCGCCGGGAGGGCCCGTGTGGGGCCTGTCCGGGGTCCAGGGGGTGCTCGGCCATGAGCGGCCGAGCGCCGAGACACCGGCCCCCGGTGTAAAAGGTGGAAGGAATGGGGAATGCACGGAGCAGTCGCCGGTTCCCGGAGTTCTCCTTCCCTGGGCCCGCCTGGCGTGGCCCTGTTGACTCCAGAGGGACCGTGGGCAGCGCTGGCTGTGCGGGGAAACCCGACAGAGCCACTGCCTTGAACTCGCGGAACGAGCTCCAGGGCTTCTTACAAAATCTGAACCTTGTGCATACGTTTGGGGTTTTGGTTTTTCGTTATTAGCGTGGGAAGGGGCGATTGAGGGGGTGAAACGTGGAATAAGCAAGAAAGCTTCTTCGCTGCTTCTGCTTTTCCCCAACACAGAATTCAGCTCCAACCACTGCCAGCTCCAAATCCTGATGCTACTTACAGTACCTTAGATATACTCGCACTATTGAAATAACTCATGTTATTGGAGCACATGCTTTTACTCTAAAAATGCCAGTGTGCAACTAAGTTCTTTCAAAGCAGGTGTTCTTCTTTTTGTCATGGAAACTCAAGTTCCTTCTGCTTTTTGGCTTTGTCAGCTAGGATGTGGTAAGCTACAGAGCAAAGATGAAGCATGCACTCCAGCTTCTGACACTCTGTCATTTCCTGGGCGTGTTCTCCAGGCAGGAGCAGTTCCCAAACACATACGGAGCACCCAAAGACACATACAGAGCACGCAAAGGCACAGCAGCCACTGAAATTAACATTTAACTTGTACAATCTGAGGATTCTGTGTTTTAGAAAAAGGGAGAGATGTGCATCTCCTAAGCACCAGCCTGAGTTTGCAGTAATAAGCACATGATTGAGAATTGCAGAGTGTCATAATTATTGCTCTCATGTGAAAAGGCCTACATGTCATGTTAAAGGTAATGCAGATATGAAATTAACATGGGCTTGAATTAACAAGGTTTGAAATCCTGACTTTCTGTTCTGTTAGCAGACTGCAGTGGTTTGGTAATCCAAAAACAAAAAACTCTGTTGGATTCAGAAGTGAACAGAATTAACAAAAAATTTCCTGTTTTCATTTAAATCACCTAAATACTTTGAACAGCTTGTTTTGATTGCCAGTTTAAATTACTTCCTTTAAAGAAGTACGGGTGGGAAAACCCAAACTTGAAACTTGCCCATACATTCATATCCTCATTTGGGCACTGCTGGAGAAAACATCAGTTTTGTTAAATCGAGGTAGCCTTCTCAAATCGTTTTTTTTTTTTTTGCTTAAAGTCAGGTCTTTATGGAGATTTACTAGAGCTTGCCAGTTTGCTTGCCATAAACATATTCCGGGTTCCTGCTTTTCCAGTTCTTGCCTTCATTTACATAAGAATCCATGTGATGGCCAGAAGTTGTTCAGTTTTGTGACCCAGAGCGGGTGTAGTATCACACAGGACAGGAACGCTTCCTTCAGCAGTGTCTGGAATACCATAGGAGCGGCCTCCTTATAGCAAGGATTTCCAGATTTCCACCCAGGCCTGCTCAGCTTTGGCTTCTCACTGGTGATTGTGACAGAGCTTATTCAGGCTGATTCTGAACCATCTGCTTTTTAGTTAACTGCTCTGAGAGTGCATGGCAAACAGGCGGTTTAGGGCAGTGGAGAGTCTTCAGGGCATGATCATTTCCAGCCCTGTGACTGACTGCATCATGGATTTTTTGGGTGGGAAGGGACTGCACCTCCTGCCTGAGCATAGGGTCAGCATCCTCAGGCTGCTCAGAGCTTTGTCCTCTCAGGTCTTGAAAACTTCCAAGGATGGAATTTGTGCAGCTTCTCTGAACATTCCTGCTGTACTGCAGGAATGTCCTCAAGGGAAATGCTTCTCTTTATATCCAGTCTGAACCTCCAGTTTCAGTTTATAACTATTGTGTCTCATTCTTCTGCCATCTGGAAAGTTTCATCCCTGGAAAGAGCCTGGTTTCTTGTTGGTCCTGGTAAGTTTTCTTCAAAGCCTCCTCTTCCCTGGGCTAGCAAGCTCATTTTCTTCCTCTCCTTACAGCACAAGTGCTCCAGCTATCCTGGTGTGCCCATGGAGTGTTCCTGGTGACCTTTCACTGAGCTCACTACAGTTTATTGGTGTTTGGGTTGTACTAAGGGCGCAGAACTGGACACAGGATTGCACATTTTCTAACAAGGGCCGAGTAAAGGGTAATAATCACTCACCTGTCTCTTCTGGCTAGGCTCTTGCTGATGCAGCCCAGTATGCCATTAACTCTGGTACCACCAGGACACAGTGCTGTCTCCTGTCCTCCAGAACTCCAAATCCAGACTGAAATCAAGAACGAGGTCTTTGGGAGAGTATTGTCTGTGATCTCCCTCTCCACACTGACTCAGGATGCTCATTTGCTGTGGTGACTCACTGTCACAAGTGATAACAGTCTGATAAGCTTGCAGCTGCAGGACTCTGAGCTGTCTGCACTGGGGGCCCAGTGTTCAGCTTGCTGGTGGAAATAAAAAATGTGCTGAGCTGGGGTGATTTAGAGACCTCAGAAACTAAAGCTGCATGGTGCCTAGGATTGCTAAAGGAGCACAGGACAGATAGGATCAGCGGAAGACTTATGTCTGCCCTGCTGCTTAAAATTTATAGGATTGTGATGAAAACTGAAACCACATGCTCCAACCTGTGACTCATGAGAAGGGGAGGATGCAGGACTGAATCATGGTGCTTTCTGGGGCTGTGCATCTTAGAATGCAATTTGATTTCCGTATGGCAAAAAAAACCAACAGAAAGTGTCTAAACATTATCATCTTGCTTGTAACATACTGATCATAACCTGGAGGAAGCATAGAGGTATGGCCTCTGAGAGAAGATAAGAAACATGGACACAGCTTGCAGAGATAAGATGGTCACTGGAAAGGCACCAGAGTTCTGGGAGTTGGAAATGTGGGAGAACATACCCTGTTGCAGGAATTGTTTCTGTTCCTGCTTCACCTACAGCACCAGAGTAATGGCAAGTTGGCAGTTGTTTTTCCCCAAGGAAGCATGTGGGATTTAGGCAGGAGTGCAGCTGTATCTATTCTCCTTGAATTTAGGAAGAAGTACACCATATAGCTGGAGGATCTACTCATTGCTGGTACTACTGCCCTGGAAGTGAAGGGAGAGCTATGCAATGATGCAGTGCAGGAGATGCAGCCTGGAGCAGGCAAGGACTTGCAAGCAAGGACTCCAAGACTAACTCATCTTGCCCTGCAAAACAAAGGCTGAAATCTTGTGCTTTCCTGACCAAGAATTTTCCATATAGCCACAATATGTGAGAGGGCCCAGTGCAGGAGAGAAGAGCTGCATCTCAGGAGTTCATGGCTCCCTCTAGGGTACTGGACAGGTTATTTTCACTTCTTGAGCACTGTTTTGCAGTTTGAAAACACAGATTCCAGCAGACATGCTGAAAGAACTGTCAGGTGTTGTCTAGACTCGGTGTCAGCCTGCAGTGACTGACTCCCACCTTGGTCTCAGTTTTGCCACCTCCCTAGATTGCTGGTCCTGCTTTCACACAAAACTTAACATGATTCATTTTGATCTTTTAATATCTTGGGAAAGTGGGAACTCTGTGTCTGGGAATTCAGCAGCAGTGAACTGTAAGCCTTAAGTCCTAAATACTTGAATCTTGCTTGCATCAGTCCTAAATAATCTATTGTTTCCTTAAGGTAAAAGCTCAGCTGGAAGAAAAAGAAGGGAAAACCTTTGATGTCTTCACTGCAGTGGAGTTTAAAACTCAGTTAGTTGCTGGAACAAACTACTTCATCAAGGTAGAGGATGCTGGATTGTTTACTTTATATTCATGTGTACATTTTGGGAATGGTGAGGTTTTTTCTTTCTTAACTAGAAGAGAATGCTTATGATTTGTCTTTAAGAAAAAAAATTGTGCATTAAAAGACACAAATATCCACCTCCCAACCCTTCTCCCTATCTGTTAAATAGAGTTCCTCTTTTCTCCATTTTCATGGGAAGATTAGGTGGTATTTCTGCAAAGTCACAGCTGCTAGTCCGGTTTAAAACAAGCCAGTGGTTTTTCTTACTGCTTGTCTACTGCTCCATCCTCAAACCAGCCCAGCCTCTGCCACCCCTCCTGCTGCAGGCTGCTCCCCCTGCAGAGATCTCACTGGATTTCATCCTTTGCAGGTCCATGTTGGGAATGAGGAGTTCATGCACCTACGGGTGTTCAAGAGCCTCCCCCACGAGAATGAGCAGCTGAGCCTCCACAGTTACCAGGGCAGCAAGACAAAGCACGATGAACTGGCTTATTTCTAGCAACTTTCTCTGCTGTGTTTCCCTAGCTGGTTCTTATGTGCAATTTCTACAGGCTGCAAAATGTTGATTCCTGTGCCAACAAAGGTGGAAGAAAATGTCTTTTTTTTTTTAACATCATGGTGGAAAAAATCAATTTCTTCTATGCTATTCCCTTCCTGTGCAATCTCCAAAACTGAGTCACAGGGCTCTCCTATTACCTGCACTAATGTAAACCCTACTTTTATTGCAACTTAACTTAGGCTTTAGTGCAACTTAATCAGAATACTGTGGCTGAGTCCTGTTTGTGGATTTTCTTGGTCTGGAAATCAGAAGGGGAATGACACCAGCACTCATATAGTTGCAGCAAGGAACAAGAGGAAAGCCTCAGTCTTTTCTGTGCTGTTTTGCAACTGTGAATATATGTTTAGATTTAAATTGTACTTTATTTTATGGGCAAAGACCTGATAAGAGACTCGAGCTGAAGCAATTTTGCAAGGAAGAGAAACTACTTACAGTAGTTTGAAACAAACATTCCCTTGGTAATCATGCTCTTCCTTTTGCAGCAGTAGCATGTAATGTCCTGTAGAGGGTGTGTGAGTTTAAAATAGCAAACTAGCTCGCTTATGTTCTCGGTCCTGTGGAAAAGTCCTGGAAAGGAACTTAAGCTGGACAAACATTTCTGCATTTATAACAATAAACATTTCTTTTGACTTGAGATGGCATCTGTGACTGGTGCTTTAGTGTTCTTGTCACTGGTTTTCACTATTGATTATTTTTCAATTAAAAAAAAGTTCAGCTTTTTTTCCTAAAGTGTTTTTAATATTCCAGATAATCTTATATTTATTCTATGTCTTAATTAGGAATACTTTATTTTAATCTGGTGACAGACATGAAAGATAAGAAGAAAGACCTCTGCAGGTACATCAGTGGCAAAAGGAAAACGTGGACAATAGCTTTCCAAACTTATTTTATTTACTGTAATGGGGAGAACCCCTGTAGGATTTGCAGAAGTGAGGCACTGCACGTCATCACATCTTAGAAGTAGGTCAGAGGGTCATCTCTGGTTTTGCCAGTCTGAAAACTTTCAAGGCTGGGACCTTGGTTCTCATAAGGAAGACTCTGAAACACCTTTAAGTGGACATACTCGGCGTCAGAAACTTGGACCTAGAAACCAAAAGAGTGGGGAAGTGAGGATCATGGGCTCAAAGCAGGTTCAAACAAAAGGCTGTTCTTTACATTCTTAAAAGAACATCTTTGCTCAGGATCTTAATTTTAGCTGTTATCTTCATTTTTACTTCAACAGCTCTTATCCAAGTCCGGACAGTAACTGGTGATAGTTTCTGGTGGCAGAAACTGTCTACACCTGTAGAAAATTGTATTGAAAACCTTCAGACTTTGTATTAAAGACCTTCTGGTGAAGGGAAAATGAGTAGAACTTCTTGGGTGTGGAAGCACCAGAAGATGCAACAGGAGAAAGATTTTGATGGTGTCCTATTTCAGTCACCAAGATGCCAACACAATTGCTCACAGCTTCCTGGCACACTCGTAGGAGACAAGAGACAATGAGGAAACCTCTATGACTTGGGGGTGGGACACCGTGTCAGCTCCCAAAGGGTATGAAAAGATCTCATACAGAAAGACCAGCACATGGTCCTGAAAAGCAATGACAACCTGAAAGCCAGGATCCCTGGTCTGCAGAGTTACTCCAAACACATCAGTGCCTGAACAGGGAACCATCACACATCCTGTTGCTTTTGGGACTGCACGGGAGTGCCTGGAATAAATACTCTTCCAGAGAAATTCACCTTCTCCCCTAGAAAGTCCTCACATAAAGACTTGCTAGGAAACTGTAAATTTTTTTTCTTACAGAGTCAGGCACAACAGGTGCTAAACCCTCCCTTGGTGAGGGACATAGAAACTTAAATGCCTTAGGCTCCAAGAGGTTTTTATATGCTTTCTAGCGGTTGCAGTGTGGCACTGTGCTTGGTCTGAGTTGCATCTCAGCTGTAAGTGCTGGTAAAATGTCAGTGAGGTGGAAGATTCAGAAATATAAAATAATGAATCTTGTGGCAGAGTTTGTTCCACTTCATGCTAAAATGAGAGACTGTTTTCCATCACTGGTAAAATTGGGAAAGAAGAGACAAATCATCCATTTCCAGCATTACAAATTGATTTCTTCCAAGTTCAGTAATACATCAGTCTCCATTTCTGAGTTAAGAGTTCTTTTAAGGAAGCACCTGGGAAAGAAGAAGGTTTGGAAGCATCTGTCCTTCTTGGGATCAGCTAAGTATGAGAAATGTGGAGCTAATGCTCACAGTGTCTCTGTGCAGAATTACTCTCCCCCAAACATTACAGGCCAGTCTCTCTAATAAAAGAATTCTTCCACTTCCTTGTCAATGGAGCATTCCTTGCCAGGCACATGTCCATACATATGTGGGGTTTCAGCAGTCACAGGCCATGCCTGCTGTGCTCCAAAAGGCACCCTGCTACTCAGCAGTGCTTGCTGGCCTTCAGATGAAAAATACACCCAGCCATTTCTTCTGTGCTACTTCACAAAAAGCTGCTCACATCCATCAGTCAGGAGGAGGAATGGTGCTATCAGAGGGCTTCAAATTAGGCATTACCCATTTTTCCTCTGCAGCAGAGAGGGGGCTTTGAAAATACAGAAAGAACCAGCAGGCAGGCTGTACCTCTGCAGCACCTAACACAGAACCAAAACGTCAACACACCTGCTTGCATGCGAAACTAGCCAGCAGACATGCGTGCACTGCATTACAAAATTGACTCTATCCCTCCATCAGCTCCTCAAGCTGACTTCAATTTCATCCCAACAAACACAGCTGAAGGACTCACACTATTTTGCTTTGAAAGGAAACAGGAGATTATTTGTTTCAACAGTTACAACTTGTTGAAATAATTTGGGAATGCAATCTATAGTCCTTGAGGGGAATGATCCCAAGAAGCTTACCAGTTACATCTGAATAAGCACAGGGCATGTTTTACAGTATTTATATTCCTGCTTACAGTAGTGCCAAACAGAAGAATTTTATAAGCATTTGGAGGTAGTCCCCACTTCTGTTACCCACATCAGATAGTTTCCTATGATATTTGGTTCTCTTTCTAGCTGTAAGCCACTCTTCAAGTCACCTGCATCATTTAATTCCAAAACACTCCCTCCTACAATATATACAAACCTTAATAAAGTACATTGTCCCAGCAACCACTTGAGTCTTATATACTATGGCTGTAAAGACAACACAGTTCATGTTTGCCCGCCTTTCAAATTGTGACTTCACCTGTGAAAAGAAAGGGAAAAATGACTGGCAGGTTGATATTTAGGTATTTCTTTCGTATATACCGCTCCCGTTTTCATCCTTTCAAATAGTCTGTTAATGAAACTCCACAAAATGACTGAAGGCGCCCTCAAATCCCTTGTCCAAATCATCAGTAAAGACATTAAACAGGACTTACCCCAACACTGAGCCCTGCGTGCACCATCTCTGACCAGCCGGATGTAACCATCCACCACCTCTCCCTGGGGCCAGCCTTCCAGCTGGTTTTTTACCCAGTGAGCAGTGCACCTATCCAGGCTTCTTCATTAGAATGCTGCAGGAATTGGTGTCAGAGGCTTTATTAAAGTCCAGGGAGACAACATCCACAGCCTCTCCCTCATCCACTCAGCAGATCATGGAAAAAGATCAGGTTGTTCAAGCAGAACTCGCCTTGCATGAACCCATCCTGGCTGGGCTTGAATCCCTGATTGCCCTGCACGTGCTGTGTGATGGCACTGAGGATGAGCTGTTCCTTGACCTTCCCCGGCATTGAAGTCAGCCTGACAGTCTGTAGTTCCCTGGATCCTCTTTTCCTGCCATTTCTGTAGATGTTCTTTTAGAGGGGCATCAAATTAGCCAAACTTCAGTTGTGTGAGACGTCCCTGGTTCACCAGGATCACTGGTAAATCATGGACAGTGGCTTGGAGAGCTCTTCCATGAGCTCCCTCAGTACCCTCAGGTGGATTCCATCCAGCCCCATAGATTTACACGTTTCAGTGGAGAAGCAGGTCACTGTTCCTGCTGGATTGTGGGAGCTTCATTATGTTCCTTAGGACAACTAGTCTGACTATTAATGATTGAGGTTAAGAAGGCTTTAAGTACTTTAGCCTTTTCTTTATTTTTTGTGGCAATGTTTTCTCCAATATCCAGCAAATGATGGAGATTCTCCTTAGCCCTCTTTTTATTGCTGATATATTCATAGTAACACTTTTTGTCATTGCTTTTGGCACTGGCCAGAGTTGAGTTCTAATAGGGGTTTTGCCTTTCTGACTTCCTCCATAACCTCACAACGCTTTTGTAATCCTCCTGAGTTGCCTACCCCATCTTCCAAAGCTTATAAACTCTATTTTTTACCCTGGGTTCCAGACAAAACCCTTTGTTCAGCCAGTCCAATCTTCCTCCCCACCAGCTTGTCTTTTGATACATGGGGAGACCCTGCTCTTGCACATTTAGGATTTCCTTCTTGAAGAATGCCCAGCCTTCCTGGATCTCTTTGCCCTTCAGGACTGCCTTCCAAGGGACTCTTTCAACCAGTCTGCCAAACAGGCCAAAATCTTCCCTCCAGAAGTCCAAGGCAGTGGTTTTGCTGTTGCCCTTCCTTACTTCTCCAAGAATTAAAAACTCTCCCATTTTATGATCACTGCATGACCACCACACAGAAAGCAGAGACAATCCTCCCTAGGCTGGGGGACACGGTGCCCCTCTGCACATGACACCCACGCTGATGAGCGGATGCATTACTGAGTTAGGGCAGAGGAGCAGTGTCAGCGTCAGCCTGCTCGGGCTGCCCTGGGCGGGGCCAGCAGCACCTCAGCGCTTCTCATCACCCACCTGTTTGACAGGAATGCACTGAATTAATTTACTTTCCCAGCACAAGCACCTACAGCTGGCTGCCACTCCCATGGTATTCCTTCCTAGCAGGAAGGTTAGAGAAAGCACCCAAGGAACATCTAGATCATTTCCAGAGAGCCAGAAATTATCATCCTATTCAGCTTCCTCATAATCTCTTACTCTGCTCTTCTGCTGAGCAACTTCCACAGGGTTTCTGTCCCCAGGAACTGACAACTATACTTTCACCGGAGGAACTGCTAACTCTAGCAAATCAGGGAAATTTTAATTCCCAACACCCTTCCAGCTGACTGGGCCAGGGGCCTTCTAGAATGCTCCTAAGTGGCAGCTTTTGGTGCATCATATTCCTCTCAGAACAAAACAAAACAAAGCCACTTCTCTCCAGTTTTGTTCTCTTTCTTCTGGCCACTGTGGCCCCCATTTGTTATTTACAGACTGAGCCTTCAGTAAAATCAAGCAGGCAAGCAGCTCCTTAATCCTCAGGTGAAAAATTATAACATTCCTAAGCTCTTATCTAATAGCATCCTAAACCCAAAACATTCCTCAGTTTTAGACAACAGCTGTAAAACAAGGAGACCAAATAAATAATCCTCAGCTCACTAATGATGACTAGAGACAAGGCACGGGTGTAAGTAAATAATTATGTAATCCCACAAGCAAACAGACCTTGAGCATCCCAAGCTCTGCAGACACTCTTCACAACTTTGCTGAAATCATAGGAATTGCTTCTCTGCTCAACAGATCATAAAAGCCCACAGAATTGCTTCATGGAAAGGTGACACTTGTGCTGGAGGATAGCACGATTTCCTCAACGTAAGGTTCCCATAAGAATATTTTCCTTAGGGAACTATACCAAAGCCTCTGCAAGGGTGGAAAGGACAAGGAAGCATTCTCTCTCTCCTGCTCTCAGCATAGGGCAGAAATTTCACCTTGCAGAAAATAAAGAACAAAGAACAATCTGTTTTCATTTTCCTGGAGCTACGGAGAACAAAAGAACACTAAAATTAGGATCAGTCCTTTTCTGGAATTGAACAGAAACTTGGTACTATCCACATTTCACATTCTGTATGTGCCCTGTACTGTGGGAGCATTAGCACTGCCTGAAACCATCATTCACATTTTCAAGTGCCTGTTTGCTCACGAAAACCCAACTGCTGCAATTTCACCTCCAAAACACACTGCAAGACTTCTGATGACCCATAAATAACACGGCCCAGCATTGAAACTGAAGTTCAGTATCTGGCATGGTGCTTGAGGCATTTCACAAACTCACTAATTAAATTTCAGCCCTCAGCTGGCCCCATCTTAAACATGAGGAAAGAAGAATGGCAAATACACAAAGGTGCTACAAGTCCTTTGCCAGGGTCTCCCTTCCATAGGTAAAAGGGAATTTCTCATCTCTAAAATTGCTGCTCCTTCAGACATTCCCTCCAGTATAGAAGAAACAGTGATACTTCTCCCAAGTAATTCAGTCAGTGCCCCCCAAACAATTGTAGATCATCCATTTCTCTTTCTGCCCTGCAGTAAACATCTCTGACTAACCCGTTACCCAAACACCAGCTCTCCCTCATGTACATGTCTCCAGCTCTGGTGACCCCAGTTGTGACTGACCAATAAAGCCCTACAATGGAAGAAGGCTCAGAGGAGTTGGGGAGGGTGATGTGCCACCCATGAAACTCAGGGAATAATGCAGGGTGTGACTGACCACAGCTTTTGCAAATAAGCTGACTTTATCTCAACACAAAGGTTGACCGCAGGGTGTTTTTGATAAATAGCTCTGTCAGTGGAGGGGATCATGTGGCAGTGTAACTCCCTGAGTTCAGTACAAGAAAGTGAACACACCCTTAAATTATTCAGACTAGCACAGGGGGAGTGAACACATGGCTCAGCCAAATCCTGAGTATAAAAACTAAATGGTTGGACAAAAGAATTTTGAAGAAAACTGCTGGCTAGAGCTGACTTCAACCCACACCCCCTTCCCAGTCAGAGGACGCCCAGTGTCCTAACACAGGGCATGTTTTACAGACCGGGAGTGCAGAACAGGCTGGTATCCTCAGGGAACCGGGATTGCAGTTGCCACATTTTGCTAAGAGTAACTTAGACTTTTATCAAGTTACCAAGTACATTTGTATCACTGCTAAATCAGACACCTGGTGTAACATGGAGTATCTTCTAATCAATAAAGGGACATTAAACATTATCCTCTCCACCGGTGGACTACGGAGAAGAGCCCTGTCAGAGTACTGGGTTTGCAAGATCATAGAAGAGGTGGAAGGATGCTGGTGCAAACTCTGTTCTCGGTGTCACAGCAAAGGAGAGAGCTGGGAGCTCTGCACATCAGGTATAGTGAGTGTGCAGCAATATTAGCCAATGCATTCAGCCCTGCTACTTCCTCTTTTTGTTACCTCAAAGAGTGCCTGAGTGCAATTGCCAAAGGGAAAAGAGTTCATCTTTCAGAGCCAGAAGGGTGAAGACAATTGAGTGGGTGGGAACATGAGAGTTTTCCCATTATGTATTGTTCAACCCCAAGAATTGGAAATACTTGGTTCTGTAAAAATAGATTTTTGCATCGAATTCGGCATTTTTAAGCTTAAACAAAACATGAACATGGGTGTTGCATAAACCTATCTAATCATTCAAAATCCATTCATAAAGTTATACAACAACTAAAGGAAAGTGTAGCTAAGATCAAAGTTAATGATGGAACATGGCTGGATGATCTACTTGATAAATTGAGACTTGCACCATGGTGGAAAGAGGTTTTTAAAACAGGCATGTGTATATTAATTGTCATCATAATTATACTTGTAACAGTGCCTTGCCTACTTCAGTGCATGCGAAGAGTGATTAACAAAGCCGTAAAAGGAGTGTTTTTGGTGGAAGGAGAAGAGGGAGACATTGGAATTCAGGACGCAAGAAATCCTCAAAACATTGGGCCTGTAAATCAAAGCCTGGGAAAGAACACAGGATTTGAACTGAGGCCTTAGGAGAAGCTTCCAAGCTTAGGTGCTAGAAGTAAGAATGTAGATTTTAAGCTTAAAGCAGAGACAAATTAAGTAGAAAAAAGCTTAGCTATAAAGTTTAAGATACAGAAAGAATAAAGTAGGTATAAAGGTGACAGAATAGCCTTAAGAATAAATCTATGTGTTAGAACAGGATTGGCTGAAAAAGGTCACACTGCAATTAGACTAAATTTCTTAGTATTGGATTAGGAACATCAATATCCTTATTGGCAGTGTTTTATTGGTTAATAAGTCCTTAAAAGATCTTGTAACCATAAGTCTTGTGACTTCTGGTCATGCTCTCAACACCCGTTAACAAGAACTCACACTTTCTGTAAAAGATAAGAAAAATAAACCACACTTTCTAAGCAGCCAGAAGTCTCATCTCTCTGCCTCATTCAGAATAAGAAAGAATCCCCACGGGACACAGTAACATGGGAGAAAATAGCCCACACTCAGGATGCTTTTTATACTTTCTTTAAAAAAAGCTTCTGCACTGCAGGGCATTAGAGGATCTGCAGAGGTGCTGCTCACACAGCTGCTCCAGGACAGGACCACTGCCTGTAACCAACCACCTGGCATCTGGGCTCATTCACTGGCCTGCCTTGTGCCAAGCTCACCTTGCCCCACCAGCAGACCCTGGATCACAGCTGTGACTCAAGAAAACACTTAAAGCCAGCAGGGAACACACAATTTAAAAATAGCTTTGTCCTGCATATATAATTCTTTACTGCCTACTAGCATGTGGTTTATCCTATGCAGTCCTTCACTGAGGGCATGAATTCTACCAGGTACAACTTTTCCCTTCCAATATGCCATCTCTCATTTCAAACAAGTGACCTCACTGCTGGCATAGCAGAGCTGGGCTTGGAACTTCACACGGACATTAACTGAAGGTAGCCAGTACCATTCCTGACCATGGACAGAGGAGACAGAGGAGTGGTTTGTCTCAGTCTTACCAAGGCACTTCTACATAGATTGCTGAGAAAACACTGCCAGTCAAGGGGATTCCCACTTTCAGCATGAGCTTCTTCAGTTTAAAACGTGGCTTAGTCTCCCAGGCTTTACACAAGCTTCAGGAATGGCCTCTTTGCACACAAGTAACTTAATCTAGAGACAAGGTACAACTCACCTGGTTAACAAGCTGCTGAACTTCTGGAGTAGCTGGCTTGGTGTCAGATAAGCCGCCAGGCATCATGGTGGCAGGTGACTTCTTTGAAATGATGAGTGGCTCTGAAGGAGGAAGTTCAGCGCAGTCTGAGCAGAGTCCCCAGGCAGCTCACATATATACACACATGTGTGTCATGGAATCATGTGACCTGCAACACATGGAGCCTACCATTACTGAACTGGAGAAGGACACAAACAGGGAAAAGGGGGCTTGTAAAATGTAAAGCACTGGCAATACTATTAATAAATGTAAGAAGCACTTGAAGAAGAGTTTACAGTCTTTACATCAAAAAGAAAAGCAAACATCAGCCTGCAGTCACCCATACCTTAAAGAGAGTTAGTTTGGGCTGCAGCTGGAAACTCTTGCCTCTCCACTCATGTGCAGATGACTAGGCTGAGCTCTTAGGAAACACATCAAAGACACACCCAGTATTTCCCAACACCTTTCCTGATCAGAGGAAAGGATACAGCACTTTCCTTAGAGTAGGTCCCGCTCAACTTGAAATTTTATCCTCTCAATATCTTTCGAAGTTGGGAAACAGGAGCAGATGGCATCTTACATTCAGTGACTTGACTTCTCTCTGCCTGACCAAAAAGGTGCCAAGGTAAACACCAGCACCAGAAGAATCCCAGATTCAGGTAAGTACTGCAAATAAGGCATTTCTGCTTCTTTCCCATCAAACCAAGAGCTGCATTCAGGCAATCATAATAGCAACTGAATGTGCAATAAAATCTACTTTTTAACTCTAGTGCCAATTTCCTGGAAGACAAAGTACAATCAAAAAACCCAAAAGCTGTCCCTATTTCAACGTACGCTGTTGAAACACGTAACATGAGAACACATAGTCAGAAGTACTCATTTTGCAGTTACAGTCACATGGCACAGTCACATTCACGAATGTGAATGTACAAAGCTCAAAACCCACTGGGCGGAAGGCTAACAACTACTAGCAGTCCTCCCTGGTAAGGGAGAACTTACACTTCAAGACCACAGAAAAAATTACTCCCTGTCAATATTCCTGCCATCCCCCTCACCAGCAAGTAAGAGGAATGTTGTTCCAGAGTGAGGACCAGAGAAGCAGCAACAGACCAGACACTTTTTAGTCTGTAGGGGCAAGTACATGGGAGCAGGTGAAATGTGAATATGTGCTGCACACAGGCAGTGGGCATTTCTGCTGGGATCAGCATTAGGAAATTTGCTAGGAACAGGTGGGTTTATGGTCACAGCAACAAACTTATCTGTGTCCCACCCATACTACTGTTATCCTCACAGATAACAAGTGATGCAAGACACTAAAAAAGTACTTCAGATCTGACTTCAAGGCCTGGTTTTGGTACAAAGCCCCTGAGATTGAGAAACTGGGGCTATAGGAGCCCCAACAGTACACAACACACTCAACAGTATTGATGAGTATCACAGCATGTTACTGAAAAAGATACTGCAGAATTTTCCAGACTTGAGCAGCAGTGGACAAAAAGCATTTGAGGAAAAATCGTTGTCCTGAGACATTTTTGTGAACAGAGAGAGAAATCTGTCCAGTTCTCAGGAATTAAGGAGTGGCAGCTGTTAAAACTAGAATTCTGCCACTTTCACCAACTTCTCCTCTTCAGATGAGGAGTTCCTCAGAGCTCTATTCGTGGAGCTGATGACAGCTCAAACCTTTTGCATAAGATCCTGCTGATTCACTCAAATGCTGACCGTGTTCCACCACTTGTGCCTTATTCACACAGCAGGACAGATAAGGAACTGGAAGAGTCAGCTCACCTTATCGAGGCCAGAAATCAGAGAATGTGTCCAAGCACAGCACCAGCGCTAAACCAGGATATTTTATAAACCTGTCCACTCACATACAGCAGGATACAGATCCTGCTGACTTCCGTGGAAAGGATGTTAAGATCCCCAGGGCAGCAGTACACTCCTGGAGAACTCTTGATTCTATCTAGCAACAAATACACTGACCACAAAGTCTAGGAGGGTTCATTTATAATCTTGGAAAGACTCTAGGTGTGAAACTAAAGATATTAATGTTGTGTGGAAATCATTCACTGGACTCCGTATTTCTGGGTTTGCTGGTTTTTGACTTACAAGCATAACAATTTTTTTTCCTCCAGAATGCACAGTTGTGCAGAAGGGGAAAAAAAATCAACACTTTCAAATCAATTGTCAGCAAGTTGATGCTAAAGTTTACAGAGGCAAATCAGACTGTTTCCATTCCACAACAGTGCTAGTGGCTGTCCCAAAATCCAGTGATATTTCTAAGAATGGGATGCAGTACTCCTGTATTCCAGGAAACCACTTTGAAGTGCTGATGTATCACAGACCTGGGATCAAAGATGATCAGAGACAATTGATCAACCTTATCTTGGGCAACCCCCACTTCCACCCACCCCTCTCAACACTAAGTTTTGGATGTAATGAACCAGGATTTGGAGCACTGCCATGAAAAGCACAGCCATCCTTACACCATCTCTTGCACAACAAAGGTGAGTGTGCCCCCTGTAGCGTTTGAGATGTGGCTGGTATCACGTACCAGGGCAGCCTACACTCTCTATCAGCACAGCTGGCAACTTCCCCTCACGTCACTGTGCTGCTGTTATCTTGGAGAATCTCTGCTGGGACACCACCACTGGCATTCTGTATGGCTTTGATGCTGAGTAACTTCTTGCACCATGTACTATTCCAATACAGAAGAAACAGATCTTTACTGCTTGCAAGCTACTAATCCCTGGTCCTGTTAAAGCAATTTTAAGAGGTACAAGTTATTGCTGATAAAAACACCAGTACAAAACAAACAAAACAAAATATAAAAAAAACTCTCCACCGAAGTCCAAACCCCAGGGTTATGTATTTACAAGTAATTTTTAAACCAGGAATTAAGTCAGCTCTGTAGAAATGATTGTGGAAGCCAAGTCAGTAAGGTCAATCTTCTGGTTTCACAGTGACAAGACACGTAATTGTGACTGGACATGACACATGGTCTGAATGAAGAGCTTCTAGAAGAAAGCAGCCCTCCCTGTACTAGCTGAAGATCTGTTTTCATTGTCACAGGAACAACAGCCTTGATTGTCAACATGCTTGTCAGCAAAAAAGGTTTCCCCTCCTGCTTTTGGGTTTCCCCATCCTGATTTTAAAAGATTTCTGACATTGTACATGAACAAGGATCCACAGAAACCTGAACTTCAGCAGCACAAATTTATCATAGCCCAGCCTACGCTGAGCCTCTTCCTCTCAGTCTGCTTCAAGACAACTGAAATCTACTGTTAAAAATATTCTCTAAAGAAATTACCTGTTTCATCAGTGTTTCAGGTCTACAGGCTGTTGAAGACAACAACACTGAATGCTAGAAGAAGAACATCTCTTTCTATTTCACAGAAGGAAAGATGCACAAGCTTAAGAGGATTTTCCAGGCAAGCGGGATCTGCCCACCTCTATTCACCCCTTGCAAACAATGGGAAAGCTCAGTAGAGGAGGCAAGGCACCCACAGGACTCTGGACACAGCCATCAGCTATGCTCAAATGCCTTTACTTGCAGAAATAGAAATTGAAACCAACGAAACGATGAAATCCTGTTTTGTAGTTTTTGACCACTATTTGACCCACATATGTTTGACAGCAAACAGCCCAGTAATTTTGTAACTACCTCAATGGTAACACTGAAGCAAGGTTCAATGCCTGACTAAACAGGATCCTGGAATCCTCAGGGGTCCCTGGACACAGAATTTAGCTGCCGGTGTTCAGTGTGGCGCTCAGCTCACACCAATGCCCCTTGCACACATGCCAAAACATCCCACTCCATGCACAGCTCTGAGGTACTCAGGAAACAGCAGAGCCGCATTCTCCTGCCCCGCGCCCAAAGCGTGGCATGCAATTCCTTTTACTCACCTTTGGGTTCCATCGAGCTCAACAGCAACATGAAATAGCCTCTCAGCCACCTGATTTGCTGTGGACTACTGTAAGAGACAGCCCTCTGTGCTCAGAGCAAATTAAATACAGGAATTCAACTTCTTAGTGCAACCGCCTGTATGCAAGCTGCAAACATCCCAAGAAGGGATGTTGCGGATTTAGGAGTCTTCTCATGGTATCAGTTTTTCATACTCACGTTTGTATAGGACTACTTGCTTGGACTTATATCCAAACAGAAAATAATTCTATGTTGGGCTGATTTTTTGGGGTTGTGGGTTTTGGGGTTTTTTAACATAGTTTCCTCATAACAAATGCAAAAAAAAAAAAAAATCTGTGTATCACATCCATTCCACAGATCATTTATCACAACATCTGCTTAAGTGAAGAAGCTTTCCACAACAGCTGAGCAAACATCTGGGTGGATAAAGGAAGACAATGATTAAGTCTCATTACAGTTTCTAGTTTATACAGAAATAAAAAATTATATTTCAAGACTATTGATCCAAGTCTATATACACTCGTAGAAGTTTCTATTGTTCAACTGGCTTAAAAGGAAAATTTGTCTTTGCAGTTGATCCAAGCCCTGGGGAGAATAAATATTTTAGGCACCTATACCAGAGGTCAATATTAAAGTAGCAACTCTGAAATCTAAATTTACTGTTCTCAAAGTCTCATTAATTGACCATCATCTCCTGTTGAAATTTCATTAGTGCCAATTCAGCCCAGTATTATGAGCAGTACTTGATTTACACTTTGATGATAAACAATTATAAGAATTTAACAACTGAAGAACAAACACATTTTCTGCTTTCAGATTTGCAGAAAAACAATGAGAAATCTTCAAGAAATGAGTGCTCCAACTCAAAGTTCTGCATAAAGCAGTTGCAGTACCTTGAGGAAAAAAGAGGGGAAAAAAAAGAAGTTTGAACATTAGGATTTGCATCCTCAAAGGCTTAAAATATATTGCTACCTCATTATCAAAAAAGGTGAGACAAAATGACCCTGGTGCCAAAAATAAAAGGCCTCCAAGCAGTTTGAGTCTCTACTGCACAAGCAACTATAAAACAGATGCTGCTGCACAGATCTTTGCCAGCTCTCAGTAACACAGGTACATTCTTTCATTTATTTCCCACTCCCCATATATGCAAAGCTTTAGACCAGTCATTTCATTGCTGTTGCTGAATTCTAAAGTGTTTGCAAGACAGGGCCTGTATTTTTAGGGCTCTGTTTAAGTTCAGTGGTTCTTAAGATCATATGAGCTGGCAACCACACAGACCTGGTCACTTGACTGTCACCCTATCTGAGATAAATACAAAATAAAAAGTATAAAGTAAAATACACAGGGCAATTGCAGCAATTCAGCTTTCCTCCTACTCATCTGCCTTTAAGTGCTGTGTTACTGCAGGGGTGCTGCATTAAATATTTCTAAACACAACACCATGGAAAGGATCAACAGTATCAGGTATGCACAGCTATTTCCTCAGCTCAAACACAATTCACCTTTAGAACTAATCTTAAAGGTTCAGAAGGAGGGACAAAAAAGGGTCCCTGGACAATCTCATTCCCAAATGAGACACATCTTCAGCTCCAACCCAAAGTGGTTTTAATCGACACTACATTCCCTACATAAATGTAAATTCCAGAACTTGGTAACACAGACCAAAGGGCAGTAAGCAACAGATGCTGCCGGTCAGCACTGCAGGAGCAATGGCAAACCTGTACCCACACACAAATCTGAGCCACTGCTGCTCGTGTTGAGCAGTTCAGAACAAGGCTGGTAACTTCTTACTTTCAGAGATGCTGAACCTACTACACTTGCTGATCAGTCTGTAATTTTTATTTTCTTTCAGACTTCAGCAGATTATTTCCACAAAAAGACCATGTTCACTGATATTTTAGCAGGTACCAGCCCAGGGAGAGCCTTGTCCTCCCTGCTCAGGATGGGTTTTACTGTTTCTTCCCCTCTGGAATCACTGAAGCTGTGGAAGTTCAAGAAAGATGCCAGTTTTGCACTCCATTTGAAAATTGTTTTAATACTATAAAACTCATTTGTTCACATATTTTGTACAAAAGATGAGTTGTTTTCTCTTAATTACAGGAGAATCATTTCAAGCTTGAGAATTCAGCTAAGTAGGTCCAAAACAAAACAAGACTGGGTTCTACTGGTTCTGGAGGGTCCCAGTTCAGCTCACCCAAGGTGTCTTTCCAGTTTGACTCTCAGTTATGGACCACCTTGATGGAAAATACCCCACATCATCATTGACTCTTTGGAGGCTTGTAGTGAATTCGGCACCGCTCATTAAATACCTGTGACACCAAAACAGAAGAGCAAAAGTGAATCAGCTCCATCCAGGAAATGAGCAGAACTTCACAGACAGTTCAGGCAACTACCTCTTCATGTAGCAACCATCTCAAGCTGCCTAGCTCTGAGGTATCAATAAACAGCACTTACCAAGACATCCATCTCCATTCACCTTCTCTCCTGGCTTTAGCAAATCCAAAGTTTGCAGCCTGATGTTGGGAGACTGCATAGCATTAAGTGTTCTCCCTCAGATAATGCAGACTCTTAATCCTGGCAGGCTGTTATCATCGAAAATGCTGATGACCTTTTGTTTTTAAAAGAGAGGGAAATAATCGTTGGAAGGCTCCTGAATGGTTGTGTTCTGTCAGGTTCACTTTGGCATTCAAATTTGGGCACTGTATTCCTGTCTTTCCTGAGCAGGCACATCTTACATTGACATGACAGCCAAGAAGAGGGGCAAGGGCTCCTAGAAGCCACATGCACACTTCCAGTGATCTGCCTGTCTGTGCCAATGCTGCCACTCCCTGCAAAGGGCATGGCACTCCTGCCTCACTCACCTCAGGCACCTTCTCTAGGTAAAATTTAGCCCCCAGAACTGGATACTGAAGATCATGTATATTTAGCTTGAACTGCTGCCAGCCTGCCCTAAGAGGACCAATAAACGTGACTATTTAAAGTAAGGCAGTCTAAATCCAAAGCAAAACACACAGACTCTCATCGAGATTGCAGGTGCTTCTTCACAAGCCATTTAAAGTCATTTAATTATCAGCTTTTATCCCAACTTGCCCAGCACAAGTCCTGAAAGCAACACAAGCATAACCTGACACCAAGCTGAGGCTCTGGCAGGTGTTGGTTGTCACACCAGCATTTCCACAAGAGCATTATCTTGCCAAGCTGTCCAGGGATTTGGCAGACCCAAGTGCCTGTGATCATCAGGATATGAAATTTCATGAACTCTCCCATTGGCCTTATGCGCAAAGTGAGCAATCTTGTAATTTTGGGAAAGTTATCCAACACTTTTTAAAAACACATTGTTTCAAGCTCTATCTTCCTAGAATCTTCTACAGCTGATCTTCTTATTCACAGTTCACAACCTATGGCAACTTGAGCAAAAGTGAAGCCTGGAGCATACATTAGTTACAGCATTGCTTCTCAACAATTTTGGAGTAATTTTCAACTACCTTTCAAATTTCATTTATTTTAAGAAATCGACATGTATTACTGCAGAAAAAAAAACCCTGTGATATAGGTCCTTTCACACATAGAAATGTGCAGCCATTATGTTACCACATGGAATAGACACCTCTGGAAGAGTTCAGATGAGGTAAAGGTTTGAGATCAATGATAGGAAGAAACTGTAGAAATTAAGAGCAGCAACAGGTCCAATTGAGAAACATTTTACTGCTAAATAAATCACACCATTTTTTGCCCATTGTCTGTTAATGACATTTTAATGGCATGTATGTCTAAAAGGGTGCTGCATTAAATATTTCTAAACACAACACCATGGAAAGGATCAACAGTATCAGGTATGCACAGCTATTTCCTCAGCTCAAACACAATTCACCTTTAGAACTAATCTTAAAGGTTCAGTGCTCTAAAGCACTGCAAGGGTCTCTAGCATCAGACAACACACCAGCTTGCTTGCTATCATGCTAACATTCAAAGTATCTTCAACAGTAACTCCACAACTTGTGGCAGGAAGATCAACACTGCAGTCTTACTAACACTGCCTCCTACTTTTAGGATCATTGGCTCACAGATCTCAGTGTATTACTTAGGCCACTTAAATGCACTGGCCTACCTATGAAGTGCTATTCTCATTTTTCAGACATTTTTCAGGAAAAGCAATGGCTGAGAAACCTTAAAATTCATGTTACTATGCAAAAGTTTGATTTTTGCTGGCTTTTACATCTTTGTATAAACCACTCCAACAATAAACTCCAATGTGGAGGTGCTGGACAGACACTAATGCAAGTGTATGAAAGTGTATGAAAGTAAATTCCTGGTTTGGTATCATCAAATTCTGCTGCCTAGATTTCTCTAAAGAAGCATCCTTCTGTATGCCACTATTGCTACAGTCAGCCAATATTTAAAAAAATGTTTCCTAATCAGATTTTTCCAATTAGTTTTCAGTTGTTTAGGATTAATGGAAATACACAAGTGTACTTCCCAACCAGAAGTCTACAACAGTAAAACAGCAGTCTGCACACCAATAATCACTTCCATGTAACAAATTGCATTTGGTCTGCAACCATGACTGGTTCTAATTCCATCAGTGACATTTTTACAGGCAGCTAAAGGAGACACTTTTCTGCATATTCAGGGCACAGTTTAGCAGAGTTGAAGATAAAATCAAGAAATACTTATTTCTTTAAGCCCCACTCTGAACATTGGCTGAGCAGTACACTAGCAGGCTAAAGTACCCCTGCACCATGCTTACCTGTTTATAAACTATCCATCTTCAGGAAAAATTAGACAGTTCTGTCACCCGTAAAAGCTTAATGCAGCTACAAGAAACCTCTGGGATCATTACTAAATTTGGTGCTTCAGAACAAAGAATAGGGTATGGGCTACTCCCCTATGGCAGAGTTGCTGTAAAATATTTGCCCCTGATGACCTGCAGCATGTTGTTGTTAAGACTGTGGTATTGCTTAGTCAGATCTGAGTGGGTTTAAAATTAAACTGAAGTGCATGCTTAGCTTTTTGGGATAGTACAGAGGTGTACTGATAGCAAAACATATGCATAAAACTGTGCAAATGCTCATTTCATCAGCCTGCACTGAGGTTACTGATGGATACCCAAGACATAAAGCTGTATTGGTTTTACACTGGTGGAATCTAGGGGACTAAAATCAGGAAGCAGGGATTAAAAAGGAAGGTGCAGCTAGTACTAGCTATTTGCAAAAATTCTTTTTGCATTTAGAAAGGGAAAGAGGTTCTCTCTGCAGTATTGAAAGCTCTGAAAAGCTACTCCAAACTAGCAAAGGATGCCAGATGTGAAATGCTGCAGTGACACAACACAGCCACCTCAGAATTTAAGAACACCAGACAGACTTCGGGGCCATCAATCCAGAGGGTGATCTGCACCCTCTGCTGACACAGGAGAGAAACAGCAAGGCTGCCCTTTGCATCAGGGAGTGTCCGTTCAGGCCTGAGAAAACTCCATCAGGAAAAGGTTCAACTTCTAAAGTCTTACCCTCCCCTGGGCTCTGCTCAGAGCTGTGATCAGCACCAGACACAGGTAAATGTGAAAGACGCACCTCTCTGACATTGTTAGAGGTTGTACAAAGCTTTTCAGAGAAGTCACCACAGAAAAGCCTTCAAAGTGCTTGGCCACTGGCAAGGGGGAGAAAGAGACAAGGGGAATAATCCAGTGTCTTTCCTCCCTGCTAAATCAGATGCTTTTCTTCCCTTGGCAGTTTAACTGTAGAACTGGGAAAATTACTGACTTGAAGCATTTCCCCCAGCAGTGCCCTCATCTATTTCTAGTTAACCTGCTTTATAAGGCACCAGTCCCACACCTCCATTGCAGGACTGTCTGTTGGGACAGAACATCATCACTATTTTATGACTGAGTACCTTCCAGCTTCTGTCGTTTACCACTTCTTCAACATTGAGTTCCGATTGCATCAATTTCAACTGCAGAAAATAACAGATAAAAAGGTTATTGTCAAACAGGTCTCCCTGCAGCCTTCAGTATTTACTACCATTGCAACTTTCCAGCTCTCAACCCCAGCACCACACCTTCTCTGATGGTGCAAACCAAAGTCCAAGAGCCTGGCCCTTCCAGTCAGCCAGTGCTCAGGGCACACACAGGTCTGCAAGGGCATAGTGAAGGCAGACTCACAAAGCAAGCCTGGCAGTAGATCTTGATTACTCATGCTCTATTCCTAAATAATGCCCATCAAGATTTGCTAGCAATTAACTGATTAACATTGATGGCTTCACAGGCACAAATAACTGCACCTAATTCAAGCACTCAGCACAGAGAATGCCAGGACTGGGGCTAGCTCTGCAGCCTTGAGTTGCCACTCTTGCATTATTAGAGTCATATATGAAGCAGGCAAAGCTAGGAATCCAACTAGGATCCTGGATTTAAAACTAATGTTATGAACAGACCCTCTCTGTTTCATTTGCCATCTGCTCAGTCCACTGACCAAAAAGGGTCTGCAATCTGATCGTGTGTTGTTCGTGTGCACACTGTCTGAACCAGTTAGTACTTTATGTTACCACTGAAGGACAAATCAGCTCTACAGATGCAAAAGCTCTGGCAAGAACAACCATCAATACACAGTTCTTGAGCACTCACTTGACCCATGAGAAGGGTAAGAATCTCTTTGTTTCATACTTTTTAGAAACCCCGAGGGGCAGGTGTGACACTTATGTTCGGGTAATTTGGTCCTGAAGCAATAGTAGGAGATTTAAGAACCATCTACGCATTATGCCCAAATTTAAGATGCATTCATTAGAGTCTTTAACACAACAGACTGAGTCAGAGTTTATCCATTTTCAATACATGGTTCCAATTAGAAGCCTGGTGAACAGGTGCAAGACAAGACAGCAATCCCACAAAAACTTTCCAAGTAAGATACCCAGGGACACAGAGTTGCTAACAGACGTTGGATGCACTTTCCCCAACTCAACAGGACTTCAATCTGTGAAGTAACAATCCAGCATCCAGAGTGACTGGACGACCAGGATAAGTCTGCATAAAATAAACACTCAGAGGATCTTTAGAACTTCAAAGAAACTACTGCTCCAAGTTTTCTCATTCAGTGACCCAGAAGTAATAATTTTGCATTAAGTCTTCCAAGTTGTACATCTAGCAGGATGAGAGAAACACACATAACAAGGGAAAAGAGATCTGTATTGCAGGCAAGTGAATAGATATTTAAAATTCCTACTCTTAAAACTAGGATGTGTTCTGTCAAGATAGCTTCTCGGACTTGTAGAAAAAACATAACTGTGTTTTGGACAGCCAAAAAAAAAAAAAAGCAGGGGCAATCTCATAAAAAATTTCTGAGATATTTCTGAATCATGGATTGCTTTTAACATTTGAAGCCACCTCCAATCATTAAACACTATCATTGTGATCCTCTCAGTGTTTTCAGTGAGAGATTTCAGGCTCAGTAACTAAACGATTTAAAGAATTGGCTCTGTTAACAAAATTTATAGAAAATACCAAGCTACCACTCTAGTTTTCCAAACTAATATCCATGCTTGTTAGTAGTTCAGTAAGTGAGCTTTAAGAATAAAACTGCTCCTCTGCCACATGGTTCTCTCAGTATCCTTTTCCTTACAAAAGGGGCCCTGGAAGTGAGGTGAGAACTTCAGTGAGGTTCCTTTCTCCACTTCTGATACTCAATCCCCTATGGTCACCTTGGTAAAGGAAACTTTCCACCCACTGGCCAGAAGGTTGAGAGGGTATCTGCACATTAGAATTCCTATGCAAACCCACAAGTCTCTCTTCCACCATCACAAGGTACTCCAAATATTAATCCAAGAAATAACAAACAGCAAAAAGTTTGTGTAAGTGGAATTCAAGGTTGCCTGGAAGCATCTTATAGAGAACAGGAAAAGTTAAGCTGTGACTCAGTGGTGTCAGTCAGTGAAGGTTAGAATCCACCATGGGAAAGAATGTGTATTTTTCTGCAGCATTTATGTAAAAGAGTCTCAGGAAATGCTCCACTTGCAGGATAAAAGTAGCTCTCTGCCTTGAGGCCTTGGAAAAATAATTCTCACAAGACCCAACAAGAGCTAACAAGAACCTTGGAAAAGACTGCTTGACTCAGGATCTACCTCAGGTTCTCTCCATCACACATTCGTCTTTCCATTTGGGAAAGATCATTTCCTCTATAAGTGATCTCCAGAAGGCTCACCTTTGTCTGCTCTTTCCTGAGTTGCTTTAATAATACTGCATCTTCAGGGGCCTTTTCCCTCTCTTCTTTGAGAGTTTTCACTACAGCAGAAGTCTGAGAGATGCAGTTTTTGATGATTCTTTCTCTATTGGTGTGAGCATTCATCAACTAAGTGGGGAGAGAAAGAAAGTCACAGTAAGTCATCAGAGAATAAAAACCTCCTAGTTTTACGTTTAAAGAGACACTTTCTAAAGCTATGCTATTGCTGTGCCTACAGAAATCCCTTTGAATTCATAATCCACATGTGGGAAACAACACTGCTTTAAGCAGCAGCTACTCTCAACTTAGACTATCCTGTCATTCTCGCTCTTATCAAGTTGATCAAAAGTCAAAGGTAAACATGAGAAATTTTGCCGAGCAGCAGGAAAAGCAAGCACCATTTTTAAAAGATCATCAAAGGATCAGTATTGCAGAATAAAAAACTTCCCTGCGTGGTTTTAAAGTGAAGCAGTGTATGGAGATGTTGAGCAGGACAGTTAGGAATACACAAAGCAGGATCTACCAAGGCAGTGCTTTCCTCAGACACTGAGGATGCCTTACTGACCAGTGTACACAACAGAGCAGCTGGAAGGAAGCTGAAAGTGGAAGGCATGCACACTCACAGACTCGTACAGCTCTTTACATGTCTGGCCAGGATCAACTTTCCCCACAAATGAAGCTGTTGGAATCGTAGTGTTTAGTTCATGAACAATTCTATCATCGATTGTCCTCATCACCCTGAGCAGCTCCTGTATTAAAAAAGAGAGAGATACTTTGTTATAACTCTCAGAAAAGCCTACTACAAAAAAATTGCATAGTTAAGCGTTTTAATAGAAATTAAATAGGATTCCTTACAAAGAGTTAGAAGCACCCCAAAGGAACAATCCCAAATGCAGAAGTACGTGCTGCAAACCACAGGGTTTCCTTGGCAGCAAAGGCCAGAGCAGGGTGAGTAACTGATGTTCCCCGAAGTCCCCTGGCCCTGCAAGCAGCATGGACAGGCTGAAGAGCCTGTGCCCAAATTCCAGTCCCTGCTTCCAGACAGGAAACTGGGGGCAAGCTTTGAATAAAATCCCCCCACCATTTTGGGGAGGTGGGAAGCTGAGCTGCGGGAGGTTTAGATTGGATCCCAGGAAAAAGTTTTTTATCCAGAGGGTGGTTGGGCACTGGAACAGGCTCCTCAGGGCAGTGGTCACAGCACCAAGCCTGAAAGAGTTCAGGATGTCTTTGGACAACACTCTCGGGCACATGGTGTGACCCTTGGGGTGTCCTGTGTAAGGCCAGGAGCTGGAATCGGTGATTCCTGAGGGTCCCTAGCTACTCAGCATGTCCTGGGGTTCCGTGTTCGAGATGCAGGCCGGCTCCCCCGGCCCCGCCGGCCTGGGCCCTGCTCGCGCCGCCCAAGACACGGCGGCACCTCACGCTCCCTTCGGTGCCGCGGAGGAGCCCACGGAGCTCCCGCTGCCCGCGGGTGTCCCGCGCCGCGANCGGGTTACCTGGAATTCGGCGAAGTCCTCGCAGCTCGCGGCTCCGCTGGGCGCCGCCATCCTGGATCGGCCGAGGGCGCTGCGGCGCCCAATCCGGCGGGGNTGCAGAAGTACGTGCTGCAAACCACAGGGTTTCCTTGGCAGCAAAGGCCAGAGCAGGGTGAGTAACTGATGTTCCCCGAAGTCCCCTGGCCCTGCAAGCAGCATGGACAGGCTGAAGAGCCTGTGCCCAAATTCCAGTCCCTGCTTCCAGACAGGAAACTGGGGGCAAGCTTTGAATAAAATCCCCCCACCATTTTGGGGAGGTGGGAAGCTGAGCTGCGGGAGGTTTAGATTGGATCCCAGGAAAAAGTTTTTTATCCAGAGGGTGGTTGGGCACTGGAACAGGCTCCTCAGGGCAGTGGTCACAGCACCAAGCCTGAAAGAGTTCAGGATGTCTTTGGACAACACTCTCGGGCACATGGTGTGACCCTTGGGGTGTCCTGTGTAAGGCCAGGAGCTGGAATCGGTGATTCCTGAGGGTCCCTAGCTACTCAGCATGTCCTGGGGTTCCGTGTTCGAGATGCAGGCCGGCTCCCACGGCCCCGCCGGCCTGGGCCCTGCTCGCGCCGCCCAAGACACGGCGGCACCTCACGCTCCCTTCGGTGCCGCGGAGGAGCCCACGGAGCTCCCGCTGCCCGCGGGTGTCCCGCGCCGCGAGCGCTCCGTCCCGGGAAAGGGACCTGCAGGGAAGAGGAGGTGCCCGGCCCCGCTCCCGCCGGAGGGATGAAGGAAAGGGAGGGGAAGGCCGGACCCTGCTCCCTTCCCGTTGCATCCCGCCGGCCGCGAGGAGCGGGGTGACCTCGCGCACGGGGCGCGCGCTCCGCGGGGNGCGGAGCGGGGCGGGACCCGCCGGAGCGCGGCCCCCAGTGCAGCGGCGTTTGGCCGGGCATCTGCACCGGCAGCGGACTCGCGGCCTCTTCGCCTCCTCCAGTGGCTGGAAGTGCTCCGATCGCCCCCAGTGGAGGCGGTGCTGGCTCCGGCCGCCCGAGCGCCCCGCGGCGCGGCTCCTTCCAATCTCGGGCCTGGGGCGGGGCCCAGCGGTGACATTGAGCAGCGCCCAGCAGGCCCGAGGTAGCACCATGTGGGGCCGCGTCGGTGAGTAAGGGAGGTAGTAGGGAGTGACCAAGCGCCGAGGCCGGGCCGGGGCTGCCGCCAGTTCGCCTCCTTCCCCTGGCCCCCGAGGGACCGGGCCCAGCGCCGGAGCGAGGCGGCCCTGGCCGGCGCTGGCGGGGGCAAACCAAGCGTGAGGGGCCGTGTCTGATGGACTGGCGTTCAAAACAGTGACGGGAGTGGGTCTGTGCCTCGGTTTCTCCAAAGAGCTTGAAAAGGGTCCGGTTTCGTTGGGGGGTGTCGCCTGTAAATGTAAATTACTGGTTTTTCAGAGCGGGTGTGTATTATACCTCGAAAGTCAAGGCCCTTAGGAGAGATACCTTCAGACCGAATAACGAAGGAAAAGAAAGAACTCATTTTATGTTTTTAAGTGCCCTTTTTGCCTGAGTTAGTTTGGTTGAGATTTTTTCCCCGAAACTTTCATTATATTAGTTAATGCATTAGAAGTGCCCTCTTTAAAGTATGTGTTCGTATATAAAGTGCCCCGGCCTTTTCTAATGCATTACAAAGTAGTTACCTCTCAGTGCTAATGATTCTGCTTTTTTGACTTTACTCTGTCAGTGCTTTTGGGATGTGACAAGACTGGTAGAATGCTGGTGTGCAGTCCTTGAAATGGCACCGTCCAAAGTATATGTGAAGCATATCTATAGATGAGTTCCTGGAAATTGTGATGTGTAATGTGTTCTAGAAATTGCTGGTAGGATGTTATCTTGCATTTTTTTTCCCCTAAATTAATTTAATTGCATTCACATTTTTCTATGTAAGATTACTGAGCAAGCTCAAGGCATACCTTATAAACAAGTTTTAATTTATTTGGTAGGCTGTTACAACTAAAGCTGGTACTTCTTGCCTTCATTTGTACTCGTTTCTTTCTTTATTTCCCTCTTGTGTTAAAAAAAAACCCCTTGAATGCTTCCATCGAAAAGCTGGTTCCCACTTTCTACTGCTCCGAGTTAAATTTGGCCTCTTTGCTTTCTCTTCCAGATATGGCTGTTAAACTGCTGGGAAGAAATATTCCCTCAGTTCTGAGGATGTCCGAGGGAGTGGACCTGAAGATAAGTAGAAGGTTGTGCTTTAAAGGCCCGCAAGACCTTCAGCCAAAGAGTAAGAGTCTTTGATAGAGTCATGGAATGCTTCATGCCACAGGCTGCTTTCATATCGCTGCTGTAATCATCTGAACAGGAATTTGGCTGACATAGATGCTCATATCCCTGATTTTGTGAGAGTTCTGGTATCTAGACTGAAAAATGGAACATTAAGTTTGATAAAGTCTTGCTTTCTTACAAAAAGCCAGGGGTCAGTATTTCCCTTTGCAAGGGTCACACAGCATTCACTTTGTAGCAGATCACCAGAACCTTATCTAGTGCACACTCCTACACAGAGGCTCCTCGGCTCTGCTCTGGAACTGCCAGTTCAGCCCCACTGTAAACTGTTCATGTTTAGGAATGTTGTGTGAGCTGAAAGACTTTTGCAGTTTTTCAGAGTGCAGCCAGCTCCAGCGGTTCCAAAACCTGAACACGCCCTGCAAGGAAGTGTCTGAATTGTTCATGTTTAAGGGTGGAGTTGGTCAGGGAAAGCTCAGGCCATGAAACATTTTTTCACTATATATGGGACAATTCTGTGCCCTCTGTGTCACAGATTCCTTATGGCCCACCCGTGCAGGAGAAAAGGAGCACACAGATGTGAAGCATTTGGCATGACTGTATGTTAAAAACGTGACTCAGCTGCACTGGGTAGGACAAAAGGTCTCCTTAAAATTGTGATGTTTCCAGCAGGGGCCAATGAAGAAGTCCCTTACATTTTTTTGAAGTGGGAAGAGTGACCTACAGCAAGAACCTAAGGAAGAGAATAGGAAGAGAGTTCCTCTATACCACTGCCCCAGATGTGGCATCTTGGTGTTTAATAGTCCTCACTGGATTTCTTTTTTCCCCACAAATTTGCCCAGTTTCTTGAAGCTGTACGTATTTTAGCATCCACATTTTCTAAGAATGTAGAAGCTAAAATTCCCTAAGAATTTCTTCTCTAAGAAGAAATTCCTTAGCTACAGTCTTGTGGTTTTTTTGAACCTGATGTGCACTTTTTTATAATCTGATTTTCCTTTACTCAGTACCCCTTCCAAAGCAAAACCTCATAACCCACACTCCCAATGTCTTTTACAATGCTCTGCTGGGCTGAAGGGAGCTTCAGTCTCTGCTTTTCCAGGCCAAATTATCTCATTCTGTGACAGTTTCTTACATGGTGACCATTCCATACCTGTGGCTGTCCTTGCCAGTGTTCTTTGTGCCCGTTCTATTTCAGCTCCCTCTAAGTATTTCCCATGCTTTTCAAAAAGCTGGAGTCACAGTTTTACATAGAGGCACAATAATGCTGTTGTGTTTGGATTCCTGATTACTGATACTTACAGTTTTCCTTTCTGTTACTTGCCAAAACCACTGTGGAACCCCAAGGCTTTGCTTAGGTCTAGGTAATGATTAATAAGTGAGGGTAGAGTCTGTCATTTGTGTGTGAACTGGAATTGCTTCCTGTTTATGGACAAGGGAGTTCCCAGGCCAGTTCACTGACTGGTTTCTGAAGCCCTGTGGCATTTTGGGCTCAACCATCTTGCTTATGTTTTTAAATAACCTGATGTGTCAGCAAACTCTATCCACCCCACTTCCTAGATAATCCATTAATCCATGGGGGAGAACACGGCCATACAGGATACTGCCTGCTGTTTAAAAGAAAAAAGGAAAAAGCTGTCTATCTTTGTACTTTGTTTCTTAGATTTTAATGGTGTGTTATATATTAAAAGCTTCCCCTGTTACATTATGAGTATTTTGTATATGGAGTTTGAAAGACAGACCTGAAAATTATGTGTCCAATCTTTGCCTGCATCTATTTATACCTTCAGATAAGATAAAATCTTACACTGCTTGAAAAAATTAACATTCTGTGAGGTTATACTGGCTTTTATTGTTATTGTGCAGCATGTTGGCTTTTCTATAGCTGTTTCATTTGATTTCCTTTTTTTTAACCTTATTTAAATTAAATAGAAAAAATGGCACCTTAGGAAGCTTAGATGGTGGAGCAGCTTCTGCGTATTTAGACCTGCAGATACAGAGGTTTTGAGAAGGATTTGGCTTTCCTTACATGGCTTCAGTTTAATCCATATTTACACATTTGTTAATTTGTGATACACTTCATTCTCTAATGATCTCTAGCAATCATATTTAGAGTTCTGTATTGCTCATCCTAACTGGTTTTGTTACAGCTCTGACCATCTAGCCTCTCTGACTGTTGTTTTTGGTGGTGTTTTGTTTTTTTTGTCTTTGTATGTTTTGTTGGGTTTTTTTTAGGTCGATCTGCTTCGGGGGTGCCTGGATACAAGCCTACAGACTGGGAGAAAAGGTTTTTGTTGTGGGCAGGCCATTTCAAAAAGGCAGAGGATATACCAGAGACTGTCTCGTAAGTGTCACTTTTGAAGCTGTAAAAGAGACTTTGTCTGTGCAGAAATAAGGTACTTGAATGCAACTCCAAAGTAACTTTTCTTAAAAGGAATGGACACCTTGCACAGCTGAAAAATCTTACCCTGCTATGTTTGGTGTTTCATCTTTGTAGATGAAATGACTTCAGCAATTCTCTTGTGCTAAGATAATGTATCCCTCTTGATTTTTTTTTTTTTTTTTTTGCATAGGGTTGACCAGCATTTATCAGTTGCTTCATTAGAAAACCATGTCAAATTAGTTTGTTTTTACTCTTCTCTCACAATTAGAAAGCTTTTTTCAAACATTAGTGTGAGCTTTTTCTAGTGTCAGGTCTTTTGCTGTGGGAGCAATATACAGCTATAAAATAACTGAAACCCATATAAAGTATTTATTAATGATTACCTAAAGGTCATGCACCAACTTCCTTTACTGTTGGAATTTAAACTAACAGTGTCAAGGCTCCCTAACTATATATAGTCAAAATTTCCCTGTTGCTGCTGAGTCAAAATGTCAAAGCTTTGTCCAGTGTGAAGTAGAAAATAAAACTGGATGCTCTGGTTTGCACACCAAAAATAAAGATCAAACTTATCAACAATAGACAACTATTAGTTTAAAAAACACTCCTAGTAGTAGTATAGTTATCTTTTAAAACATGCTTGTAATGGCTTTTAATACATGTGTTTATTTAAATTCAAAAGAAACAGTAAATCTTGCACTACTTGAGTAAGAAAATTATGTAGCTGCCTTCTTAAATATTTTCTGTTTGTTTAGTTGCACTGTGTGGGAATTGAAGATCCACCCCTGTATTTAAATGTATCATAATCAATGAATTTTGTTAAAAGTGGAATCCTTCCATGTTGTATTGAATCATTTTTCTTTAAACTACAGGAGTAAATTATTAAAACTTACTATCACTTCATATATTTTTGCATACCAAACATTTGTTATGAGTGTTTTTAAGAAAACAGAGTTAGCAGAGTGATTGATTGCAGTAGTTTATTGAAAGGACAAACCAACTTCTGATAAAAGCTGACCATTTTTGCAAGTGCATAGGGAATTCTTATTTAGACAAATAATTCAGCCAAATCTGAGAAGACAGTTGAGAACTATAAAAGCACAAAAACTTGTTTTCCTCTTCTGAGATTAATTAATTAATCTGAGATTAATCATGGGTTGTAAGAGCCTGTGATATAACTCAGTAATCTTGTAAAATGTGGTGAAGCAACCTATTTATTAAACAAATGTTAAACTTAGCCACTGAACTGATTTAAAATGCAAGTTGTGTTTAGGTATCTACCTTTTGCTCTTGTAAATTCTTAACACATCTAAGGTATTTCCAAAATTACCTAGCAAACTTTTTAAAATCGTACTATTGTGCATTTCAGCTTAATTGCAGCCTGCACTCAAGGTTTTGATTGCAGATTATTAGCAGAAACAAATAAGCTGGACGCTAAAATTAAGCATTAGTTTCATTGTAGATGGATGTGTTTGTTCCCTGTAATCAGAAATCTTGTACTCAAATCAATAACAAGAAGAAAACTTCTCAGCTCTCAGGTCCTGTGTGATTTACTGTGCTGAACTATCATGGATCCTTCAGTATCTTTTTTTTTCTTCTAAATGTAAGGGTCAAGATTCCATACTCACTCATGTTTAGATACAGTAATAATTTCCCAGTTCAATTCAATCCATTTGCCATGTTAGATTTGCTAGTTTGATGCATTTATTCTTTTCATCACACCATGTTGGTGCTTTTCCAGTTTTCTGAAATTTTGTCATGTGCCAAATATAATCAGTGAGAATATCAGCCCTCCTTGAGAAGGGAGTTATCTGGCCTAAATTCTGCAAGGAGAGTTAAATATACAAGATGTAGGTCTTTGGTTATTGTGGAAAGCACTTCTAAAAAGCATTAATGCTTCACTGGCCTTTCTTGCTTTGTTC
This sequence comes from Toxostoma redivivum, assembly GCA_013397375.1. NCBI lineage: Eukaryota > Metazoa > Chordata > Aves > Passeriformes > Mimidae > Toxostoma > Toxostoma redivivum. The sequence continues at coordinate 54,724 of VXBI01004924.1, read as the reverse complement.
TGTCTAACACAGACTTAAAACCTACTGTAACCAGGATGTCATTTGGGTATAATGATCTTCAGAGTTTAACTCAAAATAAATGACCTTTTGTTTTTACTCTTCTCATGTACAGCTGGAAGGTGTTAATAACTGCTACTCTTCTGGTGGAAGACTTCTGGTTTTTAAAAGATAACAGCAGAGTAAGCAACAGGTTTCCCAAAAGGGTGTTATAGCTACTGGTGTGGCTGGCTAAGCCCCCTGGAATTTAAAAAAAAAAAATTAATTTAAAGAGTCCAAAGCTGATGTTGGAAAGCTTACGATCCTCCACACCTCCTCAGTTCTCAGGAAAGCAGCTCACTTTAAGACTATTTACTCCAGCAGGAGTGGTGACCACTGGTCTTTTACCAAGTCCTATTCAGAATTTCTGACCATTGCATTCAGCAGCCTGTGTGTCACTTATTGCCCTTTCAAGTCCTGTAGCAGAGGAAGCATTTTGCTGGAAAATAAGACTGCACCATAAATGAAACCATTTTCAAGTTCAGGCAGAAGAAGTTGCAAAGCTGTGCTAATGCTTCCCTCTGCCCAAGAAACTCTCAACTGCTTAAACACTGTATTTTGGGTTTTACCAGACTTCTGCTATTGAGAGAAAAATGCATGCTTTACTATGTTAATAGTAAAACACAATTATAATATGGGTGAATTATTAATCACAATTACAATACAGGTGAGTTCTCCCTGACTTTGCAGATACTGGAAAGTGGTAGTGAGCACAGAGAGAGCTAACAGTAAGAAAAATATTGTATTGGTTGAATCATTCCTCTCTTTTTCCTGTTCTTTCCATAATGAACATAAACGCTTAAATCCTGCAGCCTTCCTTCTCTGCATTGCAGTCAAGTGGTCTGCAAAAGCAGCATTTTAACAACTGAGTAACCGAAGTTCAAAAAGTTGAGTTTGTTTCCAGCATTGAGAGGAATGCCTCTGTTACCAATTATCTCCCAAGGTACTTAGGAATCAGCCTTTCTTTCCTGTTCTTGTAAAACTTTGTGCAAAGATCCAAGTGCTGTTAGCATTACACAAAACTACCAAGACAGCACACTAAAAGAAATTAAATAATCAGCCAGGTGAATTATTTGGGTCTCTGATAATGAGTCTTTTATTCTTTCTTGAGGCTTGAAACAGTGAGAGCAGCTAAGACCACCCTGCGTGTGAAGTTCAGCTATTTCATGATTGCCATGACAATAGTGGGATGCATCACCATGGTGGTCAGAGGGAAGCAGGTAAGTACAGATGAGGGCAAATAAATCTTCATTTAAATTTCTTAGTTCCTGTATGGAGTTTTAGCACTGTCTTGCTTTGAGGGTTTCGTATTTTGTTTTGGGGGTTTTTGTCATTTTATCACTGAACAAAATTTTAACAAGTCCTCCTGGTTCCTCAGAAGTGACCCTCATTGACTAATTCCCATCTGAGAAGGATGATGTCACTGTTAAGATGCTTCCTTTAAAAAAAAAAACCAAACGAAAACCTCTGACCTTAAAGCATCTGCGTGGCAGAAGAAACTTATTTGTTATGCTGCCTTTCTTCTTATGACAATGTTCAGGTCTGGTTTCTATGGATTACTGTGTTCTAGAGAAACCTTAAAAGTAGTGACAGTCTTAACCCTAGCACTGTGAGCTACTGAGTGTCACCTGACATTTCTGTCAGGATTTATCTATTAAAATGAAAAGGCTGCAGCACTCTGAAATGAAACAGCAGAGATCAAACACTGATGATTCCCAGAGCATTCTCCTCTGTACTGGACTAGTATGAATGCAAATAGCAGGAAGAGAGGACAACTACTTTGGAATTGTTTTCAAAGCAGCTGGAATTATTTGTTTCCTGAGATGAGCTCAGTTGGCCAGAGAATGGTGCTAATAAAACCAAGGTTGCAAGTTCAATCCCCCCCATGGGCCATTCACTGAAGAGCTGGAATTGATGATCCATGTGGTCCCTTCCATCTCAAAATATTCTGAGAGTCTGTGATATTGTTTAACTTTTGTTTCTAGTATCTCTGTTTCGTGAAAATCAGATTAGTACTAAAGTGACCAGAAGCACAGAATGTATCTGCTAGTGCCTTGAATAAAAGGGTTTAATTTATTCCCAGAGAAGAAATTACTTTCAGCCAAAATAATCTCTCAATATTTTATTTTAACCCTCTTAGCTTCCTGGCATTAAAGCTGACAGAAGTGTGCCTTGGTAAGGATAGGTCAGGTATTTTGTAAAATTGATTCAAGCTTCAACTCTGTGGTCCTTCAAGTGATAACTGATGATCTTATTACATTGTAGGCTATGAAAAGACATGAATCTCTTTTGAGTATAAACTTGGAGAAGAAAGCCCAGTGGAGAGCGGAAGGTACATCTGCTAAACCGTAGAGGAGGAAATGAAGCGATCAAGGACTGGGATAGAAAAGCAAAGTCCCTTTCAGCACTGAGAGCAGGATATAATCACATCTTTCCTGTAGGTTCGTTCTGTACACTCATGTTCAAGAAAGAATAAATAAGTTGTCCCATGATCAATAAAACCAGAAATACCTATTTTCTTTTCCTAATAACAGCCCCTTTCTTCCAAACTCTTTTTCTTCATGGCTAGTGGGACAGGACACACGAGCACAGTGGCTACGCAAAGTAATTATTTCCCACGTGCTGTGCACCAGACTAAGCATCTTTAGAAGTACTGCAGGACCTGTACCTGAATACTTGGTACCAATCCCCTGCATGAAGTTGCATGTTCTTACTTACCACTTACAGGAAGGTAACTGTAACACAAAAAAATGGTCCATTTGGTTTCCACTTGCACATCCATGCTTCTACAAACAAAATACCTTCACTAGCCAGTCATCCACTATCACTGACTTTTTCAGGTTTCCTCAGCAAGAATGGAACTGTATTTATTCTGTATTGGTGCTGGCTACTTCAGATAATCCGCATGTTCCTCTTTGTGCAAGACAGAACAATTATTAAGGGAGCCCTTGAGCCAAAAGTTACTGTCTGACCTGCATTAACATCAGCAAAACAAAAGGTATTAGAAAGCCTAGGTCCCTGGTCTAGGTCCTGTTACTCTGCATTTAAATGAGGGGTAACTTCCTGTGAAGAACTGCCTGCCTTCAAGGAATGAGGAAGGAGATGGAGTGAAATAGCTTTCCAGAGAACCATGGTGTTGCAGCTGACACCTAAGAGTGGTCCCAGCAGAGCTGGCCGTAAGAGAACATCCAAGCTGAGGGAACAGAGATGACTATTTTGAGGAATACTGAGCAACAGCTTCAACCTGTACTGTAAGAATTACTATTTAGAGGCACATGAGTATGAGAAAGTCAATCAGGTGTTTCTGTTCTCTGCTACTATGAATTTTCTTTCTTTATGAATCTCCTTTAGATTTATATGTATTTTGCTCTTTTAAATTGTTGTCTGTACTTTCATCATCCTAGACCCACCTAGAGATCACCTGCCTCAAGAGTACTATTTCTGGCATTGAGCCCAGTCACACACTATTCATGCTGAAGAGCCTGCAGCAACCAGGGAACGTATTTTCCTTCCTCCTTTCAGTTCATTTGGAAGGAAATGTAGATTGGAAGTGTCAGGACTGCTCAAAACTATGTTACTGCCCAGCACTGCCCCACTGACTGGCCCTGGGGACTCCCAAACCACAAGAGACATATCAGCTTAACAAAATTAGTTTGTGAACTTTCTCAGAGAGAGGGAGATTATTTTTATTGTACCCCTAGAAATTAGCATCAGCTGCTAAAGTACTTCAAAGAAAAATATATGAAACACCACTTAAAAAGCAACAGTTCAGAGCAGCAACAGTTACCAGTTTTTCATTTTAAATTTCTATAAGCTTTATGCTATTTACTCAAAAACTGAAGTCTGGCCCAGTGATTTGACAAAAGCTCCACGTATCCTTCTGTCACCCTGGCATCTCCACCATTTCAGAATCTGCCATAAAGACTCTGCATCACTGCCCAACTTTGTGTTTTCTTTCAGCTTCTGCATAGGCTCAAGTCTCAAACCAAAGCCCGAGACAATAGGCTTTGGGTGGTCTCCAGCTTGCTCCAACCACTGTATTGTTTTCTCTGCAAGTAGCTGGGTAATATAAAATGATGTAAATCTTTCTCAGTGAGGCAGTGAAAGGAAATCACTTCTTTCCTGGTGTGATGACCTCAAAGAAGCACTTCTGAACACAGACAGTGGTTACAAAACCAGCACACATTTCTGGCCAAAGCAGCCAGTCCAGCTGACGGGAGAGCTTATCACCTCTCAGACCACTGAGAGCTCATAGCTTCAGCCCAAACCTTTCAACAGTGCACGATGGAAGGAACATACTAAACCTTAAAAGGTACCTAATTTTCTTTCTCCCCTTTGGCTTGGTCTGTAACACCATTCCCATTTATCCAGAATAGTCCAGTTTATCAGTCCTATACCATGTGCCTTATTGCTGTACCTGGTCCAGAGGCAACTGAAACTTCCTAATGCAGTAATCACCTGACAGCTGCCTCAGTGGAACAAGCAGGAGCCATAGCACTACACAAAGAGGTCTTGCTTACTTTTCTACTAAGATCCAGGCACCTGAAGAAAGACCTTCAAGTCTAAAATTGGCATGGGAGAGTACCAATGGTTTGTTGTGCCAACTTCCAGAAGCAAAAAAAAAATCATACTGGAAGAGATGGGGATTTACTTTAAGCCGGCATAGAGATCAAGTGCACAGAGGTAAGACAGCTGTTCTAGAAGTCCCTAGAAAAAGCAGAGACGTGTATTGCCAGGAGCACTGTCACATGTAGGACCATGTAGTTCTTAATAGTCTTGGATGCTAACAGTAAGAAAAAAAAGCAGGTCCAAGAACACATAGGTCCAGGGTCATTGCCTTCCTCCCTCCTTTTAACATTAGGCAAAGGGTCCTCAACCACCTGTATTTGGTTGGCATCAAGGAACAAACACAGGAATTTAGGAACAGGCTGAAGTCTCTAGGCAGCAGTTCCCTCAAATGATTGTGTGATACCTCCCCAGGAGTCCCAAATGCTGACCCTGGCCAGTTACTGAGTTTTCAATAACCTGCTCCATCATCCTTTGTATCCTCCTGAATCCAAGACACTGACCTTATCTGCCATGTTCCACTGAGAACTTTACCAACAGAAAGAATTATGGCTCCTGTTTGCTGCCCAAACAAAACCACAACTTTACTGGCATTACAGATCTGTGTGCTGGACTGCTAGATAGCAATTCCAGGCAGTCCTGCATCTTCCTTTCTCTAACACCTAGTTTAAAACAGACATTGTTAAAATCTCAGTGCAGTGCTTCCACCTCATTCCTGATGTTTCAAAAATAATTCAATAAATTCTCATTACCAGCCTGTGGGGCTTTTGGAAGATGCTTAGATCAGATCTCTACAAGCAGACAGAAACCAATGCATGTATTTCAATTTTGAAGAAAGTATGAGACACTTTTCTAGCATTTCATGCTGCCTGACAGAACTAAGAGAAGAACCCAAGAATTCCAACAGTTCCCTTGCCCTACCCTCTACATGAGACCATGCTGCCTCTTAGGCACAAACCAACAACAGATCATTCAAAACACAGCATGACCTTCACAAAAGTGGCAGCTGGAAGCGTTCTCTGAGATGGTCCCTGTCTGAGCACATCCTTCAGGAGAGCAAAGAGTACCGGTTTCAGTGCTTCTAGCAAGGGACACAGCCACACAGAACTGTGTTAGGAAGCAGCGTTCAAGCAATATGCTGTAATGATCCTCATACTTTCACTGGCACTTTTCCTCCAAAACAGAGTCCTTCATTTGTGGCCTGGATGTTATTTATTAGATGGGTCACATTTCACTACATGTTTGGCTCTGTTAAAATATAAGTAGTTTACTTGCCCTTGGCTTACCAAGTAATTCTGATCAGTCTGTATCAGTGAGCTTTTCCTTTTATAATTCACAAGTCTCATCTCCCTTTTGTACTCACTTAATTTGCAGCCTTTGTTAGAAGTAGATTTTGGTTTTTTTCAACCTATTAATAAGGCTAAGTAAAGCAACGCCAAGAACTGGTTGCTGGAAGATCCTGATGGAAATATACTCAATTAAGCACCATTTAAAATTACATTGAGACCTATAAGTTAGCCACGTTTTAATCCATTTAATGTGTGCCATGTTGATTCTTGTATTGGTGTGGTTTTCGTTCAAAATATTATGAAGAACCAGTTAAATGCCTTACACAGTCTAAGTATTTAGGACAACAATATTATCTGCGTCAACCAGGCCTGTCACTTCAAACAAACATACCAAGTTTAAAGATTTATACTTATCTGCTCTGAATTCACATATCCACAGCAAAAGTAACAAATACTGGCCAGGCTCCTTACACAGGAAGGCACACCAGTCAGCTTAAATGGACTCTTTTTTAATTCACTCATTTAGAGGCAATTGTCATTACTTTCTTGGGGGGCAGGAGAGAGAAACACCAATGCACCACATTGTTTTCACTAGCCTGGAAGAGAAAACACTTATATATATAGATATATAGGTACGTATATATATACACCCACTTTATGCATGTGTGTATATATGTGTGTGTGTGTATATATGTATATATACACGCTAGTGTATATATACACAGAATATACATATATGAATATACAGAATATATGCACACACACTTTGCTCAGATTTGTTTACAAAATATGTAGCATTTTTATACCATCCAATAAGAGGTACATGGTTTTAAACAAATCTTATAGAAATGACATGTTATTGGAAATTTACACGTAAAAAAATCCAGCACAAAAAAATCCAAAAGCTAAAACAAGATTTGCTACTAATCAGTGCTTCTATCACCCTTCAAGAAAAGAGAAACACAGTTATTTATATGTGATGTAAAGGCAACATTGAGGGGTTTTTTCGCTTTTTTTTAAATTAACCACCAAATTTAACCCCCTAAAATTACAAAGAATTGAAGTCCATTTACAGATCAAGTGCAGTAAACTAAATGTTCCTTCAGCACAAAGCAGCACTAGAGAAAATAACTGGAAGAGGGAAAGTGGAGGCCAACTGGCTTAGCTAGGGAGGCAGCAGGTGGCTTCTGCAGTGGCCACACAGGTCAGAGTCTCCATCCTGAAGCAAAGACAGAAGACTGTATTTAAATAGTGGTCACACAGAGCTGATGTTCAGGCCTTTACCTAGCTTCTTTCAGCAGTATGACACGTGACTTATGTGTTTTTATTACTCTGTATCCAATGGGCTGGTTTTGCTTTTGCAGTGGCTTATCACTGAGAGGAGTCATGAGGATCTTGAAGACAGTTCTGCCACGAACATTTACCACAGGTACATGACACTGCAGTTGCCAGTGGCAATTTTGAAATGTTTACACTGGACAAATATGTGTTCCAAGCATCCAAAATGGCTTGAAGGAACATAGCCTGATGCAGGGGAGAGCGGACGGCCAAGGGAATCCATTGCATTCTCCAAAATGGAACTGCCACTTTCAATCAGGCAGCATCTCCCCAGTTGTGTGAAGAGTTTGGTGTCAATGTCAGCTGAACTCAGTGAGGAGTGGCTGGCCTTTGCATCAGAGGTCTGTGATCCAAGCAGGTTGCAGAGCCAAGAACATGCTGCTAGCAGAAGGGCAGTCTCCAGCTGCGCACAGCAGCTGCCATGCAGTCAACGATGCCATACAGATGTCACCTGGAGGAACCATGCGTTCCATGCTAATTCACCTGAAGTCTCATAAACAGTGAAAGGGAACAATGAAATGAGAGGGGCAGGTGGATCCAGATGTAATAGTACTATCCTGCAAATGTAGTGTCATTTTAGTTAAATAAGGGCCTTGACCAGGAGGACTATATTCCATCAGGTGAGCTGGAGCAGAAGCTCTTGTCTCATGAAAATGAAAAGGAGATCTAACACTCCTTGTGCCAAGTTTTACAAATTAAGATTTCTGTATTCAGAAGTTAACTTTTCAGAAGACAAATCTGTTCAAGTCACGCTGTGTAAAAATGTAAAGAGGCAGACAGGAACTTTTCAACCATAACTAGAATACCAGGGACCAGACTCTGGAGCACGGAGCCAGAAAGGGCTTGATTTTTAAGGAAGGCCCAGCTGGATCATACTGTGCTGGCAAGCAGAAGTGGAGGCAGTTTCTCCATTCTAGAAGCTGTTTAGGAAAGTAATTTCTGGGGACGTGTTAAGAGTGACCTATTCACAGGTTCTTTTTTTTGTGTATGGAGAGGAAAAACTGGGAAGGTATACAAGCCTCCACAGTGGTCTGCAATCCAACTTGGGAGCTCAGTGTTGAGATGGGATGGGGCCAGATGTGTTCAATATTCCTAAGAACCACAAAAGATGTCCATTGCAGCCTGTTGTTGCAGGGGATAGAGAACTTACTCCACTGTTTGTAACGCGTTCCTCCTGCCAATAACCCCAGCTGGCACATACAGCAAGGTAGATAAATCACGTGTGAAGGTTTAACACATCTCTCGCAGCCGTCCAAAGAGGCATCCAGGGGAGAACACGAGGGATGAATTCAGCTACATTCTCGGAAAGGCTGAATGTCTCCCTGGACTGCAGGCACACTCTGCAGCAAATACAAGAGAAAGGCAGCCTTTTCTTGGATGCCAGGAGTGGGGGTGGAGGCCAGGAGTGCCAAGTGGAGGAGGGATTACTTTCCTGTAACAGGAACAGGGAATATCTTGAAGTATAGAAAGGTGCCTCAACTCCACAAAGATGACAGTGGAGAGATTCAGAATCTAGAGGAGAAGGGTGATTCTGGCGACCCCTTGCCAAGGAGGGGACATTCTGCCACGGAGAGCCAAAAGTTTTCCAGACGTATGTAAGAGCATGTGCACAAGGCAAGCAAATGAGCGCAAACAGGGTTATGGAAAACGTTGAGAGATTCACTCCACGGGTGGCTTGTGGCTCGACAACAGGATTGGCTAGGTAGAGGAGCACACAGCATAGGGGCACCTCAAAGCTGGAAGCCTTCCATGGGAGCCTCACATTGCTGGAAGATGTACTGTTGCTGATTGATATCCACTTGTGGGGCAATGCTGCTGTCTTCATCCTCTGTTCCAAAGTAGTGCTCAATCAGATCAAAGGCCTTCTGATAAATCTCTTGATTCTCATGGCTCTGCAGGAATTCGATCTTGTCCAAGCCTGCAGAGAAAAGCAGTACATAAAAGTTACAGCTCAGTCAAAGGATATGACCATGATAATTTTCAGTCTGTTCCCTGATTCTCTCCCATCTTCAGAAAGAACAGGCCCAGGCCCCTCTATGGAAACCTGTATCCAACTTGTACTCTCCAGAACCAAGGAAAGCCAGTTTGAACTACAGAGATCTCTGTAACTGTGTTATGTGTTTCGTACTTTCCATCTGCCTTTCTGTTTGCCTTCTGTCCCTTTCACTCAAAAATTAAATCAACAAGCTTGAATGGGTAGATAACAAGAACTCAAACATTTTTTCTGAAGAGACTTTTAGGAATGTGTTTCCTAAAAGTGTGTTCACAGTGTTTTCTTTATGAAGACTGTGACTACAGAATCACCTACATGTAAGCTGAAACAGACTTCTGATAATCATCTAGTCCAATCTGGACTAGATCCATCCCAGCAGTACTAACCAACACCAGATTAGATCTGATGTGTGTGGACAAGTATTCCAAACTTCCAAGGATGGAGACTCCATTTCCTAACCTATATATGTATACAATGCAGTTAAACTCAGGCAACCAGTTTTTGGGTAGACATTAAGCACATGGGCAAACTCAAGCCTTGAAGTCAGGTAGAAAGAAAAATAATAAATCAAGGAAAGATGCTATAATGAAATCCAAGTGTTAGCCATTCTAGTAACTTTCTACTAGTGGGAATTGTAGTGGTTTTCTTGTTAACATCTTTTACTCTGTATGAATCAAGAAAAGAAGATCTGTACATTCTGTCTCCAGTCGATACACAGACAAAGACAATGTAGAGGATGGAGTACTCTGGAGACTTATCAAAGAACAGGTTATTTTCAGTAACAGTGATACAGAACTGGGCCTGCTGAGACTCCAATAGGTTTGTGACCATTTCTGTATCCCCTGACTTCCCCAGGTGTTTCGCTCATACCATACGCTTCCTCAATAAGAGCGCAGTAAGGATTAATGCCAGTGTCACTGCGTTTGGACTCCTGCTCTCCAAGCCTCAGGATGTTCTCCAGCCCATTCAGTGCTACTTGCACAATCTTGGAGTCCATTACTGTAAGGAGGTCGCAGAGTGGTTTGATGCATCCCAGTTCTACTAAATACCTGAAAAACATCACATGGAACCCAGTAAATTGTCTGCAAAATTATAACTGGTGTAGCCATTTAAGCACTTAGTATGAAGGTCAAACAAATCAAAATAATCAGATAAAGTATCAACATGACTGCAAAATTAGAGAAATTACAGACATTTATTTCTATCTAGTCAATTCTGTTGAAACAATGAAAATAACCTTAAAATCCTTTCTCTGTCTCACTCACTCTATATAGCTATGAAATAATAAATTTATTGTACCATAATCTGTATTTCTATAATGGTAACTTATTAATATTTTCTATTAAGAGCAATTATATTAATTTAATGTGCTTGTAAAGTCTTTTTTTTTAAATTTATACAAACCTGCATATAAGCATGATGTACTGGTATAAGCTAAACAGGAGAAAGAATGCATGTGATGCCATTGTCTGAGGGGCTGAGCCATTCCCTCTCCAGACTGTTACTGCACTCTATTTATACTCTACACCACTCAGAAGTTAGTTTAAAATCTGCATTTATTTTTTTTCACATAAGACAAATTATTCAATTATGTAAATAAGTATTACAGCTGAAATACTTCTACAATTTCTCCCTGAAGGAATGAAAGGCTCATTCATAACAAGGACACGGTCTCTCTGGATACAGCACTGAAGGCATTCTGAAAGCTTTTTCAGTTTCTAGGCTGATAGTTTGTTTTCTTCCACAAACACTAATTCAGTCTATTGCACTGAAAGATTTAAACTACTTCGTACTTGATCTGTTCGGCAGAGCCTCCTGATGTAGCATTTGTGATTGCCCAAGCAGCTTCCTTCCTTGTCCGAAACTCAGCCGTTTGCAAAATATTTATAAGAGCTGGGAAGATATGGGCATCTATGACTGTCTGCAAAAACAAATGACATGGCAGGGTCATAATAAAAGTTAGAAATAACTTCTTTGTCCTGAGTTAGTCAATGTCCATGTCCAGCATAACACATTTAACAATGGAATGTCACTTTATCAAATATCAAAACAGATGAATCAGCTCTCAGTTTTACATTCAAAACCTTAGTTATTGCTGTGGTCTGTTCTTATTCTAAATTAATTCAAAACACATTCACACTCAAGTGACTGCTGTACCTAATGAATTACTTAATTATCTCTGACAGCAAAAGAATGCCATACTTCCCTTATTTTTCCAGGTAGTAAACCGCTCAACTATTAAGTCAGCAAACCATTAAGTCATTAAGATCCCTTAAACTTCATAGGCCTGTGTGCCATAATACATTTCCAGTGGGTGAAACAACAGAGCAAAGTTGTTCATGTTAGAACTGCTCAAAACAAGCAACCATCTGGTGAAAACACAAAGCACTGATGGCTTGGCAGTAGAGTTCGCTGCTTAGCTCAATAAAGCGATAGAAGCCAATGAGCATTTGGACAGCAATTTTAACTTTCTGGTAACTCCTGAAAACAGCCTTTTGCATTAGGACAAAAATTAAGCCAGTTTTCTTACACACCTATGACAAGGATTTGAAACACTTTGGTAAGGATCATTCAAACAAGCAAGACCTTAGGATTAGTTTTTTAATCTACCATTTTACAAGTATAAATCATCAAAGAACAAACAAAGGGAAATCCAAAGAAAGTCAAAAAGATCTTTTTCACAGAGCTCTGTTGAAGAAAACAGATTACATACAGCAAAAAGCTACAGTCAATTCACAACGTGAACGGCTGATCTGGTAAAAATAAAACAATTGTTTGGTATTTCTTCCTGTTTGTCTGGGCATCCACACTGCGTCAGCTTTGTAAATCCATACAGCCCATCAGTTGTACCAACAGCCCCACAAACACGGCCTCCTATTCCAAAGAATCCACACCTCTGATACAGCAATCTGGGATCCTGAAGGAAAACTACTACTTCCATCATGCCATGCTGTATTACATTTGTACATTGCCAAGAATATTTGAAAAAGTATCCTTAACTGAAATTTTAGAACATGACTGCTGAAAGTGATAGGTCATAAACAGGAACCAGCTATTTAAAAAAAATCGAAAAATAGAAAATAAAGTGTCTTAAAATGAGACGCATTTTACCCCCTCACATACTTTACTGCAAAAAAAACCCCAATTAATTTGTGAAATTATCACTCTAAGGGTATGTGGAACATGAGAGCATCTGCTTCATTAAGGTTATCAGATCAAGGACCTTTCCAGCTCAAAAGCAGATACAAATAACAGGAAAGTAATAAATAAAACACACAGTGACACAAACCTGATAGACAAGGGATAAGGAAACAATCACAAAGAAGAAAAGGTTCCAGTCACTAATTAAGAGGTCATTAATAAACTACAGGCAGAGAGCCAGCCTGGACTTTGTAACTGATAACAGGGACAAGTGCAACTCTGCAAAACTTAGTAACAAATCTTCTCTTAACTATTTTACCACCTAACCACTCTATCCCACCTGAACACTGAAAGGATTAGGTGCTAGCAACCAAGCACAACTCACTTTGGACCAGGAATTGGACCAGACTTCAGATCCCTTGTGTCCTTGGGGCCAGCAGCTAGACTGGGTGGGCGGGTGTCTCAGCAGCTCAAAGGGCCATAAAACATGAATTTGGGGTCAGTGACTGGTGTCAGGCCTTGGATGAAAGGGCCCCTGCAAACTGGAGCAGGTGAAGGTCTCAGCATCAACCACTGGGGCAGGATCACAGCCCATAGGGCCCATGTGCCTGGATGCCAGCTACCAGGTGGACTAGAGCCAAGGTTAATGAAGATGCCAGCACCTCAGCTGCAATGGGACTGCAGGTCACAGGACCCATTTGTCTGGGCACCTGCTGTGTGTGTGGTGGGGGAATTTATGTTAGCCCCAAAAGCAGTGGTGGGTGTGGAAGATCACAGTGTACTTAAGATTGCTGGCAAACTGGCTGGGCAACAACTGAGAGGCCCAGGATCCAGGCATGGACAGAGGGTTTGTGCTGATATTCAATGGGTCTTCAAGCATGGAGATGCCCAAGACAAACGTGCATCTGTTTGCCTGTGAAAATCAAGCTGAACCAGCCAGTGAGTAGAACCCAAGCATAGAGAGTTAAGAGAGCTCCTGATGGAACCATGGACAGCAGCTGAGCAGAGATCCCACACTGATACTTGAGATATCCGTGACTGTGCAACTAGAGAGTGAGAGCATAAGTGTTTTCACCAGCAAACTTCAGTCCTCATCAGATGGAGAGGAGAAAGGGGACTTGTCAGTCTACACTGTTTTATGTGAGTCCAGAGAATTCTTTACAAAGGTGTTGTTGAGGCAGAAACCCTCAGAAGAACAATGTGTTACAGGATGTCAAGCATTGGCTACTGAAAGATCTTGATATGGATCTAGGATAGGGATATTTGAGGGTATTAGGATTTTACTATTGTGGCAAAAAATAAGTAAAAAAAAAAAATCCCCTCTCAATCCCCTCTCTTAAATCCCCTCTCAAAAACAATCCTTTTATAGGAGATTAATTACCTTAGAAAGTGTCTTCTTAAAACTTCTATAATAAGTACTAAAATCAGAGCATGTTACATGATAGTGTGCAATTAAATCAGCAAACCTTATTTGACAGACAGTAACTAACACTTGAGTCTTCTAATTGCCAAAAAAAAAAAAGCTACCTTAAAATGTTTCAACTTAAAACTTGTAAAATGGTAAGCCAATTCAAAAATAAAGGGAACTAACAACACGAGGGCAATTAAGTGGGGGAGACAAAAGATTGTAATTATTTTCCTTCCGGCTCAATCGATTTTGAACTCTTTGCTTCAGTGCTTGGATACTTCATTTCAGTGGGTAAAATTACTGCTCTTAAGAGGGGAGAAATACGCATTTCAACCTTCTCAAAAAGAACTCTATCCAGATCTCACATATCTTGGCTGAGTGCTTTTACTTCTATTTCTATTGTATGAAAGGCTATGCTTTGTTTCTGCTCTACACTGAAGTTGGCTATCTTTACTCAAGCAGAACAGGTTAAAGCACCACAATGAATCACAGACTCTCATAACGCAATTCTCTGAAAGAGACTGACTCAAGAGAGATAATTACTAGTCAGTATATTTTTATGTTTTCTACTGCCTGACAGGCAACACAAGTGTTGCCACCTCACCCTAGCATGAGACTTACGTGAAAGGCTCTCAACTGTCCCTCTGTAATACAGCCAAGCTTTTCCACTAGCACCCTCTCAGCAGTTGAAACTCCCAGAGCTCAGGTTTAAGGAAAAAAAATACATTACCTAGGTCAGAAAATGGTCTTCTTTAACCTTAATATATTCACTAGATTTCAAAAGTCTAGTTAAGCTCAGCAAGAGCAGAAACAATAAAGTACCAATACAGACTAAGTGCTAGGCAGCATCTATTATTTACACCATGTGACTTGTAGCCTGCCCACAGCAGTTACTCTTGAAAGCACACTAGAATGCCTAAGGATTGCCATCTCTACAGTATTTTACACTGGAACAACAGTTACTGTGGAAAACAGGTCATGTTTCCCTTTCAGGTAAACTTCTTTTAAGTTATAAGGTAGTAAATGCTAACACAAAATTTGATTTTGTGGTTTTTAGGGGTTCTTTTTGAGGGAAAGCAAGCCTCATGCAGAGGAAAACCCTAAAGGACTGTGGCAGGATGAGGCACTTAAAACTTCTAAGGATGTAGATCAGCTTAATTCAAATTACTTTACTTTTTTAGCATTCCTGTACAGTGTGTGCCTGATGTGAAAGAAGTGTATTGAAGCATAAAGAAGTGTAGTGCATAGAAAATGCTCAAGATAAGCATAGCTTTTAAACAAGAGGAACAGAGTTAAGGGATTTCAGTTCAACAAGAACTTGAAAAACATGAAAGAAATAAAAAGGTTTTAGTCTCCTACTACTAAGCACTGGGATGCCATGTACAAAATGCATTAGAAATCTTTTTGCACAGTAGGTAATCCAAAGCCCATCCTTTAACACATTAAACCAACACTGAAGTTTTTGCCCAACTGCATCCCTTGACATTTGTTGGAACTAAACTCCCTCTTGAGTTGTAACTACAACTCTTTCGGAAAAACAAAACTGAATTTTAACTGAAATTGAATTTGAATTGAAATATGAACTTCCAAATTTAATTTGTAATGCTCAGTACTTCAGCAAACCTAGCCCTCACTTCTAAAGTGTCAACTTTTCAATGTTTGGTTTGGGGTGTGTATGTTGCTTTGGTTTGGGATGGTTTTTTAAAAGTTGGTATCCCTGTGGTGTAATCCTCTAGAAGGGTTGCCTGTCTCTTGGAAATACACTGCCTGTCTTATTTTAATCAAGCTTCTTCACTTCACAGTATTGGACTTTTAAAGAGTGAAGCTAGATTACAAAAATTAATTTTCTAAGTATCATTACACCTGCATGGATGTTTAATCTAAATTATGAGGGAGGTCTTCAGCCATAGTATGTTAAATTCATATTTTGAGCTGGTCGACACCCTGCAAGAATTTGCTTCTCCCTCTTTGGGTTCCCATACCTAAATCACTTGTGATATGCAAACACACATTTAGTATGCACTATGTGCTGAAATCACATGTCTATATATCATTCATCACACAAATGTGAAAGCAAACAAGTCTTAGACTGTAATGTTTTCCCTGCTCCTGCGAGCTCTCACATTACCTTTAACAAATCAAAATTACACTCACCATGTAACTGCCAACTGCAAATACAGTCCTACTGCTATGACCTCCCCCTCCTGGCTGGAAATTTTAGTTCATAGAGGCTTCTCAGTGACTTCTTTTCCAGTTACCTTGCTTATTTATTCAATTTACAACAGCTTTATAAAAAACATAGCAAACATTTGTAAGCCAAAACCACTTCACGCTATGGCATGGGTACAAAGAACACTGCCTTCCTAGACCCAGAGGAAGCACTTCAGACCACAGTTCTAAGGAACCTTTATGTTGTTGATATAAATATTTAAGCCTAAACCCTCCAAACTGTGTATAAAGCAAACTTCTAGCCAGTTTACACAAGGCTGTTATTGCCATCAGGAAGAACCTGCAGCATAATGAGCAGCACCTTGTTGAGCTCTCTCCTGCTTTTAGGGTCAGTCAACCCTAAAACAAACCAAAACAAAGAAAGAAAAAAACAAACCAAGCAGAACAACTAACCTCCCATAGGCAGCAACAAACCACTGACTGCTGTGGTTTTCAGCCAGAATAAAGAAATTAAAGGTATTCTAGCTCTGCTGCCCTCAACGTGGTATAAGGTATAAGCAGATTTTGTACTTAAACACAAAGGTAAACCTGAAAGAAATTAATCTTTGACTTTCACTAGTCTGCAAACTAATATGACCTTGTTAGAAATGCCATATTTTGCTCTTAATGGATATACTTTTTAAAGTTCTACTACCACAAACAGCATGTTAAGATTCTGAGGTTACTTATGCAAACTGTGACATAAACTAAACACACTTTAAGGTATCTTGATGCCTTTATAAACCACAGCTCTGCATGAATCATCTAATACCTTTTCCATGTCCCCAGCACTACTTTTGGAGTATTCCCCAGTGGTCCTTATGAAGAAGAGCCTCTGACAACTCTGAGCTTGTAACTTTCAACACATTTTGTAAAAATGCATTTCATTCCAGAGTTTTTAGAACTGACATACAATATATCATTTGCTACATTTACCCATGTTACTCTTCTGCAAGGTTAAGAAACTCTAGAGGAGGAAAAATAAGGTACAGATCCTGCTGCTACCATGTCTATCCATACTCAGACTTCCAGATGTTCTTGTGAAAAGTTAAGGTATGTTAGAAAAGAAGTGAGAAGTTTCTTAACCTGTCAAAAGCAGAGAACTCCTATGATGTCTTCACTGTCAGACATGGAAGATCGTGTCTGATGTACTGCCCTCCATTGCTTTTCAACGAGTTGCGAAGTTAAGACACAGAACATTTTCTGAGGTATGTGATAGCCTTTCATACCCTTCAGAAGGGTCGACAGTCAGGATTAAGCTTCAGTTGTGCAGTTCTCCTTCTGACTCCCAGGAAGATGTAGTTCCCCTTCTCCCTGACTGGGGAAGCTATCCACTGAAGTACAGCAAAGCTGTATACAAACTAGGAAATTAACAAACAAAAACTATACTTAGTGACAATCACGACTGCATCAGGATATACACATCCATCCCAAACCTTGAAAGCACAGAAATAAAGAGGGGAAAGACTGCTGTATTCCACAACACTTTTCTGTTGCCTAGGCACTGATGATAACACACTCTGAAAGGCTTTCACTTCCACCTTTGGTGGGGGAAAAAACCCCAAACCTCCTGTGCTCTAGAGTAAGAGCTACCAAAGTAAGTTCAGCACGCACTTTCACACATTTCATGCATGTTAATTTACATTGCCTTAACACTAGAAAGAGTTTACTTGATAGTACTGGAGAGCAAATCTAATAGTGATAGGCTGCTGCCTCATCTTTTAGAAATGGCAGTGAAAGCCTTTGGAGTGTGCCACCAAACAGCATCATAGGCAGTATGAAAGTGGAGATGAATATAAAAGTCCTTCCCTCTGACTTTATATTTCCATACTAACAGTGGGTGGATGGAGGGAGTGTAACCCAATGCAATCTTAGACAACACTAAATATAGTTCTGTCTGTTAATACTGGTTAGGTAAAATACCTATGAAATTCATCAAAATATTTTAATGTCTTCCTGGTGTGCAGAAGGGATTGCTAGATTACAGCTTGAGCACTATCCAAAGTTCCAAAGAATTTTAACATCTCAACTGTTCTGAAGTAACAATCCACTAGTTAGATCAGCTGGTAACTTGCAAAAATGTGGATTACTATGCCAGGCAGACATGAAAAAAATTATCACGTGCTGAAATCATTCTTGTCTGATTTCTGGCTAAAGATTGTGCATGTTCAAAATCCAATAAACATCACAGAGAGTGGAACAGATCTGCTCCCGTTTAGGACCTCTAGTAGCAACCATTAAGCATTTTAGAGGGACTGGGAAGAAAGGAAAATAAATAATTTAATTTAGAGCTGCATCTAGTACCTTAGAATAAGGAAACCCAGTTCTCAAGAAGTAATGTTTTAATTCATCACAATATGAAATTAATGTAGAGAAACAAAAAAAAAAAACAACTACCTCAACTCACAGATGAAACAGGTTCACCCATGAACTTAATTAAATCAAGTATTCATCCCAGATGGGAATTATCCTTTATCATCACAGTGATTAAAAACAGACTACACTTTTATTTTCCATTTTACCATATGACTGTATTCAAGAAACATTTTACCAAAGAGCATTTTTCAACTTCAGAAATCCTTTTTTTTAAGTGCTTTTCAGCTCAAATGTTTACAATGATTTTGCCATTAAATAGGAATTAGCTGAAGTAATAACTCAAAAGCATTTTCTAAGAAATGCAGATTTATCAGTTCCAGCTCTAGAGGTTTCATGATGAAAGGAGGTTTCATCACACCTTGTATCTCACACAACATTCTCTAGGTTAAGACCAGAAACTAAAAAATCAAGGGTCTTTCTGGAACTTGTTACACATCTGCAATGAGGCTTTCCATTTAATACAAGGTAATCATTGCAATCACACCTGCAATTGCCAATTTTACTTCCAAGAAATACTAACTTTGAGCTCTCCAATCAAGCATGTTGTAAGCACTCTCCACTGTGCTTTACTTCACAATTTTCTCTAATGAGCCGTTTTCTGCAGTTCCAAAAATCAAGCCCTCATGATGGACACGATTCCATCATGAGGAATTCCATGGTATGTCACCATTACCAGGATAGTTATATCCCACTCACAATCAGAAACACTGGGTTTTAACTTAATTATTGTAACAGTCAGTATTGATTAAACTGGATATGCATTTAGGGCAGTCATTTTTTCACTACAAAGCAAGTGTGTGCTTGGAGATTGAAGGCAGAACAATTACTTTGAATGGGGCCTGAGGGACTCTTAAATGAAATACAGCTTCCACTTTTAAGAAGATGCTTCTTACATTCTTCTTCCCTGGACTTGCATAACACATCAACACACTTCCAATCTTGTCTGTGACATATCCTAAGACAGCTGCTTTTAAAGCTGGATTCTTTTAAATCCACGTGTATTCTGGTGATTTGTTTGACACTGTTTTCTTCCTGATACAAGACTACTGAGAGAGAGAGCTTCCATGCACATAATCACAACTGTTTTTCTATGCAGAGTTAAAGGGCTTTTTTTGCATTTTTAAAGAGTCACCGCTAGAAATGAAGATGTAATACTAATGGCTCATAATAATAATTTCTCTCTCCCTTCTGACCTCACCTTTTCAAGTCACTCTGCAATTCTAATCTGCTCTCAATAGAAAGGCAGCTGGATCTGTGAAAAAATACCCCAAAACATTTAAAAACTGCCAAACACACACATGCACAGACTATTGATTTTGTTCAGGTAGATTAGGCAAGTTCTGTTTTAACAAAGGAGAGGTTATTTTATCCTTACTCGTTTTGAAATAAAAGACATGATGACAGTTTGGAAGACCAAGGATTACCAGGGATACAGATAAGACTCCAGCTAAAGCCTCACTTGTGCCTGAGTAGTGAATATCAGGTGTGAGAGTACTGTGCAAACAAGGACAGGCACCTACTCCTTCATTTGAACACAGGACAATGTGGTACAGTAAATACTTACTAATAAGTTACAGAAGTGAATGCACTACTGAAATAGCTTCTGGTGCACTACAGTTCAAGTTACTTCTAGGACTTTTCATAACTGTATCTTCAGTAGATCAAGAATATGAAAATAGAGACCCCCAAAGTTTTGAAAAAATGCTCTAACAACAAACTTCTTTCCACTGTGACTTCTGATATGTCTCTATGGAATGACTTTCTATTTGGCTTTCTAAAGCTCTTCTTAAGTTTGGAATGTCTCTATACAATTACACATCCTGAAGCAACCCTCCAAAAAACTTGAGAAAAATCAAAAATTTAAGACAATGTATTTGGTTGGACTGCCCCTCAGAAAATACTCTTAGACTTTCAAAAAAAAGCAGAAATGTCCTTCGAGACAGAAAATACTGTGTTTCCAAGGTGGTTGTTGAAGGGTTAAAGAGCAAAAAAAAGACTCTTTACTGAAAGAAACACAAAGGCAAAAACATTTTAACCTTGGTACAAGCAGCAGTAACTACCTTCTCTGCACTGCTACTTGGCACAGCAATTGCACTTGCTGATGTGGGAAAAAAACAAGTGGTATGGCTGCTGATTTTGCACATCACTTTTTGTTAGAAATTCAGCTAATCCACAGATTAACACACAAACCACAATAAAGGCAGAATCAAAATTCTTGGAGCTCTACCAAGGTTAGATAGAGTAACTGTATCGTCCTCTGTATCTGACAAAACACATAACCTCCAACAGTAAAACAAAATCCTGACTGAGAAAGCCAGAGCAAATACCAGTGTAGGGGGTTCCTTTCCTCACAGTCCCTCTTTCATCTTAGTCACATCTTTACATCAAACAAGGACCTACAGAGCTTTCCACCTGCATAAGTTTTTGAGTTTTGCCTAACATAAGGATCTCAATGTTAGATGAGCACTCTCATTTTCAGGAATTTCAGGTATCTTAGCAAAGACTGAAGTATATTTCACAAAGGTATTAACTTTATGTCCTATGTTGTCTGAGATGAAGCCCTCATTGAAGGTATATGAAGCTTTATGCTGCCCCTTCAGCACCTGAACGTTCTTTGTAAGGGAGAATGTAAACCAAAAAGATTCCTAGTGGCACCTGCAAAGGGTATAACACACTCCTCAGTTAAAATTTCCAGCCTTTTCACAGTCTTGTGCAAGAAGTCTGCAAGAAGAGAATTAAATCCACCCCATAGGTGAAGTGGCTTAACCATTTCATGCTAATTCTGATCATGCAGAATGAGTAATCCAGAATCATCATTATAAGAGCAGTAATTAGGCTGCCTTCCAAGGAAAATAGAGGCAACAAGAATGCCTTGGCTACTTTTGCCGATATATTTAGAGACTTGGTTCACTTTCTGTGTAAACATTGTTTCTGCCAGGTTACTAATGAGTAAGACAAATATTTCGAGAGTCTAATATTTCTGACATTTATTGCCATTCCTGAAAGAATAAATGTCTCCAGCTAGACTTTCATGCATCCTCTGCAATCTCTGAAAATACTTTATGTATCCAGTGAGAGAGAAAATAATTGAAAAATATAACTTCAAAACTAAATTTGATTTACATGAGACTGTTATTCAACTGCCTTGATAGAAACACTTTTATTTATCACATAAAGCCTGGTTTCAGGGCCAGGCTGGATTGGGCCATGGGCAACTTGATCTAGTGAATGGCAAACCTGCCCATGGCAGGGGGGCTGGAGCTAATGACCTTTAAGGTCTCTTTCAAACCAAGCCTTCATGATTCTATCATTCACTACAATCTCTTTTTCTAACACTTCTGCAAAAGAGAAGGAATGGGGCAATGTTCTTTGTATAGGATTCGCATGGCAAGGTTTTGGCAGCAGTGGAGGGAGCTACAGGACTGACTTCTGAGAGAAGCTGCCAGAAGCTTCACCCTTGTCTGACAGAGCCAAAGCCACCTGGCTCCAAGATGGACCTACAACTGGCCAAGGCCGAGTCCATCAGCAATGGTGTTAGCAGCTCTGTGACAACTCATTTAAGAAGGGGAAAAAATTATTGGGCAAAAGTAATTGCAGCCAGAGAAGAAAGGAATGAGAATATGTGAGAGAATCAGCCCTGCAGACACCAAGGTCAGTGCAGAAGGAAAGGCAGGAAGTGCTCCAGGTGCCAGAGCACAGATTCCCCTGCAGCCCATGGTGCAGACCATGGTGAGGCAGGATACTCTCCTGCAGCCCATGAAGGACTCCAGAACAGGAGAATACCTGATGGAGTCTGTGACCCCATGGGAAACCCACACTGGGCCAGGGTCCTGGTAAGACTTGTGGCCCCATGGAGAGAGAAGCCCACACTGGAGCAGGCTTGCTGGTGGCACTGGTGACCCCAGAGGGGACCCATGCTGCAGCAGCCTGTTTCTGAAAGACCGTCTGTCATGGGAGGGACCCCCTGCTGGAGCAGGTGAAGGACTTCCCTCCCTGAGGATACAGCAGCAGAAACAATCTGTGATGAATTGATTGTATTCTGCACTGCCAAGGAGAGGAGGAAAAGAATCAGGGATAAAGTTAAGTCCAGAAAGGAAGGAGGGGTGGAGGAAAGGTGCTTTTAAGATTAGTTTTACTTCTCATAACCCACTCTGATTTTGACTGGCAATAAATTCTATTAATTTCTCGACTCTGGTCTTGCCTGTGACAATAATTGGTGAGTAACCTCTCCTTGTCCTTAACTCATGAAACTTCCCTTGTATTTTCTCTCCTCTGACCAGTTGAGGAGAGTCAAAGAGCAGCTTTGGGAGACACCTGACATTCCACCAGGTCAAACCACATCCCTGAGAGACAAGCAAAAAATTCCCTAGTACAGCTGTTCTTGAACAAAACTCCATATTCAGGGAAAACAAAATATATTGAACTGTTTCTTCTTCATCTAGCCAAAGACTTTTCTCTGGGCAAAAGATGTTTCATCTCTCATTTATTCTTCCTTGAGATAAGTCTTGGGAATTCTTCCTGATGGTTGACACTCAGTCCAGACTCAGAACAATGATTTGATCTTTTGGAGCCTAATTGTAATGACTGACATAAGGGAGTGGGATTCATATGCTTCTGTGTGCTATCACTTAATATGAAGGGATTACAACATTTTGTGTATCAGAAAGGGCAAATCCCAGGACAACGTGTTAGATAGCCTCCATTACTGTTCAGTTTTATAAACAGCAGATTCAGATTTGGCTAAGCACATATGCCTAGAATGAGGCACTGTAAGGCCCATTTATGGAAATTATAAAAGGAACTATAAGAAAATATAAACAGATATAAATTACTTTCAAATGTATGTCCATCTCTGATAGTGAAACCAAGAAATATGTGAAATTATTTGAGTCTCAAAGTTTGTAGCATATTCTTTTCACACTTGAGAATTTCTGTATCTTCATGATTGTCAACAGCACATAGCAAATTATTTAAGACAAAATTTTCTTGAGCTTAGCCACGTTTTGGCATTTTCTACCATGACTGTCTTCCCCCCCATAATGTACAGAGGATTAGAAAATTAAATTATTTGAATTTGGAGATTACTGGGCCATTGAGATATTCTATTACACACAGTAATACACTTCTTATATGTAATTATATATCTGTGACAGGTCATACACACAAATATGCACTTTATGCACAAAAAACCACTTGTGCTCCTTCTAGTCTGCAAGACAAAGATTACTGATCATAACTGAAAAGGTTACCTGGATCTGGGCTTTGTTTCCAGCTGTTATATTAGATATTGTCCAGCATGCTTCCTTTTTGATAGATTCTTTTGGGCTGCTTAGCAAGTGCAGCAAACTCTGCAGGGCTGAACAATTCAGAATTACCTGAATACAACAGGAAAAACAAAACAAAACATACCTTAGAAGAAATTTAGGATAAAGATTCACAGGCATAAGGAGTACAATGTCCTGAAAATATAAAAAGCATACCCCATTAGATGATCACAGAGATTTTTTTTTAAAACCACTAAATATACACACAAAAAAAATCAGCAAGAATTAAGAAATAAATGTCTGCAGGAAAACTAAAGAGCAAAACTACCAAGTCTTTCAAGTAAGAGATCACACCTTCATTATGATTTCAGTGTGATCTGAAAACAACAAGACACTAAGCACATTATGAGCAAACAAAAATAAAATTATGGTATTTCCCTCTATTTTTGTACAATTGTAAGCAACAACTACTTCTGTTTTCCACACCTGCTGGCACTGTAGTGCAGAGTGTGACCAGTGGTGTATCCAGCAACATTACGAATGGACAATTCTTATTTTAAAAATTACAAAAATTGCGAAAACTTCAATTTTATAGTGCAGAAAAACTGCAGCAAAATTTCCATTTCCTAAATGACCAAAGTACAACAGAAAACGCCCCAGAACTTGGATGTTACAAGACAGCACCCTTGAGTATGTCATGTGTGATAGTGAAGGACTTTTTAACCCTCTAGAAGAGCACAACAAGATACAAAAAATGAAAAATGAACTTTCGTTTTTGTTTTTAACTTCAATTCTAATAATGAAGCCAAAAGTTGGGAGAGTATACCAAGAAGCACAGTAGTTTTGCCTTGTGTGGCAAAAGCAGACACCTTGGAAAGAACAGTGTGGTACAGAATTTTAGGAGAAATACTCCAGAAAAGCTGAATCATGGTCATGACTTCTGATCATGGAATCTGAGGACTTATTTCCCTTGCTTGCATCCCAACAGGTCAAACCACTTCCCTGAGAGACAAGCAAAAAATTCCCTAGTACAGCTGTTCTTGAACAAAACTCCTAAAAAAACAAAGATTATGGTTCAGGATTTTATCAGGCGTCTGCTGGGACAATTTTTTTTTTTCATGCATGGTTTTAGCCATGTTCAAGCACTGGCACTTGTTAATAGCTGAAAATGAGAAAAAGTAAAACGGAGTTTGTGCCCCAAGGTTTTACAGAAAGTTCTCCAGGAACTGTCTTGTATGTTGCATTCATATTCAGAAATGTATCAGCTCTCAAAGCTGGGCTCTTCCTTTTGATTACTGATTTTTACATGCATCCTGTATCACTTTTTAGCATACAGCACAATCTGCAGGTAGGACTGTCAAACTATCCTACCTATACAGTTCTCTAGAATTTTAGGAAAGCTCACAGTATGCTCCTCAGAAAAAATCATGTACAACAAAAAAAGTTTAAACTATTTTTTAATTAAAATCTAAGATTTTGCAGTGTTTAATAACCTGTATTGCATGTGAATTAGCAATCCCTTGTGGTTTTATCTTTAAGGAAATGATGAAATCACACCTCAATCACTCTTTATGACTGATCTGCGAAACAAATGCCACTGTGAAAAACACAACAACGCCTCTGCAATTCAGCTACACAAAATATATTGTAACAATCAAAAAATCATGCTATCTTCGTCCTAGGTATAAGATATTGAAACAGTGCCCAGGTGCTTAACTCATCTTTAACTCCAGTCTCAGAGTCACAGAACTACAGAAGCATCTCAGTGACAACCTAGTGCCTCTGAAGCACCAGGTTTCCTGCCTTCCAGTTCAATTCCAAGGCAGTGGTGGGAGTCACTGCCTCCTACCGACACTTCTCCAAACAAATGCTAAGACACAGCCACACACCACCCCAAATACAACCAGACACTTGTTTTTAATCATAAATACGATATATTTTCATCCTATCTATGATATATTAATCACAGATATAGCACTGAATGTGACAGGCCTTTGATGGCACTACCAGTGTACATCACTCAGCATAAAATTCAGCCTAAGAGACAGACTTGCATTAAATAAACCAAAAACATCCCACCTTTGAGGGGTATTGCACAGCTGCCCACAAGTCCCAGACACAGCTATCTAATAACTATCACCAGTTCTGGACCAAACTGAAAAACTGAAAACCACATTTTGAAGCAATTCATATCATCAACCTTCACTTTCAAACTTCAAAAGGAACAAGAGGAGGTGCTTGTGAACAGGTTATCACAATTAACAGAAAGATGAATTGCAGTACAACACAAGAGAAAGTTAATCCATACCTGGGTCTGGATATCATCTCCTGTAACAATGTTTCCCACAGCTCGTAAGGCAGGAGATACAACTTTGTAGTCATTGTGCCTGGAATCGACAAAGAAAAATATAAGTATTAATCTTCCCAAAGCATCTCTAGCTTCACATTCTCATGGAAGGAACGTCTTTGAGCCAGGGGAAAACTTCCCTGATAAATCTGACTTTCACTATCTAAATAAACACTCTGATTTTAAACTAATGGTAAGCTCTTCTAGGGTTTCTAAATACTTAGACCTTTAGATGTCACTCAGCAGCATAAAAATAAAATATTAAAAGAATAGAAGCATCCTTGTGAGGAAAAAGTAATTAACTACAAAATACCCTTAATGTAGCACACACAAAGGCCGAGAATGAGACAGAAGAACAGGGACAGAAGTTGTGTGTTTAACCCATCAAACCCTGTTTTGATCATCTTCCATCATTATATGCGTGCCTCCATCATCATTGTTAAATCTGAACTGGAGCAGTAAAGGTGAAGGATTTTTTTTCCTTAAATTAAAACACTTCTTTCTAAAAAGCTACTTAGAGGCAGTATGTTCTATTCATTAATCCAGCATCACATTTGCTCTAATGTTAGAGGTCTTAATAGTCTTTTTATTTACATCACTGAAAACCATTATTCCTTGTTCTTAGGCCATTGAATGGTCCATGTCCTGACCTTGGATCTGAAGCAATGGCTCTGAACCAGGCCAGAAACCTGTGACCCCCAACTCTCACAGCTACACTTTACTGACCAAAATAGGCATGCACTCTTCTACAGTAAGGGTTGAAGAAATTAATTATATTTCAAGTCCCTGGTACTGTCAATTTTAATAAATTGAACTATTTCTTATATTTTTATCTTTGATATCCTATAGGTAATTTCCTTGTTAGGTAACTATAATATAGACTTCAATGACACAATGACAATGTATATTATGGATTTTACAAAAATGTAGTTCTTAGGTGCAGGAAAAAATTTCCCAAAAATCAACAAAATTAGTACAAGAAAAGTTCCATTGCTTTTGTCATTCCCGACAAACAGAGAACACTGAACATACAGGCAAAATTAAAACTCAAATCTTGCTCTTTGGAAATTATAACATTTCAAGACCTATTTAATTAAACTCCTTATTGTTATAATCTTGATGTCAGGGAAAAGAGCGATGCTTGCTTGCAACAGATTTCTTACATCAGCAGTTCCACAAGTCTTCTGCAGACTCCTGCATCAATCACAGCCTGGATTTTATCATTGGGGCCATCAGACAAGTAGGACAAAGCCCAGCAGGCATCAGCTAATACATCTGTATCATTGACAAAGAGCAGCCAGGAAAGCACACTAAGACAAGGTGAAACCTGTAAGACATTAAGAGTAGATACATACAATTAAATGGGCTAGAAGATCTATTATTACATCAGCTAATTTTATCTGTCATTATTGGATTAGGCACTGGCATCTTAAGACTCAGTACTCAGAAAATTTCAGACCTAGCTAGCACTTCCGTGCAGGACTGTAGCTATACAAGCATGGAGAAGCATGTCTCCAGAAAAGCACCACAGCAACTCTTCAACCTCTACAGAACAACATCTGCCAATGAAACTCAGACTTGACCACTAAGAGGTGCCATGTGATGCCCAAGAGCAGCCAAGATGTGCAGGGTTTTGTTCTGCTGTGGGACAGTGGTCTCCAGCACATGAACAGTAACAAAAAGTTAGGAGGCAGCTGTGTTAAAACAGTGGTTGTGAATGTCTGCCCAAAGGACTAAACAAAAAACTTTAAAAACCATCTGTAAGAAGCCTATCAAATATTTCAGAATTTCTCAGAAACACTCCTCCAGTTTAGTTCAAATTTCACCACCTGAAACTAATAATTTGGCTATCAGCACTTCACAACACATTTTCTTTCAAGCATCTCTTACCTTGGCAAAATCCGGAGGAGGATTTTTCCCTCTGCAGAGGTTGGACAGAGCCCATACAGCATTTCGAGTCATAGTGAGACGATTCTGTTTTGAAAGCAATCTAAAACAAACCAACAAAAAAAATTACAACCCTTGCTTTTAAAAAATCAAAGCCAGGCAATCCCATTAACTGTATGAACCATTAAATCAAATTCTTTTTAATATACACCAGGGCAAAAGATGATAGGTTTTTTATTATAAAAATACATCCTAAATAAAATCATCCTTGATGTCTACTAACACATGCTAGATATAGGAATCTAGTATCCCAACTAAAAAACAGTAAACATTACACTAAATTTCACTCAAATGCTTAGATACGATGTGGCAGATTAACAGTCAAAAAGCTGCAGGAACTGTGGCAAAATTACTCCAAGGAGGAGGACATGCAGGTAGTTTTGAAGACTACTTTCATAGCCAAACTGCATTTTTATGCCAGTCTCAGACTATGAGTCCCACTTTGGCCTAGGAAAATGCAGAAAGGCAGGACTTAATTTTCCCACAAGTCTAACAATTCACTTTCTTTTTCTCATAGCCATCTCCCACTGTACCAATGTCTTTATGAGAGTATGGCAGAATTCCCCTGCTGCACACTGTGCAAAGGACAGAGACTGAGTAATCGTAATTTGGACATGAACAACACAAGATGGTGTCATTGTTTCAGCAGTAATATGCTCCTTTAGCAGGGAACCATCAAGATAATTAACAGGCTAGAGAAATTACATGCAATGGGACATCAGTGACCTGAATTTGTTCAGCCTTAGAAGGAGATAGTGTGACAGGAGATACAACTGCTGCCAACAACACTTTAACAGGTGGATACAGAAAACAGGAAGTCAGATCCTTCTCAAAGGTGCATAGTGACAAGACAAGAGGCACTGTCACGAGGTAAAGCACAGAAAATTCTGATTAGGTATCAGAACACTGTGTTTCACCACGCCATGACCAAACACCGCAACAGGTTACCCCAGGTAGTTACGGAATCTACTTTTGATGTTCCAAATTTGACTGGTTAAGTAGTTGAGCAATCTAATCTGTTCTCACCTGCTATGAGTAAAGGCTTTGAGTAGATTACCTCCAAAGGTGCCTTTCAACTTAAATTATTCTGTGACTCTAAAATAAGCCCAGACATCCACCTACACTGTAGAATAAAATAGTTCCAGCTTAGCTGCTTCTAAAACATGTTTCCATTTTAGCTTCATTTAAAAAGTAGTTCAGGACTACTTTTTAAAAACTGCGATTAGAAAACAGCATTATTATTCTTCAAGGCAAAACCCAAATTTCAGTCTTATCAGGGACTCAAGCAAAATTCTGGAAAACATATTAAAACACACTTACTGCAATAAAGGGGGCAAGATATTACAGTCCAAAACATAGTCTCTGCACATAGTGCTATCTCCAGCAATGTTGCCAAGAGCCCATACTGCCTGCAATGAAAAACAGAATAATTGCTTTTATTCTCAAAATTCCATAAGTTTAACATATGTATTAGAGTTGGGAGATAATCTGTTCTCACTGTTAGGTTCTGGACAATGTACAGAAGGGGAATGCATTCTGGTTGCAAATTACATGTATACACTCAAGCTCATTATACAATTCAGGAATATTTATGGAGATCTAAGAAGAACACCATAACAGCAAACATGTATGTCTCCCAAGACTGTGCAGGCAGACATACCCTTGCTCCGTCCCCAACGTAAAAGATGAGCTCACCTCCACAGGCTTAGGAACATTCTAATTCTACACTCCTTGTTCACAGCTAAAACCAGATGTTTGTAGCATAGGTCAAGCAAGTCTGTATCTACCCATAAATGTTTGTGTGGAACAGCTCATATTAGTATTTACTATGAAGCCATAAAATCATGCACTTTTTACAGTCATAAATAAAAATTAGAATGCATGTTCAAGATAAGTCAATATTCAGAATCAAAGAGTTCATATGGACCTGGACATATATTCTTTAAAATAAAACTATATGAGATAGAACCAGTGTTGCTGATTAAGTCATATGCATGGCAAAATGTAAGGGTTTGGACATCAGTACTACCCCTAACTTCATTTTGAGATCAAAAATACCAGAATTAAAGCATCATGAAATCCATCTTCTGTAATATGATGAGAATAAAAGATTTAATGGGTTTTGATTTATACATTTGAGCTAAGTGATGTTTTTTACATCACTGTCTACTAGTATGAGATCTCTAACTTTAGAAAGTAGAAATAGTCTATGTCAAGTATAAACACAATTTTATTTTCCATGCAAATTACAGTATTTTTTCACACAAGAAAGCTTATGAAGTTCTATTTACTTTATTTACTTTAAGTGTCATATCAAATAAATACATGTATCTGCTTATTTGGTTGATGTATTTGGCTCTTGGCTTTACAGACACAAATATCTACACAACCACTGGAAGTACTTCCAATTCTGCATATAGAGGACAAAAGCAATCCTATTTGTCATGGATAGTAGCTGAATGTCCTCCCCAAATTTCTCTTCCGTTGAAGGCTATGTATTTAGCTGCAGTAAGATGAGTTATAGTCAATAACTATTTCTCCAATGGAACAAAGCAAGTTTCTCACACAAAATAAACATGTTCTTCTCTCTCTCTACACCTATTTGAAATAAAATGCTCCTCTAAAAAAACTGACAGAATTGCCAATTTTTTTACTTAAAGGAAATTTTCTGATAACCTGAAATAAACATATTTGTTCATTTTCAGTATGGTGCCAACTAATTTAATGCATTAGGTTTCTCCTATAACTTGTTTTCAAACAGTGGCAAAAAGATGCTACTTTAAAATACAAGACTCCAATCACTCCAGAGGCCCAAATCCACTAGCAAACCCTGCAAAACAAAGACAGCTAAAACCAGAAGTATATACAGAATGTAGATATAGAGGTCAGCTTGCTAGATACAAAATAAAGAGGCTCCTCCTCTGTACCAGTACTACCAACAACAGCACAGGATCGGAGCCATTCAACTGCAAGCTGTGAAGAGAGTAGGCGACTGTTCTGGGGAAGGATTAGTTTGTTTTGTTTTCTACTGTTTTCCAGGCTTCTGCTGTCAGCCACAATCAGAGGCAGGGCACGAGACTATACTGACCTGTGCTGTGAAACAGCACAGCCATTATTACTATGCAATGTTTTCCCAAAACTGATCTTCATCATCATTATTCATTCTAATTCTTATTCTTTTTACTACTGTTGTAACAACAGTTTATCTAAAAAGCATAACTTTGCGTCTGGCAGCTTCTTGGGCTCAAGGCACAGAAGACAGCTTCCAGAAAAATTTATCTTAAGAGACAGAACACATCCCACCTCCTGCAAAATTTAACTCATCTTAGAACTTTAAGGAGCCACAACTGTTACTCACCCCAATATTTGCACTGCTACAGTAAGGAGAAGCCTGAGGAATGAACCAAAGATTTCAGACAGTTCTAAATAAACTTGTGAATCTTCTAAAACCATTATGTGAGGAAAAATGTTAGAATTTGGAATCATTCTCTTTCATTGAAATGTGAGTAATTTTGTATGAAGACACAGTCCCTTGCCTGGACACCCTTACACAGGCAAAAAACAAGGAAGCCCTATTTCATTTGTCTGTGTCTTTGTTTCTGCCATTATAGCAATATCTATTTTTAAGGTTGACAAGAGTGATAATCACTTAAACCAAGAATCCATTCTGACCCTGAATGACTGACTGGTTTTGCAACAGCAAATCTCACATCAAAAAGTCTGACCAGGGAAGTCAAATAGCACCTCTGCTTTCCCATTATTCAGTTTTTTTAAGGCAAGGAAAGTGGCTGAGTAGTCTGGTTTCACAGGACCTGGTAAGAGAAGATGTTGCAAGAAATCCTTGTAATGCTAACGACTGACAGGTTACAAGATGCCAATTAATTGAAATACCTTTAGAAAAATATGAAATGTTTCATTCAGTAAGGAGGATATCTTTCCTTAGGGAATTATTTTTGCTCTTCAGATAAGTAAAGAACGCTAGTCAAGCTCATTTAAATTCATCAAACACTGCCATAAATACAAAGCTCTGTCATGGTTTCCACAAACACATGAAAAATGACAAGTTTCTTCAGGGTTTGTTTGTCTGAATAATATTCAATTATTTCTATTTCTTCTTTTGTGCACTCCTCAAGATGCAAATACTTGCCACAGTATTTAGGCTTTGGCTTCATTCTACACAACTCAAAAGTTTTCATGTCCATTTCTGGATAGTTGCAGAAACAAAAGCATATTTAATTCCATTAAATTTTAGAGTTTATTCAAACAAAAAAATATATTAGACTGAAAAAAATCCATTTCAGTACCTTCTACAGTCTAAATCCCAACTTAAAGATGACATTAATTTTAAGAGTTGTAGCCTGATTTTTTAACCCATATCTTAGGTAGAAAGCTGTGTGCAAACTGAAAGTGCAAATGTTGCCATGTTAATTGACAGCACC
Source organism: Toxostoma redivivum (assembly GCA_013397375.1). Taxonomy (NCBI): domain Eukaryota; kingdom Metazoa; phylum Chordata; class Aves; order Passeriformes; family Mimidae; genus Toxostoma; species Toxostoma redivivum. The sequence goes on along the minus strand of VXBI01004924.1, from coordinate 22,372 downwards.
TATTTTTATACCTTGCAATTTTCATTTATTGCTAACAGTGGAGTATGGTTTGTAAATCAAAGTAAATCTTTGGTCTATTTTACTCATCACTCAATTCCAGTGTTTTTTCCTGCAGTGCTGGACAACTTCAGTAGTCAGTAAAAGTGAAGTGCAAGTCCTGTAGAGTACTGTTGAACCATATGGTGCCTTCTGTGAATAATCCATGTGCTTTTTGACAACTCCCCACTTTCCCCTGGATTCTTAAGATTCTCAGCCATTATTTCCTTGGATATTTAAATTACGTGATTAAGCCAATCACCAACAACGTGTAGAGTTTGTCTCTAAGTAGAGCAGAAATATTATGAAGAATCAATACTTTCTCAACATTTGGATGCTGACTTGGGAAAAGGATCCAATGCTGAGATGAAGATGGTGAAGATTAGCCTGCATACAAGTATGACTGGCCAAGTGAACACAAGGAAGGACACCAGAAGGACACATGATGACTGCTACTATGTCCTAACACAGAAAACATCTTTCTTTCCGTGGTCCTTCTCACATCACATCTGACAAAAAGAGAAAGTAGCTCATCCTCACACCTTGACTGTTTGTCCTGATTTTGATTACCAAGCTTGTTAGTAAATACTGTTTATGTAAAAGCCAGAGCCTGGACACCAGACTCATGGGTCAGCTCTGCCAAGCAAGTGATGGTTACCAAAAGGAATAGTAATACAACTAGAAATGGAAAAATACTGAGAGAGAAACATACTGGTTGCTCAACTGAAAATGCAAACTTTCCCAAAGGGGAACAGGGCAGCTAGGGATGCTCATGCCACCAGCTGTCCAGCAGAGCACAATGACACGTATCTGTAACTGTGAGACTGTCTCGATCCTCCTCAACAGGCAGCATAATGCCTTGCACGGGATTTGAAGGAAATTCCATGTTCATCAAGGAAACCCAAGTTGACATCTTGGTTTTAAGAACCAGAGCAGAGAAAGTCAGGAAAGAACTGTAGCTAAGACACTGCTGAAGCCACATCAACCTTAAGCACATCTAAAGGGCTTTGATGGAGTCTTTCAATATAAATTATTTCAGGCAAGCAGATCAAAATTCCTAAGTGTCTTTTGGAAGAAAAAAGCCGTGATAAGTAGAAAAGGGCTAGGATATATGCCACTGACTAAACCTAAAAATCAGTACACTAAAAAGAGAAATGAGGAGCAGTAGGGAGATGTAGCCAAAGTGTTTTTTATAAATAATGCAGATGTAGACTCTGTGATAAATTTAATTTCTCTGATGGGTAAAATGTATGCTAAACGGTTTGAGCACTGATCATAGAAAAAGACTGACACACAATGCAAGTAATGAAAGAGTTAAAGGATGGTAGGCTAATTAAATGAGGCCTGCACAACTTAATGGGAAACAGATCTTGTCAAAGGATGTAAGGTACCATTTCATTAACATACATGTTGCTTATTAAACACAGCTATAAAGATTCCTTCACACACTTCAATGAAACAGCTGATTTAGAATCTTCACTACACTCAGAAACTAGCATATGCAAAGGAAAAAAGTGTAAAATTAACACTGGCTTATAAATATGAAAAATATATGTTGAGAACATTGTGATCAGAAGATAAGATACCCTGGTAACTGTTCCTGAGACACTGCTAAGGGAAGTTAAAAATAAAAGACAAAGTAAACATGTAAATCTTTAAAACTCACTTACTGTGAAACAAAAACAGTGGATAATGACTAGCCAATAAGTAAGATATTATACATATTTTTCGTATATTTAATTTATGTATATTTTTATGCTATGCTACATATTCAAAATAATTTTATAACCTAACATTTCCTTCTACAGAATTGCTATTCCAGTTAGAACAAGGAAAGACTTCCTAAAAACAGCCTTCAATACTTTTTTCTCTCTTCATCTTTTACTCTATGATTACAGAGTTAGCTTCTGGCCCCTGTGCCCTCAACACCTCGTCATATTTTCTGTATTTTCCTGTATTTTCGTAATTTGCTGCAAATGCAGTTGCTTGCAAATAATAATCTTCACAGTATTACAGTGAGATACAATCAGGGTGATCATTTTAAGGTAAAATTGTAGCTAAATATCACCTAGTTTCAGAAATCCAACTTGAAAATTCCAGGATCAGACATGCTCAAAACACAGGCCTAACTATAAAAATCACTGCTGAGTTGTCCTCAATTACAAAATTAAAATATTTCACCCTGAGCATTAAAAGACCCCAGAACAAGTATCCACGTACTGAAAACTCAGAGAATGAAATCGTACCGCATCAGACACTAAGCAGTAGAAACATTTTTCTCACAAAAGGCTATTTCTCTACAATCGGCTCAATTGTAAGAATTTCTTCCCTATTCTCCACTATGCACTATAATTTGTTCCAACTTTAACAAACAGGGTCACAGTGTAACAAATAAAAGCCTCCTTTACTACCCACTCATCTGTTACCAGGGCAACAATCTGTGCATATACTGAATGAGACAAGAGTCATCTGGAAAAATACTATGCAATTTGTACGACTGCTATCCTGTAATAAAGAAGTACAAGAGCTAACTTCTCAGTGCTTATACACTTCTAATTTTTGTTTCAGAAGATACTATGATGAAGTGCTTGGGGCTTTTTAAAGCTGTTTGGAAAAAAGTAGGATTATTCCTTTGTTGGCCAGCATTAAACTCCATGTCAGCTGTGAGCAGGGCTGCAATCTCAAGAGCTGCAGCACAGAAACCTACTATGAAACAGTGTAAGTAACCCTTTGCCATGGTACATTTTCCTTCTTCAGCATAGCTTACTACGGAGCAATTTGTAACTGGTACTTTGAGATTACCAGCAAGAGAGATCTTGAATTTGGCAGCATTTTAACTGCATGGAAAAATATTTTTTAGTAATAACAACCAAGCCATTCTGCCTGCCTGCAATCTGAATTTTAATGTCAGCAGTTTATCAGGAGGGAGTGAGAGGGGAAGGAGCCAGATAAACTGTGGCACCTAAGCTCTTCCGTTAATTCACCCATTATAAGATTGAAGGCTGCACAACTTAATCTGAACAGGTTTGCTCTTCACACCTGCTCTCTGAACATCAGCAGGGATGATAACAACCTAACAAAAAAGCAAGTTAGCTCTCACACAGAGTATCAATCATTAGGAGAAAAAAAAGTAAGAATAGCCTTTACTATATACAGAGTATCAATCATTCTGCAGGAACAGCACTCTTCAAGTGATGGCTGAATTTGGAAAGCAATGCTACCAAGTTCAACCCCCAAAATACAACATCTGAAAGGCTCCGTATAGCTAAGTCCGGATGGATTTTCACATGGGCAGAACACAGCATTTATTTGCCATTTTGGCAAGTTCCCTATCATACTTCTAATTTCTACAACAGCAGACTCAACTCCTCAAAGCTAAAGCAATGGACAAAAGATACTCCTTATTTTCTTTAACACTTTTTCAAACACCTGAGTTCCATTCCTCTTTAAAAGCCTTCTCAACAATAATTCAGTCTGAGACAGAACATTGAAAATGAAAAGATACAAAGTGGAGTAACTTGAAAGCTACAAGCAACTAAGAAAAAATTTATCTTGTGGAAAATGTTAGGCAACCTTAAGTACAGGTGGTACATTCTGAGCCAGCTACAAGAAAGAAAGGCAAGTTACACAAAGCAGTCCAATGTTTATGAGTTGGGACTCCTCCAGTCATGCATCTCAATACAGCCAAATGCAAGGTCAGACATCTAGAACACAGAATAGAGGTCACACTTACAGGACGGAGAACTGAACCCTGAAGTCAGTGACTGATAAGATGATATTGGATAATCAGCTTAACCTGAGCTCACAGCCACCTTCTGTGGCAAGGAGTCCACAAAGACACTGGATATTTACACACCAAAGTATCGAGCAGAAGTGAAAATGAGTAAAATGTCTCTGCAAAAAACAATGCTGAAAGAGTGCTACTGGGATAGCCAGTGCTTGTCATTTCACCACCACAAAAAGATACTGAAACTAAGAAATGTTCAGAAAAAGGTCACCAAAAAACAAACCAACCACCACAGAAATGTTCTCAAAATGAGAATTCAGTGCTTAATTTCATTTACTCAAGTAAAGCCTAAACCATGGTCTACAAGTAGCTATATGAAAAATACACTGAACTTATTATTAATGGAGTAGAGAATGTAACAAAAGCAATACCAGGACCCAAAGATAGTCGAGGTATATAGTAAAGGTACAAACTTTCAAGTTAGGATTTGGCTGAAACCAAATTTGTCAAAATCATTAAAGTTTCATCACCCTAAGTCTTCAAAGCAAGATTGTATGTTTGAAGTACATCTTTGTTCAAACACAAGTTACAGACCTCAAATGGACACCACTGAATCAAATGTTTGGTCTGTGATCCCTGTGGGCCTTGAAGAATATTCATGTATGCTATAAGGAGCTTGGAGAACAAACTATAATTTCCACTCATGCTTTATCTTGAGGAGAAACAGACATGAAGTTTTCATATCTAAAGCAACTATACAAACAAGGGTCCCTGAATTCCTCAATAAACAGAAATATATTAACCTGTTAGAGAACAAAATGAATTACCCCATTAGTTATGGTTAAATATATAATTTCCAGAAAGAGAAAAATGCAATACCTGCTTAGGTAACTTAACACATACTAAGCACTAAGCAAGTGTTGTGCAAAATTGCACAACATACACTGCATTTTCTCTAAAGGCTTTCTTACAGGATAGCCTTGCTCCTTTCCAGAGAAGGGGAAAAAACGCCAACAAAATACCAAACAAACAAAACAACAAAAAGTCAGACAAAAAAGCCTCCAGTTCCACAAATTAACACACACAAAATTCAACACTGTTCTCAATCTTTACCTGCTCCTGAACATCTTCAAACTCTGAACTAAGCAGCTCTATGAAGATGGGGACAGCTCCAGCTTGGATCACTATTCGAGTCTGAAGGGAATTTCCTGAGGCAATATTTGTCAGCACCCACGCAGCTTCAAACTGGAAAACAAAATACAAGTCAGTTAACTAGGAGCTTTCTATGCCACACCAAACATGGAGACTAAATGTCTTTTAAAACCAGAGAGATCTAGCATATTTGGCATAGGAAAAACATGAGATATTATTAGTTAACAGACAGTTTGCAAAGAACCAGAATCATGTGTTTAAAAGTTATCACTGTCACTAGAAACAAAAATTTGCAGCAGTTCCTTATGAGAACATCGGGTTTGCTTGGCTTTTCAAAAGCCTTTTTTTTGCTATGCATTTATGTTACCTTTGCCTTTCTCACTGGCTAAGAACCTGTACACAAATGAATGTGCTTTCCCACGACATGACACCTGCATTCACTGAATCACCAGTGTTACTCCTGAAGTTGCAGGAGAAGACACATTGTTTGACAAAACTTCATGGATATGAAGCAAATAAAGATCTAAAAGAGATTTTTAAAAATCAACCAAACAAATAACAGATTTCTAAAAAGCAACTCAAAGTTCTTCTCACCAACTCTGGTGATCAGTACTGATGCCAAATGTTATTAGTGTATGATGCTTTTATTCACAACTTAAAGCAAAAGCGAGATTCTGAACACTTTGCATCTTGTAACTGTTTTTGTAATTTATTATTTTAATCTCAACTTGCAAAAGCGTTAACTTTTTAAAATGAAATGCAAATTTTAACCCTGAGACCTCAGGCCTCAGAAAACACAGATTCTTGATTTCAGTAGATTTCAGTGGATTTCAGTAGATTTCTGCATGCTTTCAGCCCAAAGATTATTACACTACACTAGCAAATTTACATCTTATCAGGTACATCTTGTTCAGAATCTGTAGATTTAAGACTGCTTAATGTTGAATGAAAAGTAAAAACCAACAAACAGTAAAAATGGAAAGGTGTAATCTATAAATGACCGATTTTGTTATTACCAAAAGATGCTGATCTAGCAGTATTCCAGTGGAAATACTGACATACTCCAAAAACTATCTGTCTCTGAAGAGCAGCAAGGGCTTATATTTAGGGTTTAATCATAAAAAAAATTCCTGCTAAGGAGTTGCACCAAATCCTGAAATGTGCCTGAAATAAGAACTCAAGAATTAAGCCTAGACTTCTAAGGCTTTTCATTTGTGCTATTAAAGACTTTGGTTTTGAAAATACAATTAATTAATACAATTAATACTGCCCTTCTGATCAACTGAGCATTCTAGTAAGATGTGATCAGAATAAACAATTCCAAAATACATCACTGCAACACAAGGAGTATGGGCTGCAAAATGAAGTAGAAACACACAAAGTCAAAACTGCAAGATTCATCATTATGAACAAGAAGCAAAAGAGTATGACCAGAGCCACAGGCCAACATCAAATGTTGCTTTCCTGTAATTCTACTTTCTCTGAAGTGATATCCAGTGCTCTGAGGTACGATTACTCATCTTTCAAGCACAGAGGTTTCTTATCCATATTTTAAAGTTTGTCCTCCAGCTTCCTACTGGTACCACCAGCTTGAACAATTCACAGCTTGGAGACTCACAATCTCCACTGTAAGTCACAGAAATGTTAGAGAGTTTCTCTCCTTCTCTGTGGACACCTGATGCTCCAGGATGTATAAATTAAAGAACAGTCACACGTTAATGGCAAAGACATCTGTGTGGTGCTGTTCTTTTTTAAGATTCCTCTCTCCAAGTGAGACAAATGTACTTGTTCATGTATAGCTAAAGTGTCCCTGGAGAACAGGGAAGCTTTTTTAAGTCTTCCATTCACCTTGAGTAAAAACAAGGTAAGATAGAGGAATTCCTAACAAATCGGGCCTTCTTATCACTGATGTCAGAGGTCTAGTTTTTGCAGGATATTCCACTGACAACACAGAAGAAAAACAGACCATAAATTCCCATAAAGTTCCAAATTCATCAACACGGAAGTTGCTATATTCAATCCACCATACAAGCAGCTACAAATTATACTTCACTGTCTCAGAAAAGAGTTGAAAATCCGTTCCTTCTATAGCTAGGCCTACAGTTAGAAATGCCTAGAATGCCAAGCCCAAAGGAGTATTTTTGGAAACAATGACAGAGCAAATACAAATATTAAAAAGTGAGGTCCAGAGAACTTCCCAGATGATCACAGCGAAAGTTCTACCTGCAGACCCTAAACTGCCAAGCAGGCAGAGAGATTTGGCAAGATGGAGGAAAATTACCCAGGCAGAATGGAATATCAAGAGCAGCATACTCAAGCTTGTATTTTCACTGCTTTCCTACAAACTCTGTAAGACAAGTTTGCACATTTCCACTCTGACTGATTTTTCCTATTTCCATGTAAAAATCAATACATGTTACACCAATAAGGCCACGAGAACTGCTTCTATTTATCTGCCTGTCTTAGGTTTCTATACTAGACCCTATAAGTAATAAAAGGCATTCCATCTTTATTTTTTTTTTACATCAGAGAGCTTAAAAATTTTCCACTGGAGCTGCAAACCAACCAGCTTAAATCTGATACATATGCTTAGTTACTGTCCCCAGACTCCTCAAGGGAAGCTAACAGACCTCTGGAATTCTGTGCATAACGATTTGAAAAGTACTACCAGTAAATTATTTCTCTATGTGTAAAAAAACCTGTAATTTTTTGCATATTTTCAGTCAACAAAATTTAGATTTCACACTGCATTCACAAACCTGTTGCCTTATGCATTTTGAAAGATCACTGATTCTAATCTAAGTGCTGTATTTAATGGTTACATGTTAACATATTTTTTCCTTAACCAGATGATTTGTTTTCTTTCACTTTGTACTAGCTAAGACAGCTGGAAATAAGACAAAAGTCTAAGAAAAATTAACCACCATTGTAGCATACAAAATGCAGTTTTTTTAAACCACAGTAAGGTTTTCCACCTTTCTGTGTTTATCATTACAGACTGTATTTCTAATTCTAAACTTTTTTTACTTTGATTAATGTAAATCCTAATTCTAAAGATTCTAAAGTGTCTTCAATTAGTACAAAGAAGACAAACATTAAAGTTTAACAGCTTTTTATCTGTAGAGTTCCAAATTTCAAGCTCTGTTTTTGTTGAAGTCTGAAGACCCCATCCTATCAATCACTCAATGCATGTCAGACATCTCTCTCTCCCGTCCTGTACCCAGAAGTCTTGCCAGAAATTCTGATGACAAAATAGCTTTTGTAACACAGTGAAGAAAGAGAGGAAGTATAGCTGAACAAATCACTGATTTTTTCCTATCTATTTGCCTAACCAAATGCCTTTCTAAACTAGGAAGACAGATACATTCATATTTTTATACCTGTAATGTACAGTTTTCTTTCCGCTTCAGGAACTCCACAAACCTGGCCACCACTCCTTGGGTGCTTATGACTTCGTCTATTGGAGGATTTGGTTCTGTTTAAAACAAGAAATAAAATTAAATACTTTCATTTCTTTGTAAGGAAATTCTCAAATTACTGCATCAAAACAGTATCCAGTGACATACTGACTACTCTTTTCTTGGAGTGTGCTCTTTTTCTACAATACTTCACTAAAAGGCAACTGATTCCTATCTGCCAACTTAAGAAAACTCCAGAGTATGAGGTAATAAGATAACATGATTCAATGCACTGACGCACTCAGTCGTTTAGGCCGATTTCAGAACAGCAGCTCTGTGCAGTCACTCTGGCATGCACACGTGCAGAGGAACTTTGGTATATCAGCATATTTGGGCCACAGAGACACTGCCTACAACACTTAAACCTACATCCAAGAGGAGATGTCACATCTGCAACAGTCAGTACAGATTTCAAGGAAAGAAGCAACTATTACATACATCAAGTTGACATTGTGTCAAGCAAAGCTTGACCCAGAAATTTCAGTGTGAAACTCAATTTTACTTGCTGTCAAAGTAAAACTACATGCTAGGGAGGCTTCTACAGTTTTCTCTAAGTAATTTCAGCCCTTACCTTTAGAAAGCAGCTTTCGGAACTTCTGGGTGGCTGAGAGCTGCTGTTCTGGACTATTGGAGAAAATCATCTCAATCATATCAGCGGTGATGACTGCACTCTAACATTTAGGTGTGGAAACAGAATGAGGGTGATAGACAGCAAAATGAGAAAAAAATCTGGAATTAGCATCAGACAGGATACATTTGCTAAAACAGTATGCGGTTTATTTCTTATTAAAAAAAAAACAAAAAACATTATAATGGTAAACATTATGGACATTAAAGGACTTATTATATATGTACATCTACATAAGGCAGCATCATTCTCAAGCGCAGCTTTGCTTTACTGAAAAGCTAAAATTCAAATTTTCCTCAAGAAATGACAAGAAAATTACTCTTCAGAATTTTTCAGAGATATTCTCTCCCTTCCTCTAAATTAAATGTAAAATTGTCAGCTTTAACAAAAAGTAATTATGCTAGCATTTTGATTTCCCTAACATATATATTTTTACTTACTCTCTTACATCAAAACATATAGAACCTGTCATTTCTAAAAGACTTGACAAACCTAATGCTTGTTACCAACATCAAGTAGAGGTATTAAATTTCCATGATACTGATGGATTCCAATATGACTACATTAAATCAGCAATCTTTCTTATGCTAGGTAAAATCTGACATTCTGTTCACCACATATAAAGAAACATGTAAAGAAACATACGAAAAGTCAGATTTTTTTCTTCCACTTCTAATCTAAATCTTCAGATACATCTGATCCCAACCCTTAGACAGACAGGGAGACAGATGACAGCGCTCAAAATACTTAAGCATTGTCTGTAACAGCCAACAGCTCCAACTGTTAAGAGCCTGAAATTTATGGCATTTAACACAGCAAACTAT
>VXBI01004924.1:0-12223 GCA_013397375.1 Toxostoma redivivum | reverse complement strand
ATTTCATTCCCATCACATCACTGCATGACAGACTTGCCCAGATTCACCCAATATTGTATTCATTTCTCATCACTTACAGAAGTCATCTCCATGTTGTTCATCTGAGCTTCATGGAAGCCCCCATCTGACATCACTTCCTCCTCCGCTTCTTCCTCAGCTGTTGCAACATTTCGGCGTTTAAACAACTAAAGAGAGAAAGTATTTAACATATACATATATTTAATATATATTACATATATATATTTTTAATATATATATTACATAGCCAATACATACACAGCATGTTGCGTTAGGCTGATATAGAAACTACACAGGCTATCACCTGAGAGGAGGCAGTAGGCAGTACACTGGCAACAGGACTTCAACTGACAGCACATGGAGAAAGCTTAGCCGTGGAGTAAATGAAAACAGCAGTGTGCTAAAATATAGGTTCCTAACATTTCTGGAAAATGTTCACTGATATCCACTTCTCTTCTTCACCATCTGTCTCCACTACAAGCTGTTTAGCTTGCACACCATTGCTTTTTTGCAGAGGATGCTGGGGTTCAAAGACCTGATAAATTCCTGTATATTACACATCTTCATACAACACCTGCAGGGGCTCTGACAGTCAAGTTACAGTGGCAAAGAGCACTCTGGAGAATGATCATACCTAGATGAGCAGAATTTGGTTGCTATGACTTAGAGAAGGTACCCAGTTTAAGATGACATGAGAAGAGCTGGAGAAGCTGCAGCTACTGGTCAGACAATTTGTTCAAACCCTCAATCTGCTCTGGCCAATGTTACACTTGAGTGAATGAGGAGCATTCTATGTTTTGTAAAGCCTGAAGAAGAGGCAGTAAAGTGTGCAAGTGACTCTGATTTCAGACTGACTATGAATTTGGAGGGCAGAACAACTAAGAAGGTGCTTGGGAGAAGCAGAGACACTGCAAGACAGGACTGTTTAAGGACTGGTCACAGGTATCTCAACTGCTGTGCATTACCTGCTCCTCTCTCTTTTGCTTCCGTAGCTGAAGACCCTCTTCCTCCCGCCTGCGACGCATCTCGTCAGGGTTTAGAGATTTGTTCTTGTAGCTCTTCAGCCGGAAATTCTCTTTTCCTGAGGTCGTCATGACTCCTTCACAATGCAATTAACAAAAGAAGACAAAATTACTCTTCAACAACACATCATTTATATTGTGTCCACTCCTTAAACTCTGTAGCCATGAACTTCCAGACACTGTCCCTCTACATTCCATCACCTAACTTCCAATAAAATTTAAAAGGTGGAAAGTAAAATTTCACAGAACTGTCACTTCGGTGTGTCAGTTCTTTACATCAGTCCAACAAACTTTTATTTTTTCTGAGGCTTCAGATAGTAAGTAAAATATTTTATTAAGAAGTAAGGTCTTTAAGGCAGAGTATAATATAGCCTGGGCTAAAAAGAAAACTGCACTAAAAAATGTTAACATTAGTCCACACCGAGAATTAGCCAAATTACATACTCCTGTCTTTATTCAGAAATGAATGTGTCTTAGCTGCTTTTCAGCTTGATTTACTTTGCCTGTGAGTACAGGGGCTTTTTCTTTTTGCACTTCATATCCAATGTTTTAAGTTAATTCAACACAACCCTGTTGAAGAAACTTGAAGAAACCCTGTGTTCCTTCTATCCAGACAAGGCCTACAAGGAAATTGAAACAAAAATGTTAGGTGAAGATGATTTAACCATTGAAAATGCTCAGTCCTGCAAAGAAAGCAGTGCTATTGTTCCCTACTCCCCACCCCCAGTCCCTAATCCTGCCACTGTTTATGCAGAGGGGCCTTTTTTCAGTCTGCGATTTCCAAGTACCATCTGTTTTACGTAACTTAGTGGGTCAGCATTTATAGCTGCCCACGATGATTTGCACATGTACAACACCACACTTTGGAGTCACTTAGCATAATGCAGTAGCTGGAGAACTGTGTGGAAATAACTCATCCTCCTGAAAGCAATGGGTGTGGATCAGGTCTCTACTCTTAGCACTCCATTGTGCTGCTACTTCTCTCCTTACATCATCCCTTTAAATCCAAAAGAGGCTGGGAAGCAAGTTCTCAACATGTCAGTGTTACCATGCATCTTCACAGAGATGCAGAGTCTCCAACATGTTGTAAATCCTGCAACACAAAATTTAGGAAGCTGCACTATATAAAAAGTTACTCTACAGGACTTTTAAAGGTCTCTTTCAAATGCTCTAGCATACTGTATTAAATAAGCTACCTTCCTCAAATTTCATAAGCACAGAATCACCAGATGATAAATGATTTCCTGTGCACTTTTTACTTTAAAATGGAACCAACATGAGTCTATACAGATTCTCAACAGTTTAGGTTTCCTCTTTAAAATACATCAAATTATGTATATCAAGTCTACTCTAACTACTCTTCTTTCAGTTAGCACAGAGTTGTAAGAGAATTTGAAAAAAAAAAAGATACTCAAATATCTTGTTAGAGCCCCTTTTTAAGTTGCTGCTACCTGATAACCATTTATAAGAATTCTGATGATCAGAAAACTGACTTTCACAGAAAACAGTTTGGACATCACTTCAAGTGTTACTATATTCTGACAACTGAGATTTAAAAAACTGTTCAGGGACACAGAACTACCACACTGATTGTCAATCAGTCAGACTGCACTGAATGCAACATAACAACTTGTAAGTAAGCAATTCAGCAGCCTTATTTTGCTGAAAAGGCTCTCCTGAAATGGCCTTTTTTTAATAAAGGTACAACAAAAAGATAAATCTCAGTGTGCTAGAAGATCCCCACATCTTTCTTAACAGCTTTGAGACCCATTTCCTTCTGTGTTTACATGTTTGAGTTTCAAGTGTTTGTGTTTCTTACAGTATGCTTGGCAATTGTATGTTCTTCACATTTTTAGTTTAAGTGACTACTACCTGTGTATTAAATGCACATACTATTTGACTAAGCCTGGGATTTTAACTGTAAAAAGAAGTTCAGTCAATAAACATTCAAAATTTCTTTAATTCCTAAAATATTTTGAACTAAGTATTCCATATACTTTAGAATAAGCAAGTTGAACTCAGACACCAGGTGAACAACCATGAGCTAGAAGGAAATTCCTAACAGGAAAACGGCTTTGCAGACACTCTGGTCATTTTGTCACTGACCGTGAGTAAACACACACTACAGCCCAGATAACATCTCAGGCCTTCTATACTGTTATTAATAATTCTCCATTTTTGTCTGAAATCTGTCTTCTCCAACTCATAAGACTGTATTTGCCTTTATTTGGGATTTCAGGACTTTGGTAACTTCATTGATAAACTCCTGTGGTCATTTCACACCTTCACTTTCAATACCTTCAAGTTCTTAATTTAACTGAATTCTCGACAGGGAGTATCTTCATCCCTTAATACTGAATTTCATCTCTAATTTCTACTATACAGCCTCCATATAATGTTCCAATGTTTCGAAACATCAATGACACAACCAACTTCATCATAAGTAAGTTTCCTTAAGTGTATTCTTCCTTACTGTACTTATTAACCTAGTTTCCCCCATCTCCGAATTCGCATATTGATTTTCTTCCAAATAGTTTTGCTTCTGTCTTTAAGGTAATGATTTCCATTTTCCTTTCAGAGTTCTCTTAGCCCCTCTTGTTGCACCTTAAGTCATTGTTTCATTTATTGAAAATACAGATACAGGATTTACTTGAATTCTTTCTCTGACTTTACAGCAAGCCCTCTACCCAAAAGTTTCACAGGTATAATCTTTCTTACACCCTCTCCAAGCCATAGGTGCAGGTTTTGGCTATGCTCATTTCTAACTTTCAAGACAGTTCACTTGGCTGACTAATCCCTTCCTCTATTTCATGAGTAAACCATACACTTAAAATCCTTTCAAAAATGTATATTATCCTTTACCTGAGAGTACAAACACCTACCCCCAAATGACAGGAAAGAGATTTTTTCTCATTAAAGGTGAAAAGATTAAACTGCCTTCACCACTGAGAAGTTACCAATCCAATTAGAGATGGGTTCAATAACTTACTTTATAGTAGGCCATCACTGATGGTAAATAAACAAAATCCCAACACATAGCCACATACCTGTTTTGTACATCTGTCTGTCCAACCTCTGTAACTTAAACCCATAGCCATTTTCTAAAAGTAGCTCTTACATCCTGAATGTATGTTAAAATTGGTTCTTTACCATTCTTTCACTGGTTTCTTGACTACTGGTGAAAAATTCAATGAGTGCATCAAAGATTCCATCCAGCCCACAAATACTGACAGCATCTTTGGACCTATTCAAAAGTGTGAGCACACAATGGCTTTTTAGGACTAAAAATGTAACAACTTATGTTTATTGTTATAATCATCCAAGGATTGTTTGCTATAAATCTCCTCCTCCTTTCTCGAGGATGTAGCTTTTCCCCCAGACTAAATCACAGAAGCAAAACAACTTCAAATTGTCTCTCTGGTCTTCAGCAGCTTTGGTGTCACTTAGTTTAAAGTCTTTCAGTGGTCACTTTAAGTTCACCCTTGCAGCAAATAGCAAACCCTGGATCTTCTCTGCATTGTCAAAATTAACTCTACTTCTGGAGAAATCTGTGGTGGTTGTCATGGAAATGTTCTACCCATCTTTTCATTCCTAAAGATAGCACAGTATTGTCCACATTTTTTGATACTCCTGGCTACAGATAAAAACCTCTGGAGACCAGGTAAGGAATTTTCATGGTGTATTTCTTGGGCTTTTGTGCAACACCACTCAAGCCCCATATGACACCTTCTTCTCAGTTTGTCTGCCATAAAAACAAATTTTAGCAAAATTAAACCCACTAACTATTCCTGAATGTCTGCATTTCCATAAGGAAAATATGATCCCAAATTTTTTTGCTGATTATGACATGAACCCTACCGAATGTGGATGTATTTTTAGCGCATGCTTCTAGGAGAAATAAGAAGTACTGCATTTCTCCTTGCTCATCAAGTCAAAAAAACTCTGAAGCACTGGGAAATACAGGGTCACTTACTACCATGACCTACCTTGCCCCAAGCAATCATCTAGATAGGAACAAAAATGAACTCCCTGCCTTCTTAAATCAGCTATCACTGTCATTAGACTTAAGGGCTTTGCCAGAAGAAATACCACATGACTAATACTCTTGGATATTCCAGATGTCAGAGGTACCGAGATGTAAAAATAAAGCCCTTACAAATCAAGAGCTGCATAACTGTATATATATAAACTCCGTAATTTTTTACACATGTAAGAGCATATATGTACCATGTATACGTAATGAAAATAAGATTACCAAATCCACTCCAGATATTAAAGACTATTAGAAACAGACTTTCTGTCTATGGAAATAGGGGCAAGAATAAGAAAAAAAAAGTGTTTCAGAAGTGTAGATCTATACATGACATTCTACCTCACAATGAGAATGGGTCAGAAGGGGAAGACTTGAAAATTACAGCAGAATAGGAGTTTGAAGAGAAACAGTGTGATAAAAAATTATCAAAATACTCTTGATTTGGCATACTATGAGAGTACATTTCCTAACTGAGGCAGCTGTCAGAAGGAAAGGAATCATAGGAGGCAGACTTGGGAGCTCTGCTGTGCTGTCACACTGCTGTCTCTCCTTTAGATTGCTGCCAGAGAGACACGGAAAAGATACAAGAGGCACTGTGAGCCCTGAAAGGACAACTCGTGTTAGAAATGGCACTATCAAGACAGAACTCCAAGCAGTGACAAAAGCTGGAATTATTCAAGGGAAGAAATGCACAAAACCTTTACTTCCAAGGAGATTTTAGTTCATTTAGTGGCTCTCCCGTGAGATCCTAAATGTACTAGAGAAGTTTTCCCACAATCACATTTCTTGACATCAAGCCAAATACCTACAGCATAGCCTGGACAGATGTTTGAGCAATTCCGTAAGCTCTGATTACAGGATACATCACCTTCTGACACTCTTCAGTGTGAGACTAGAAAACCTATCCAATTTTAAAAGCCAACCTGAAAGTGGCACTTGGTCATTCATTGCTCTCATCAACACACTCTCAAAAAAAACCAACATTTTTGCCACAAATGTGTCTGGGATTTTTCTTTATGAAGTGTAGATTTTGGGAAGTCCTTCTGACTTGCTTTTTGTAATTCACAGGCAACAAGTCAGGATGCTAACAGGAGTATTTCAATCTCATGGAAGTAAATGGTCAGCTTTCTTGGAGAGGACAGACAACAAAAACCCTTCATAATAAAATGATTAATAATACAGGGCATAGAATGATAAAAACATCACCTGGGAATAATGCTATTTCCCTGGAAAAGCTCCTAGAACAAAATCCTACATCTGGCACCATCCTACAGAGACGAAAACAGATCCACTAAGTCTCTATTCGGTTGACAGTGTCATCTGAGAGAAAAAGGGAAATAAAGATTGACTTCTCTCTCCACTGCTGTCTCCTGTTGTTTCAAAAACCAGCTCAGCCAGATAAACACTGTGATGAGGTTGTACCTACTTCTTTTGCAAAATTATTTGACAAACCATACTGGCTTATAGAGGTCTGTGGGAATGCCCATCAGAAGAAGCATCCACATCATCTGAGACACAGGAGTATTACTTTCTCTCAGTCCTCTGACTCTTGAAAAGCTCAGGACATCTACAGGAAAGGATATGTAATCATCTTAACTACAAAAAGCTGTTGCTTAAGCAAAGCACAGCCAGTTTCCGAGACTTCTGCGTACCTTTCTCTAGCTATAAAAGAGAATTGGAAAACATGTCTCACGGTCACTTTACAGTATTGGTAAAGACCTGTAAAGTAAGTTTTGCTGTCGATGTATCAAACTCCAGCTCTAACAAGGAAACAAAACAATCCTGTGAATTTCATTTTCTGTGGTTTCTGAAAGCTGCAACAGCCAAACAGAAAAAGAAAAAAACAAGGAAGTATATTTCTGTATGCATAAAAAAACCAACCACTAACAGAAACATAACTACCTGACTATTGGTGCTATCTCAGAAACTGATCTGGCACATCAGCCTGCATTACTATTTAAAACCACTGACAGCCACAGACACCTGGACACCTAATTTTTTAAAGTTTGAGGATTGTGTGCTTCTTTTTTTGCTCTTTTTTGAAGAAACACTGCTGAACAGATTAAGAAGTAATGCATTTACAAGGCTTATTGGAAAACAGTTTTAGCAAGGGCACACACACAATAAAAGATTATATACAGTGTATCTAGCACTATACATTTACTACCATGAAGATATTTACAAGATGTTTTGTGTACCATTTTTTAAAGGTTCATTTTGACTTAACAAGGCAACAGATACAGTTTTCAAAGTTCCAGAAAGCTTTTAACTTGACTGAGAAGGCAAAAAAGCTGACTGTCAAAGGCAGGACAATTTAAAATATAAACATCTTCAAATTTGTTAACTGAGACTTTATGACTTGAGCTGAAAACACAAAATTCCTTTACTGTGTTCAAAGACACTGCAGTGCAATAAATCTGTTTAAATTAAAAAACCCTCATCTTCATTTCTATAACCCCACAGTCTCCAATCAACCTGAAACCAAAAGGTCCCACAAGTCCTAACACAAAGCACCAAGTGACGGGGAATTAAACTATACAGCCACACAGGATTATACTGACATGAAAAAAAATATCCTCATGTTAATGCGCCCCTCCACATGAAACAACAGAAGTGATTATTCCTGTATGCCAAATGAAAATGTAATCTGTTTTTCTGTTAAAGAGGAGATACATTCGTATTTTGATCAAGATTACAGCACATCCTCCCTGCACTCACAGAATGGGCTGGCCAGCTATGTTTTTTCTGTAAGGTCATAGCTAAAGGAGGGATGACATTTGACAGTCATCTGTCAGAAAAAAAGATAACCCTAACACTTCCAAAACTCTAACTTGCCCTAGATATTCTTTATGAGTGAACAAGAGTGCACCTTTCAGAATTTCATACCATGAAAAGAAGAAATCTCTGACAGTTTAAAACAAATTAGGTTAAAAATAAACTAAATTATTAATTCAGTTGACTTGGTAGTTTCAAGCAGCTTTTGTTTAGGGTTGGGAATATCAGGAGGCACAGAAACCAAAGCTACCTCATGCTTCCCATGATGACAAATCTGCCTGCCACAATTGTATTATTTGCTGTGACTCACCACTGTGGAAGATGTGTGCAAACCCACAAAATAACAGTAAGTCAAAATTCTACTGATTTCATCCTAGCTTTGGACATCAGCAATGGAAGAGTCACACAGCACTGAGGTATCAGCCAAATTAAGCCAAAACCCACAGGTACTTCAAAGCTTGGTTATGTTAATTCTGCCTCCCTCTTGCCATTTATGCCTCCTACCAAAAGCTCCTGAATCCAACACACAGCACATTCATAGATACACTTCTTCTCTTTTCTGGTAACTTACCAATACCAAAAAAAAGGTAGAATAAGAACACGTAGGTAGTGGAAGAAAGGATTATGTGGAAGTTCTACAAGATTGTCTTTTAAGAAGCAATCTCACTCTACTTCAGAAAAAAACCACAACAACCTAATGTTAATCACAATATTATGATTGGACTTTACTTATAGACACATACTTTGTGATTCACTAATAGGTGACTTCTTTGCCAAAACGACATTTTCATAATTCAACAGCTGAATTTGCTTCCAAGTGTTACCTTAGCACTAAATTTGATAGGCTTACAAAATGTTCTTTGGAGATGTGTTCAGGACATTTAGCCACACAGTATTTATTTTATGGTTATACAATCAGCACATCACTTACAAATAATCTCAACTTTACATAAAATAAAATAAAGATCTGTGTGTGTCAAACTAGTTAGTACCTCACAGAACATATGAATCCTCCTGCTGAGCCTGATAAGCACTCCAAACTACCAAATAAAAACAGAAAAATAGACAAAATAAATACTCTGGATCACATGGAAGCTGGCAGCAGCAGGTGACTGGCTAAATCTTAAGTTTTATGACACACTCTGAAAGCTCAGAGTCCATAACTCTCCACACATATCCATGAACAGTCGTATTTCTTTCAGTTCCAATGCATTTTAGCATCTGTCTCCTCATGACACTAAGCAACAATTATGTTTCAAGGAAGTGTTCACATTACTCCAAACTAAATTTCTTTTGTCATTGAACTCCATTTATTCCTGTCTAACATGAGCAAACCAGCAGAAGTGACCCTGTGATGTGCAGTATACCATTACTTTCTAACACTTTTTCATACCTTCCTGCTACTAGCATCCTTTATAAAACAATTCTGGTGAAAGAAAATTTACTGTCACCTGTCTTAGACTACCTCTGCTTTTTATCCTCAAAATGAATTCCTAAGTCTGCACAATGTTTAACGCAATGCAAGATATTCAGGAGATGGCATAATATAATTTCCAGTCCTACTGGTCTACAGATTTTATATTCAGTAGAGGTTTTCAGAGTATTTAGCTTAAAATTACCTCCTCTGTTTTTCCAGAATCCCTTTACCTTGTCCACAATAATTTAAAAGTACTGATATATCTACAGGCCTTGCATTCTACTGCTGGCATTTTGTATCATGAAAACTCCACATTCATTCTCAGAAATAACATCAAGCAGTTTAATCCACTTACTTGAAAAACTGTAACAGAGAAGGGTTTTTTTCTTCAAAGCAGAAAAAAAGCTGACTTGCTATCATAATGCAGCCTCTATTCTCTGTAATTTACATCAGCATTTCTTTATTCGTATTATTATATTACTTACACAAATACATCCATTATGCTTTAGCCCCTTAGTATGAAGCTGAATAATTTTTTTATCAGTTCAGCTTCCACTTGTTCTCTGAAAAAGAAGTGGTCCGGTCTTTCTAACTTGTTTGTCCATTTCATCACTCCAGAACCTCCTGTGCAGATATTTCAGCCACTCAGAATATTTCATGAAGTGTGTAATTCCTTTAATGTCTTTTATTTCTCTTGACTTGCTCACAGCCTACTAGGCTTGCTCATTATTCCCTTTGGCCTTCAGAAGTATTTAAACAAATAAAATAAATTTAGCTAATTGCTGCTGCTCTTCTTTTTCTCTTATGTTTCAAATTAACATTAAAGCCTCTAGCCCTAAATCACATTGGTTTTTTTATCTGCTGTTTGCTATTTTGGAAAAATTTGATTTCAGTTTTTCAGGGAGGCATACTTTTACATCAATTAACCTCTTGCCATAAAAGTTATATTTTGCAACTTAAGAACTTGTTTATTTGCCTTTAAAGGTGCACTTTTCTTTTGTGTTCTTAAAAGACAGAAGTCAAGCTCCCTCAAGAGCTTGTAAAACACTTCAGAAGAAAAAATTCACAACTCTGTGGAGGGACAAACAGAAAGATTTTAAAGCAAGCCTGCAGAAACAGGACCATAAAAGAAAATGTAGTGTTATATTAACATTAGCTTATTCAACAGAAGGGGAGAAAATAAGAAAAAAAGAGCACTGTATAGAAACATTAAAGCTGAAATAGGACTATGAAATAACCTGCTTAAATAAACATTTACGCTTAGAAGTTTCTATAAAGAACTTTTCAGAAACTGCTACAACTGACTGTAGGACTTTTTAGTTCTCATGGTGACTTGGGGCAGTGCTGCTGCAATGGGCAGTATGCCTTACCCTTTCCAAATGCAATAAACTGGGACTTCTCCAGGGCCCAGCGCTCAGCTGAATATACAGGACCACATGAGCATGCCAGCTCCAAAATCATCAACACAGAGAACATAACATCGGAAAAAAATCAACACATGGCACACTTGACAGCAAAAGGTGAACACCCTGGTACAGTATCAGAATGAGAGATGGGATGTAACAAAGACTGTTTTAAAGCTGGGGGGCAGACAACGGATGCCAAGCCCCCAAAAGTCACATCTCTCAGAAATGAAGCATCACTGAATCTGTCTGAAAGACTGTGGAAGGAAAATCTATGCTGAGAAAAACCTCATGTGTCATCTTAAGTTACCGTGCCTCAAGCTACGATTCATTTCCCCTGTGCCTATGGGTAGGTCTAAAGGGTAATTAAAAGGTGCAACCACAGTTCAAGTAGAAACTTCAAAACTTGTTTTGAATGAGCTAGTTCATATGTCAATGCAGGTGGTAACACTGAAAGGAAAACACAATGAAGTTACAATGAAAACAAGGCCAAATACACAAAAGGTAAGCTTGATACAACCTATTAATTTACACAGTGCTTCATTAACTATTTTACTCTAACTACTAATCGCCAGAGGTACGTACAAAATAGCTTTAAAATAAAGAGCTTCTAAGGATAGAGTTGCAATCCCATTTCCTGAAAGCTCATAGACATATCCCAACTTTGTTAAGTCTTTCATTAATATCAAGCAGTTAGAGCAGAAAATACGCCAGCAAACAAAAAATCCAGAGGAACAGCAGCTTGAATAAAGCATAAAGGGACCTTTAAACTGATCCATTCAGCACCATTTGGGAATTTTGCAGAAACAGCAGCCCGGTATTTTCACAGCTCATGACGTTATCTTTTCAGCCCGGAGTTTCATTTTCATGAAACGCCCTCAAGAGGTAAAGCTTAAAATCATTGTTACATGGACCGCGCTACTGGCAACACAGATTTAGAGACTATGAATGGGACGAGTTTCTGTTGCATATCAAGTCTCTGGAAAAGGACAACTGGAAACGGCTACCAAGCACAAATGTTTCATTGTACGCAGGCAGTCAAAGAAATAACACTGTGAAATAATGCGAGGCTCCAGGGTGATATTTGCAGGGAGATGGCAGAACTTTTTAAGATCAACTAATACCACTAGGGAAAACAAATGTAAAAAAGCAAAAGCTTGGAAGATCCGGGAGAAAGTTTCCCTTCCCCTCCACAGAATCAATTAGGTTGGAAAGACCTCTCAGATCACCGAGTGCAACTATGACCCAATGCCACCATGTCAAATAGACCATGACACTGAGTACCACGTCCAGTCTATCCTCTAACACCTCCAGGGATGGTGACTCCACCATCTCCTTGAGCAGCCCATTCCAATTTAAGCACGCTTCTCGTATAGAAATTCCTCCTGATGTCCAAGCTAAACCTCCCGTGGCTCAGCTTACGACGATGCGCTCTCGTCCAGCTGACGCCCTGTCCCTGCTCGCACCCCGTCCCGCCGTGGGAGCAGCAGCACCGGGTCAGCCCGTCCCGTGGCACGGAGTTGTCCGACTCCGCGCAGCCAACCACGGCGACTTC